>CM076583.1:89264451-89676353 GCA_034641835.2 Pinus albicaulis
GGCATAGGAGATGTCAAAGGAGAGGAGGACCATGTGACAAATGTTCTTCATAAGGGATCATCAGCGCTGTCACTATGGAGGATAGATCCACGTTGGAGCTCCGGGTTGTTGGTTAAGTATTCCAAGGATCATTTTACTTTCATGATATTTACAAATCAACATATGAGGAGATGCATGGATCATGTGCAGATGGAGGAGATACATAACTCTTTGGAGGAGTTAGCACAACCACCTCTTTTCTCTTTCAGGATGAGAGGAGACTCATCTTTGGGCCACTCCATTTGCATGAGCAAGACTTATGGTAAGGGTATTGTTTATTCGCTTAATGATTTGTATAATATATATATATGCATCCCTTAACCATACATGTATAGGATGTTGCTCCAAGGAGGAGCATTCCTTTTTCTAGACCCCATGGTCTACTTGAGGCCATGAGAAATATTGGTGACCACTCCCTAGGAGGACATGGGGAGGAATTTTATTTTGGAGGACATGCTCACCTTGCACCATACATCATTCACTTCCTCCATACATATGAGGAGAGTGGGACAAAAAACAAGTGGTTGAGAAGCCACACTTTTTATCACACTCTTTTTCAATTGAGGGTCAAACTGCGTTGGTTACAATTAAGGGACCATTGTCCTTCTCCCTTGCTACACATGACAGCAAGCATGGTTCTCATCATGGTTCCTTATGTTGCTGTTGTTTTTATACTTGTTGGGAACATGATGGGGGGGATGGCACATTGGTTGGATGTGTCCCTTAGGGGAGAGATCTCCCACATTATTTGCATTGCATGTTGTAATGGGAGAATGAGAGAGTATGTGGCCACTACAGAAAAAAAATTAGTTTCCAATTGAGGTGAGCCATATGATTGATTGGATTCCATATGATGATGACTTCCAACTCATCACATATGAGATGGTTTGGGATAATATGTTTCATAACGTTGGAGGAGAGATCCTTGGAGGTATAAAATTCATCTTGCCACTTGAGGGAAACATTATTGCAGCCCAAGATAAGCATATACTTTGCACTTATCCTAAGTGGAGAGGATGACAGTGGGGGTAGGATATTTTTTCTACCAATATCAGATTTCCAGCCCACCTATATTGCAGGAGCCAAATATGGAAGATGATTTTCAGGAGTTTCCATGTTGGGAGGTAACTCATTTTGTATGGATGATTGCTTGGGGGATGGAGGATCCATGTGGGGAAGATTTTCTTCAACACATTTCAGACTCCATGCCTTGGGTGGAGATTTTCTAGTTATATCCTTGTAGTTTCTTGAAGACAAGCAACATTTGGGAGGGGAGGACTGTAATATTCCCATTTTAGAACATAGCTAAATGAAGTATAAAATTTTGTCTTTATCATCTAGTAGCAAAATAAATGGGTAAGGAAGCCCATGCTCATTGAAAACCTGAATAAAATCCCTCATAATGTGAAAGGGATCATCAGACTAGCTCTATTTTGCACCCTCAAGTGTGAACAAGGGCGAATGCATGAAGACAAGGTCAGGTTTGACCAAGTCAACAACGCTGCCATAAGAGGAGTGGATAACTTTGGAAGACAACACAGTGTGAATGAGGAAGAGGAAATTAGGTGGAGGAAAGCCTAATGATTGGGACCCATGGAGAGAGTTCTCTCACTTGTTTAAAAGGAGGGCAAGGCAGCCATTGTTATTTATGAATTGGATTATTGATTTCATTATCTATTCAGACATTATGCATTCTCCTGCTGTTTAGCAGAGTTGCTGGGGAATTCCTATTTAGGATTCCTTATCCTTCTTGAGAGGCCTCTTGAGGGATTTTTCTTCATTCTCCGCAGTTCTTGGCTCAAGGCCAAAGCCACCTCCTTTAGTCACATCATTATTCCTGAAGCAGGATAACTTTGTGTTGCAGTGGAGAACTCCACAACACCATTTCCTTGGCTCATATTTTAGATGAGGGAGCTTCTATTCCTCTAGGAGGTTAGTGAGGGATATTCTTGAGCTTATTTCAGATCATTGGCATCAGACTAGGCACTTCCCTTCACCCACAGCACAATCCCTTCTCTAGACTGCGTTATTTCTGAGTGCAATTGCAGTGGGGACTTGCTCTACTATTTTGGAGGGTGAGATATTTAGGGATTGGATCAGCCTTTCACCTGAGAGATCCTTTGGATGAGATTCATCCATCATTTGTAGAATCATTAACTATCCTCATCCATTTCCAGTTTATGAGTTGCTGCTGCTACACTGCTACTCCGACATTTCTGCAGAATTTCCATTTTGTGTATATTTCAGCCAATCCTTCTAAGGATTGTGTATTGTTGTTTCTAGGGGTTGAGATATTGCTCCCCCGTCTATGTTTGAGCTCTATATTGTTATATTCATGTATTAAAATTATTTTTTTGCATTTTTCCATAATAGACTGCGTTGTCATAGCCAGGGCTTCTTTCATGGAGCAGTATTTCTCCATTTGTCATATATATGTTTTATTGAGGCTACAGTGCCTAGCTTGAGAGATCATTTCCTCAAGATCTTGTATACATTGTTGCTGCTATAATCTAATGTAATGGTTATGTGGATCTTCCGACATTCTTGGTATTAATTTATCACTGCTACTCCATGGGCATGTTTATGTGTTGCTGATCTATGTGTTGCTGATCTCCAACTTTAGAATATCTCAAGATATTCTCATTGTTGTAGAATTTCCCTAATTTGGGATATTAAAATTTGCCTTAGAGTATATAAGACAAATTATAAACTCATATTCTATAAATTTTTGGCTGCCAAAAATAAAACTCAGTTCAGATTGAAAAACCAAGTGGGTCCTTTCATATGCAACAACAGGGAAGTAGGTACATAGACAACAAAACAATTTCTAGAATATAATTTTGATGAAAGTTTCTTGTGGAACTATGATCCTTATGGAATAATCAGCAAGATGAGGGTGAAATGAAAATTAACCCCATATATTCGTGATAAAAAGCCTAAAAGTGAATAGTTTTCCAACCAAGCTGAGTGGTTGGAAAATGCATTGATGGAATCTATCAAGCAATGTGATACTAGTCACACTTTGCAAACTCCAATTCAGGAGGACAAAACCACAAATAGAATCAGAGAAGAAGGCACATATACAACTGAAACAACAACAGAAACTAGATTCAAGCTTAGATACAATAAGAAACCTAAGATTAATCCAAAAAACAAAGAGAAGGAAACAATTGAAGTTTTAGATGAAGAGAATCCAAAGAAAGACATTGTGACTCACACAGTAATTGAAAATGAGCAGCAAAAAGCTACTTCTAACACTTAGATTATTGAAAAAAAATAAAGCATGGAAGCATCTTCATCACAGTAAGTATAGGATAAAGAAATGGATATCAAAGAAAAGTATAAACAGATCAAGGCCAAAAATCAAGAGATCAAGAATGATATTTATTCACAATACTTGAAGCAGATTCCAAGGACTCAAAATAGGTTGTTTTCAACCTTTGATTATACAAATAAAAAGTTGCTAATGACAGTGCTATAGCCAACAGTTCCTAAGCCTAAAAAATCATCAGATTACAAGAGAGCTGATATTGAAATTCCAATAATGGACATTCATCCCTTCGATCAGATTGATTTCCACAACCAAAGCTTAGAAATGATTTATTCTACCATGACCATAAAGGAAATGAGTGCGCAAAAGGTCCAGAACACTTTTACAAATATAAGAGATCATATTAGGGTTGAAAAGCCTATTCATATGCGAAAGACACTAGAATCAAGTCTTTAGAGGAATTAGTGATTAAAGTAGGGCATCACCTTGCTAATGTGAAAGCTGCAGAAGAATTGGTAAAGAATAAAAATGTTGATATTGCAGCACTCATAAAGTAACTGAAAATACCTCCAATAGAACATCCACAGGCTAAGGAGATTGTATAGGAGGCAAATCAAAATGATGATATGATGAGTCTCATACTGCAAATGACAGCACAAATCAAGGAGATGGAAATCAATATGGATAAGCTTTTCCAAGAAAAATAAGCTGCAAAGACTCAAAGTGTTCCTCCTATAGCCATTCCCATGGTAACAACAACAGTTCCTTCAACTCTAGTAGAAGAGTTAGCACCAAAAGTCCCACTGGCCACAATAGTGCCAGTCACTTATTCTACTGCTTCTGCCACAGAATCTTCCACTTCAGCAGTTCAACAGTCAGATGAGGCCAGTAAACTCATTAAAGCCATGGAAGATAGTCAATATAGAATAATGAGATAAATAGATTGAAAGAGAAAATCAAGAACTTGGAAGATGCCAAGAAATTAGCACAGATAAATGCTAAAACAGAGGAACAAAAGGCCAAAAGGTTAAATGAACAACTTAAAAATGTAGAAACAGAATTAACCTTGAAAGAGCCCATGGATTACATAAAAAATCAGCTATGGTCCAAGATAATTGAGTCAATCAATGATACTTGGCCATCAATTCAAGTGATTTATGAGCAGAAGGACTTGCTTAAGGTAGCCAAAGAAGAAATATTGAAGACAAAAGAAGAGCTAGGTGCTAAGCCTGAAGAAACCCAAGAAATAATTAAATTTCTCAATACTAAAAACAAGTAAGAATTGGATAATATAGGGAGAACTGACAGAAATGAAACAATTCTTGAGGTAAGAAAGGTACTCTCAAAGAAAAACTTAATGAAACAATTGGAAGAGAAGTGTCAAAATATGGACATGGTCATAACTAGATTCATGGTTAAGTTTGACACATTAAGACAAAAAGGCTTGCCAAACATTCTTTTTATCAATGACAAACTGATGAAGCAAGAAGATTAAAACAAGAAGACAAGAGAATTTTCTAGAGATCAAGTGAACAAGGCAGATTGGCAAGGAGTTCCCACAGGTAAAGTGTTGCATAAGAGTGTTGAAAACTTGTTTTATTTACAGCATGAGATAAAACACCTCTTTTTAGTCAAGCCAACCTTTTTTAGATACACTGAAGCAGATGAGAGTTTAAGAAATATTATAAAGATTAAATTACCAGATGAAGAGTTTTGGCAGAAGCTCACAGATTTATTGTAAAAAGACAGTTTGCAGTAAAAGAGAATGAAAAAACAGAGTGCTGTTTTTACACAGTAAAAACATATTTTTTTTAAAAACAGTTAAAAAATCAAAACAACAGGTTAAAGAGTATCAAAGGTTAAAGTGTATCAGTTAAAGAGTATCAGGTGAGAGATAAAACTTTAAAACAGATTGAAGACCACTAGTCAGCGTGAAGGACACCTCAAACAACCAGCTGTAGCTCAAGTCCTACATAAAGATATTTTTCTTTAATAAATAGGACAGCTTGCAAGTTTTTTATACAGTAGTCACTATCTTTTTGTAATAAGATATTTTATTTTCCAAAAAAAATTCCTAGGACTATTCTAGGATATTTTGTATTACTTTTTATATAAATAATTCATAATTTGAAGTATTAGTGTGGATTAATTGCTGAATATTTCTATAGCTGGAACATTCTGAACTTAAGAGTTTTTGTAATCAAGCGCAAGTTTGAAGACTGGATTTCAAGGAATAAAGCATCATATTACTCAATTCATGTGTTGGGCCACTGAAGTGAAGTAATTTCTACTGTTATCTGTCTATTTTCTCATGTTTTCCATCCATTCATAAATGTGTTCTAAATTTTAATGTGAAATAAAAAAAATTTATATCAGAATTTGTTAAAATCGCTCTGTTATTGACTGGTTTTTATTTAAATGTTTTCTGCTAATATCCAGACTAGGGAAATCTTAATTGCTCCCTAATTTCGATTGAACCATACCTTCTCACTCCTTTTCTAGATCCAAGAATTCTTAATTTCTCTTTATCCCGATTAAGACCACTTCACCAATCAACCTTTGATGATCTTTAGTGACTTTGCTATCTTGCCCTTTGAATATTTGAATTTAGACCTTGATCCTGATATTTTTGCTTGACATATTGATTCCATCTACCCAATAGATTACAGATTCACAACTATCCATCTCATTAAGTGATTTTCCCACCAAAACCAATCAAAACCCCAAAACCAATTTTCCCTATATAACTAGCCTAAAATCAAACATAAAAACAAAGTTAAATCTTATAGAGAGAGCCGTCTCTAAGCCTTATGAAGGCTAGATCCTAAAGCTTAAAAGTAGGTCTGTGGTTACCTCTAATATTATTTAAACTATAAATCAAAAATCTCACAACTTTGGGAATTATTAGAGTGATAAAATACTGCCGACTCCACTGGGGAACTAACCAATCCTTAGTTTTAAATAGGTCTTAAAGGAAATCCTTTTCTTATTTTTTCACCTTAAGACTATTTTAATAAGTTGTGAATATATTTTCATTAAAAATTGTAATTCCGGCTTCCAGAAAAATCTCCTATACCAGGTAAAATCCAAATCCACGACCTGCTGCAATAGTAGATGATCTTGACAGAATTGGAAGAAAGAATAAAAAAGTAGAGGATTTAGGTAATAAATTTTCCTTAGTTAGAGAAAATTCTCTTCCAAAACATTTAGAAACTATACAAGACATTGATTTTGATTTAAATTTTGAACATTATTTATTCAGAAACAAATCAGAAAGTGACTTAAATAGCACTGTTATAGATCCTAATTTTATTTAATCTCTTGAAATTAAGCAGGAAACTGTTTCAGTAGATTCTAAATCAAAGATTTTTGAGGTTTATGATAAAATTGATGAAATAAATGCTACTATACTTAAGGAAATAGATGAGGCTATTTTTCAGCATTCAGTTGAATTAGCTGCTTTATCAGCTTATACCCCTAAGCCTTCTACCACTCATTTAGATACCAGCCTTTTTGAATCTCAAGGTTCATCTCTATTACCACATCATCCATTATATCCACTACAATTCATTCCACAGATTCATTTATTCCTAAACAACCATTCCAACCTAGAGTATTATTCCCATCCTCCACCACCTCTAGTCCATCCACTTGTTTTCCTTATGCATTTTCCAATACATCAATCTCATTTCCAAGCACCTCTTCATATTTCCCAACTTCATCTTTTGGTTTCTCAACTACATTTTCCAGCACATATTCTTATATCCCAATCTCATCTGCAAGTTCTATAACTACCTCAGCAAGTATTTCTAGCTCTGCCCCAAGTACTTCCAACCTACCTCCTAGCCAGGGCAGAATTCAAGCCATGGATGCTAGATATGCTCCCTTGGTTCTCCCCGCCTAGTTACATGACATGCCCCAGGACTATCAAATTAAAATACCTCAATTTGCAACCACTCTATACACTACCCAACAACATGTAAATAAGATGACAGACTATTTTGAACTTCATGAAATAGATGAGTCTGATGTCCAAATCAAACTGTTTGCTCAAACATTAACTGGGGAAGTGAAAAAATGGTTTAAGGTTTAAAAGCTGGTAGTATTGCTGATTTAGCAATCTTTCATAGATTATTTCTTAATAGATGGGAAAAGAAGAAAAATCCATTAAAAATTTAATCAGAATTTGAGAGCATTAAAAGAGCACCCAATGAGATAGTCCAAGATTATTGTACTAGAATCAACAACATCTATAATTCAATTCTTGCTAATATTAAGCCTCCCCCAGATTCCGTTCTTCTCAAATTACCTGATGGATTTGATACAGACATAGCATATCAATTAAGAGAGAGGAATCATGAAAATTTAGAGCAGATGCAAAGCAATGTTGTTAGTGTAGAAGAAAATCTGTTAGCAAAGAAAGATAGGTTAAGGAATGAATGAAGAGTAACAATAAAAGAAGAGGCATCTAGTTTAGATTTAAAAATAGATCGATTAGAAAAAAGATTAGAGAGAATTATGGATAGACTAGATAATATGGAAAGGAATCCACAATGGGATAATCAACAACAAATTAAAAATCCCAATTTTAGGAAAAATACTAATATTGGAAAATTTAGAGAATTAGCACCTGACCAAACAATAAGACCACCTTTACAAGAGAACTATACTGAAATTTCTCATCAGAATGAAGATGATGAAGACACCATAAATCTAATGGTTATTAATGATGATAACACTATCTTTCTTACACAGGAAGATCAGAAGTTATATGATTTACAACAACTACAATTAGATTCTGGTGAATCATTTGATTACAAACAAGGTTACGAGTTTGCTATCAATGAAGTACATAGGAAATATAACCTTATGAGCAAGAAAAACATAGAGCCTTCTACTAGGAAATATGTTCAAACAAAAACAAATTAAGTAGTAGAAGCTCCCACCACTAAAGTTCTACAAATTCTCCCTAGGGAAAACAAGCAAAACTCTAATTCATATAAGAAAATTTCAAGCCCTAAAATTTCACCTAGTCCCAAAATTGTTGATATAATAGATGATGATGTCCAAAAATCAATAGATTCAAAAAAATATGTTGTTGTAAAGACAACTAATTCTGCCAAAATAACAATTTTAGACTCTAAAACACCTACTACTGACCCAAAATCAGCTGATCCAAAAACTACTACTACTAAAACAGCTTCTGAAAATAAAAAATCTACAAAAACATCTACTGCTTCTCAAAAAGTTCTTGAAAAGAAAACTAAAAACATTAAGACAGTAGAAACACATACCGAAAATGAGAAAACAGTTGTAGAAAAAGAAGATAAACCTACTCAAACTACAGTTACTAAAGAAGAGATAATTCAGCTAAGTAAATCACAAACTCCATTTAATATTCAAACTAAAATTTCTAAATTAAAAATACCAATTCCTCTAACAGAATTGGTAAAACATGATTTTTACAAAACAACTATCACTGAAACCTTAAACATGAATGATGGAGAAGATTCAGTAAATGTAAGTGATGATGAACCAGAGTTAATTTTTGGTCCTAATGTTAATGGAAAACACCAAGATGGAGCAGTTCCACCGTTTTGCATTAGCTTAACTATTCATGATGAAATATTACATAATGCAATGCTATATTCAGGGGCTTCACACAATTTAATGCCAAAAGCAATAATGGAGACCCTGAATTTAGATATCACTAGGCCTTACAAAGATTTATTTTCATTTGATTCTAGCAAAGTGAAATGTTTAGGTTTGATTAAATATTTGTGTGTCACATTAGTTCAATATCTTGGTAAAAGCATACTCATGTACATTGTAGTAGCTGACATCCCTCCCAAGTATCGAATGCTCTTATCTCGCTCATGGGGAGCTAAATTACAAGGATCTCTACAACTTGATATGTCATATGCAACAATATATGTTTTTGGTCAACCAAAGAAACTTTATAGAGAAACATCGATGAAATATATGGTGAGTAGTGTAGAAATACCAAGAAATTATCCAATTTACACTACACCTACTGACATGGATTCATTCATTTTATGCAACTCTGAAGCTGATATTGAAAACAAAACTGAACTAAAATAGAAAAACAAATCACTAGACAATGAAAACATCTTTCATGAATCATTAAGGCATTTAGATTTTGATGGTTTAGTCAATAAATTAGGAGCAGGAGTAGTAGTTTGGATAACTAATATGGAAAACAATCATGCAGATGGTCATGCTTTCAGATTGAATTTTAAATGTACCAACAACATGGCTGAATATGAAGCTCTTATTTTAGGACTGCAGATTGTTAGGAATTTAGGAGGTAAAAGAATATCAATTATGGGAGACTCAAAGTTAATGGTGAAACAAATAACTGGAGAATATCCTGTTTATAATCCAATATTAAGACGATATAGATAAATTGTTTTAAATTTAATTAAGGAATTATTAGAATGTGATTTTTTCTGCAATACCAAGAAAACAGAACATACCAACTCATTTCTTAGCAAGTTTTGCTAGTACCTATAATCTTCCATTTCAACCAAATCATAGATACACTGTAGAAGTAAAAAACAGACCTATAATTCTTGATAATCTTAAATATTAGCAAATTTTCTCACAAGATGAACAGATTTATCATTTCATGAACAATGAAGGAGAATTTCAGGGTTGTAATATAGACATAGATTGTACAGTAGATCATAATTTAGATAGTGATATTGATTTGAATAATATAGATGTAAATAATGTAGATTTTTCTAAACCTACTGAATTTAGTCAATTAGATATAGTTAATTTAGAAAAAGTAGAAATTGAAGAGTTAGCAGATGAGATATCTGATATTTTGAACCTCAAAGACAACTTTTTACCAAAAGGCTTAACCCCTTTAGAAGATCTATTTGACTCTAATGATGTTGCAAGAAAACCTAAAATGGAGCCACTAAGATCTGATATTGAGGAATGTATTATTGGTAAAAATTTAAAACCTAAGATGATTAAAATTTCCAAAGCTTTACCTCAGGAAGAAAAAGAAAAATACATAGCTCTTTTTAAGTAATTTTAGGATGTTTTTGCTTGGAGTTATGAGGACTTAAAATCCTATGACACTAGCATAATACAACATAAAATACCTATAAAAGAAGATCAAAAAACTTTTAAACAGAATCTAAGAAGGATCAATCCCGTTTTGATGACTTTAATTGAGAAAGAGGTAAAAAGAATGTATGATGCCCAAATAATTGCACCAATCAGATATTCTGATTGGGTTTCCAATCTAGTTTCCACTAGGAAAAATATAGGAGAAATTAGATTATGTGTTGATTTCGGAAATTTAAATAAGGTGTCCTTAAAGGATAATTACCCTTTACCCAAGATGGATCAAATTTTACAAAGGGTGGTTGCTTCTTCCAAAATTTTATTATTAGATGGATTTTCTGGATATAACCAGATTCTAGTCCAACCAGAAGACCAAGCCAAAACTTCTTTTACCACTCCATGGGGAACTTTAATGTATGTAAAAATTCCTTTTGGGTTAATGAATGCAGGAGCCACTTTTCAAAGAGCTATGGATATAGCCTTTGCAAAGCAAATTCATGAATTCCTAGTGATTTATTTAGATGACATTACTGTATTTTCAAAGACTAATTATGAACATTTGGATCATCGCAGTCAAGTCTTTCTTAAATGCAGGACATTCAGCATCTCTCTAAACTCTAAGAAGACTTTATTTGGATTAGAATAAGGTAAATTACTAGGACATATTATATCTAAAGAGGGAATTAGGATAGACCTAGCCAGAATAGAGGCAATTCTAAACATTAGTCCTCCTAGGAACATTAAATAATTACAATCTTTTCTTGGTAAAATTAACTTTCTTAGAAGATTCATCTCAAATCTAGCTGAAATAATCAGAGAACTTAACAATATGCTGAAAAAAGACTCAGTACTTAAATGGATTGTTGAGGCCAAGAAATCATTTGAATATATTAAACAATCCTTAACAAAAACCCCAGTCCTTATAAGTCTTGACTTCAAGAAGGATTTCATTATTTTCTCCTTTGCTTCAGAACACACTATTGCTGCATTTTTACTGCAGAAAAATGACCAGGGCTATGAGCAGCACATTGATTTCTTTAGCAAACACTTAGAGATTCCCCTTTAAAGTATAATATAATGGAAAAGCAAGCACTAACATTAGTGAAAGAAATCAAAGACTTTAGAGTGTATATTATTTATTCACATATCATTGCCTATGTTCCAAATGCAGTTGTAAAGGAAATTCTAACATAGAATGGGCCTGATGGTAAAAGAGGCAAATGGATTGCTATAATTTTGGAATATGACATAGAAATAAAACCCACCAAACTCATAAAAGGTCAATTTTTAGCAAACTCATGGCTAAATCAAATTTTCATGCTTTAGATATTAATTTTATTGCCCAAGTAGATGATCAGGAAGAGATGGCGACTCCAGAGATCAGTGAAGTCTTTTCAGACTCACCATGGTATGCAGATATTGTATTTGTATTACTAAAGTTACAAGCTCCTCTTGGATTATCAATAACAAAAGCTAGATTTTTAAAATTAAAGGCAGTAAGGTTTTGTATCATAGACAATGTACTATTTTGGAAAGATCATGGTGGAATTTTATTGAATTTTTTGCTTAAAGAAGAAGTTGACAAATTTTTAGAAGAATTTCATGCATGTGACTGTGGAGGACATCTCTACTGGAAGACTACTGCAGAAAAAATCCTGAGAGCTAGTTTTTACTGGCCTACTTTGTTTACAGATGTAAAAAAGTATGTGACCTCCTGTCACAAGTGTAAAATATTTGAAGGAAAGAAAAATTTGTTACCCCTTCCCTTAAAACCCATCTCAACAGAAATGCCTTTTAAACAATGGGGTATTTAATTCATTGGTGAAATTCACCCTCCATCCTCAACCCAACATAAGTGGATTTTGACAACCACTGGCAATTTTACTAAGTGGATAAAAGCCATACCTTCCAGGCAAGCCACTTACAATGTCATAGTATCCTTTTTAGAAGACAACATACTCTCAAGATTTGGATGTCCCCAAAAGATTATCACTGACAATGCAGCTGCATTCAAATCCAAAAATATGATTGTTTTTTGCCACAAATACCACATTACCCTTAGCCATTCTACTGCATATTACCCTCAAGGTAATGGCCTTACTGAATCTTCCAATAAAAACCTTGTGAACATAATCAAGAAATTACTAGAAGATAACAAGAAAACTTGGAACAAGAGGTTAGTTAATGCCTTATGGGCAGATAGACTTACCACCAAAAAATATATTGGTACATCCCCTTACCAACTTGTTTATGGAATGGATGTTGTTTTTCCATCATCCTTAGGAGTACCAGTAATGAAGATAATCCAAGAACTATAGGTTGAGACCAATGAAATTCAAAGAAGGATTAACCAAACCATTCACTTGCAACAAACAAGAGAAGAATTTTATCTTAAGTCCCAAGTTATCCAAGATAAGATTAAGAATGTTTTTGACAAAAAGACTAAAGAAGATGATTTCTACATTGGTGACAAAGCTCTAAAGTGGGATTCAAGGAGAGAAGAGAAAGGTGAACATGGGAAATTTGATTTCCTATGGAAAGGACCTTATGTTATTTATGGTTACAGAGGTAGCAATGGTTTCTTTTTGAAAGAGATGGATGGATCAGATCTGCTAGGTGGACCTGTCAATGGTAGAATACTGAAGCATTACTACTCTTCAGAAATAACCAATAGTTAACTTTGTTTACTTTATCCATTGTACATAACATTGCATTTTAGATTGGATTGGATGTTTCTCCTAGCAAAGTTGAAGCCCGGAGAGAAGAACCTAAGCTTTGAAAGGTAAAATATCATAAGTATGAATAATTGCAGAGCTCAGGCAACATTTACAAGGTCAGCACTATCAAATTTGAAGGCTACTAGTCTCAACGTTCTTGACATTTCACCAGGAAATGCCATCCCCATGTGGAGCCACTGTTAGGGTCCTATAATAATAGGGTTCATATTTTTTGAATTGACTTTGATTAGTCTTGTAAATATGTACATACCTTTATTTCTACAAGTTGTTTTCCCATATTTGAAAATAATAAAAAATGAAAAGAGGATAAAAGTCCTTAAAGAAAAATCAAGGGACTTGAAAAGAAAAAGATAAAAAAGAAATGAAAAAATGGACCCCAAACACAAAAAAGAGATAAATATAAGACATGAAAGAGATGCAAGTTAAAATTCCACTACTTTTTACTTTTACTGCAAATAAATGATTATGTGCAACTTGTTCAAAATTCCATAATCCATGATGACTTAAATAGTTTAATCTTAACTTTTCATGCTTTAAATTTCATGTTTATAGATAGAGAATAAATATTTTTTCAAACAGTTTAAACTTGAAAAATCAGTAGATAGTTAGAGAATAAATGAGGAGCTCAACAGTTTAATCTGAGCCCTCGGATGAAATAAGTTTAGAAATATATAGTTTTCTGCTTTAAAAGAAAAATGGATTTAGGGTTGCAAGCTCAAATGCACCTATGAAAATAAAGGAAAAAATGGTAGAATAAACGATGGGTAGGTAGAAAGTAGTTACACAAGGCATGAATAAAACATCATCTAGAAAATTACTAATTTCCCTCCCCTCAAAGTATTCTAGTATTCAAAACCTTTAGTTATAAAGGCTAAGAGTATTTCTCTGACTTTTTTTGGGACCGGACCCAAGGCTTAATGACTGGTTAGCACTTAGTATTGGATTTTCTTCATAAAAATGATTTTCCTCAACCTTATCAACCTTTTCCTAAGATAAAATCCCTCTTCTTAAGTTAAAACACATTTTTTTCTTAGGAAAAGTAAAAACCCCCTTAACTAATTTCATTTCATACAAAAACATTAAAAAAACCCACAAATATGTATTTTCCTAAGTACTAAGTGTGAAAATTTAAGTATGGGACCACCACTATGAAAAATGCGCCCAAACACTTATTTTACACTTGACTTAGTTCATTTATATGTATTTCCGCTCATTCTATTCATTTCATATTAAATTTAACTTACTATATTAAATCCTTATAATACCCCATCCTGTAATACATTAAATAATTTATATAAATATCCCAACCCACATTTTTATTGTTTATCCTATGGTTCTAATTCCCCACATGACATATTTTCCGCTCCCCCATAGGATTAAACTAACCTTGGTTTATATTAATCTACCAAAGGTTACAATACACCTGTATATAACCTATTCGCTGTGTAATCTGCCTATCTGCTTATTCCATTAAAACCTAAGTTTTTTTACATTTAAACTATGTTTTAACGTAATAACATTGAGCTCCACCACATAAAGCATCCCAGGCCCCACGCCCATATGCCTAGCAACTTCACCACTCAATCGTGATCGTTTGCACTCCCTCTGCCCGATCCAACGAACCACAAGCCATATCGCAAATATAATGGCGCGACGATTAATCATTTTCAGATTTGCGATATGGGTGGTATTGCCCCATTATCTTTCCTCCACGCGGCATAAAGCAATTGGATTGCATCCATTTGATAAAAACAATTTACCACCCTTTGATCATGCGATAACCGCTTGGCGATATTTAACCTCCTTGCGCCAAACCACTTCCCTTTTGAATTGATTTTCATTGAATGTAGACACTGTTTAACTAAATTTTCAATAAAATAGCAGAATGCACACATTTAAACCTTTTTTCGGTGTTTTCTACTCACAAAATTCCTCTGATTGAAGAAAACACGATGCCGCCCTGTTTTCATACACAAACAACCAGAATTTAGTCAGAATTTACTACTACAACTCCTCAGACATTCCAATTCATGTTTAAGGGACCTCAACCAAGCTTTTGAAAGCTCCCAGACGTCCAAGAAACCCTTTTTCGAGTCAAATACCGAAATTAGTAGGTATTTTTCAAGAAAAATACCCATTCTTCATCTGAAAAGAGTTATACCACTAAATTTAAGCCTTCTGTAAGCCTATTTTCAAAAGGAAATACCCTAATTTCCTTCAAAATTCATATTTGCTTTAAAAACCCTGATAAATTCATAGTTTCTAAAGACTGTAACCTGTTTTAAGAAAATTGAAGGGGTTTAGATATTTACAGACCCTAATAGATCCTCTGATTGATTCAAAATCCTTTGAAAATATTTGAAATCCCTTTTTTCATGAATTAGACTATTTTAGGTATGTTTTATCAAAGAAAATAGTAGGAAACCCTTGTTAAGCTTTTCCGGAGTCTAAAAAAAGGTTTAAAGATTGATTTTGGAGCACAAATTGAAAGTTTGAACCAGAAGAAACCATAATTTTACCTATTACTGTTCAAAAGAGACCTCTGTCATACCAAAAATACCTTCTGTAAACAGTCTAAGCTTACAGAAGTGTATTAAAAACCTAAAAAACAGAGTTTTAAGATCTAGAGAGCTAAATTGTCAAATAACAGATCTAGCAATGGCTTCTAAAGGCACCATTGTCATCAATCGACTACAACCTCCTGTTGTAGATGTTGAAGACACCCCTTTAGCTGATGTTGATTGTAAAATCACTGATCTACTAATTGAATTCAATATTCTTGATCTTCACTTCTGGAGTCAAGAGAAATCTTTGGATCAGGTTGATGAAGTACTTGTTTGGGAATCCAATTTACCAAAATATGTAGTTCCCCATACCCATCAGTGTCCAGAGGTCATTAGATTGTTTCAAGCCCACTATTCCCCTGACCAATGAGCTATTTCTAATGCTAAGAAATAAGTACCATTTACTATCACTACGGAATCCATAAACCAAATGCTTCAGTTATAACCATATCCTAATACAGTTCCATTGTGTATAGAAGCTCTTACAAATCTTTATCTGGAGTTAGAATTTCCTAAAAGATTTCAGATCTTTCAAATATTAATGCGTTCATATGTTGAAATCCCAAATATTAACCCTCCATATTCATGAATCATCCTCCAAATTCCCAGAAGGATCAAGACACATTATCTCAATGTTGTCTTTTATCCTTGGTTACTTTACTCATGAACACACTGATGAGTCTATACTTGGTTTTCTATCCACTTTTGTGCCTGTTAAGCCCCCTACGGTCATTTATAACTATGATGAGTATATAGCTGATATTATCCATGATCATATTGTAAAACTTCCTATTGAAGGTGTTTTCAGATATACCTCAATCCTCTTTCATATGTTCCTCTACTTCCAGGCAGATAAATTCCCAATAGCCCTTCAAAAGCTGGATATAGAAGGAAATTCACTGTTAGTTATTTTCTGGACTTCTTTAATTAGAAAAGGGTAAAATAAGTTCACTTATGTAGATTTTATAGACTGTTTTATTCAACCATTGATAAATATGCTTACAAAAAGTGTACAACCAAGGATAAGTGATGAGATTAAGGAAGTTTTACAGCTATCAGAGCAGAGCAGAACTAGTGATTGGTACCTATACCAAAACCACACATATATTAAAGTCTATGGTTCAAACCTCTTGCCCTACAAATTTCCAAAGTACTTGCCAATGAGAGTGTTTGCCTTAGAGTATACAAGACAAATTCTAAACTCAGATTCTATAAAATTTTTGGCTTCTAAAAAAGAAAAATCAGTTCAAATTGAAAAACTAAGTGGGTCCTTTCATATGCAACAATAGGGAAGCAGGTAAGGAGACATCAAAACAGTTGCTAGAATATAATTTTTATGAAATTTTCTTATGGAACTATGATCTTTATGGAATAATCAGTAAGATGAGGGTGAAATGAAAATTAACCCCATATATTCATGATAAAAAGTCTGAAATTGAAAATTTTTCCAACCAAGCTGAGTGGTTGGAAAATACATTGATGGAATCTGTCAAGCAATGCGATACTAGTCACACTTTGGAAACTCCTATTTAGGAGGAAAAAAACAAAAAGAGAATCATAGAAGAAGGCACATGTACAGCTGAAACAACAACAAAAACTAGATTCAAGCTCAGATACAATAAGAAACCTAAGATTAATCCAGCAAACAAAGAGAAGGAAACAATTGAAGTTTTATGTGAAGAGAATCCAAAGAAAGACATTGTGACTCACACAATAATTGAAAATGAGAAACAACCTACTAATTCTAATGCTCAGATGATTGAAAAACAACAAAGCATGGAAGCATCTTCATCATAGCAAGCAGAGGATAAAGACATGGATAGCAAAGAAAAGTATAAACAGATCAAGGCAAAAAATGAGGAGATCAAGAATGATATCTATTCAAAATACTTGAAATAGACTCCAGGGATTCAAAATAGGTTGCTTTCAGCCTTTGATTATACAAATAAGAATTTTCTAATGACAGTGCTACAGCCAACAGTGCCTAAACCTACAACAACATCAAATTACAAGAGAGTTGATATTGAAATTCCAATAAAGGACATTCATCCCTTGGATCAGATTGAGTTCCACAACCAAAGCTCAGAAATGCTTATTCTACCATGATGAAAAAGGCAATGAGTGCCCAAAATCTCCAGAACACTTTGAAAAATATAAGAGATCAGCTTAGGGTTGAAAAATCCACTTCATATGCCAAAGACACTAGAATCAAGTCTTTAGAGGAATTGGTGATTGAAGTAGGGTATGACGCTGCTAATGTGAACGCTGCAGAATAATTGGTAAAGAAGAAAAATTTTGATATTGCAGCACTTAGAAAGCAACTGAAACTACCTCCAACAGAACATCCATAGGCTAAGGAGATTGTACAAGAGGCAAATCAAAAAGATGAGATGATGAGTCTCATACTGCAAATGACAACACAAATAAAGGAGATGGAAATTGAGATGGACAAGCTTGTCCAAGAAAAAGAAGCTGTAAAGACTCAAAGTGTTCCTCCTACAGTCATTCCCATGGTAACAACAATAGTTCCTTCAACTCTAGCAGAAGAGTTAGCACCAAAAGTCCCACTGGCCACAGTAGTTCCAGTCACTTCTTCTACTACTTCTACTAGAAAATATTCCACTTCAACAGTTCAATAGTCAGATGAGGCCAGTAAACTCATTAAATCTGTGGAAGATATGTCAATACAGAATAATGAGATAAATATATTGAAAGAGAAAATCAAGAACTTGGAAGATGCCAAGAAATTGGTACAGATAAATGCTAAAACAGAGGAACAAAAGGACAAAAGGTTATGTGAACAGCTTAAAAAGGTAGAAACAGAATTAACCTCGAAAAATGCCATGGCATACATAAAAAATCAGCTATGGTCCAAGATCATTGATTCAATCAATGATACTTTGCCATAAATTTAAGTGATTTACGAGCATAAGGACTTGCTTAAGGTAGCCAAAGAAGAAACATTGAAGAAAAAATAAGAGCTAGGTGCTAACCCTGAAGAAGCCCAAGAAATAATTAAATTTCTCAGTACTAAAAACAAACAAGAATTGGATGAGATAGGGATAACTGAAAAAACTGAAACAATTCTTCAGGTAAAAAAGGTACTCTCAAAGAAAAACTTAATGAAACAGTTGTAAGAGAAGTGTCAAAATATGGACATGGCCATAACTAGATTCATGGTTAAGTTTGACACATTAAGACAAGAAAGCTTGCCAAGCATTCTTGTTATCAATGATAAACTGATGAAGCAAGAATATTACAACAAGAAGATAAGATACTTTGCTAGAGATCAAGTGAGCAAGGCAGATTGACAAGGAGTTCCCACAGGTAAAGTGTTGCATAAGAGTGTTGAAAACTTGTTTTATTTACAGCATGAGATAAAACACCTCTTTGTAGTCAAGCCAAGCTTTGTTAGATACACTGAAGAAGATGAGAATTTCATAAAACTTACAAATATTAAATTACGAGATGAATAGTTGTGGTAGAAATTCACAGATTTACTGTAAAAATACAGTTTGCAGTAAAAGAGAATGAAAAAATAGAGTTTTGTTTCTACACAGTAAAAACAATTTTTAAAAAAAATAGTAAAACAGTCAACACAACAAGTTAAAGAGTATTAGAGGTTAAAGTGTACCAGTTAAAGAGTATTAGGTGAGAGATAAAACTTTAAAATAGATTGAAGACCACTAGTCAGTGTGAAGGACACCTCAAACAACCAGCTGCAGCCCAAGTCCAATAGAAAGATTTTTTTCTTTAATAAATAGGACAACTTGCAAGTTTGTTATGCAACTGTCACTATCTTTTTGTAATAAGATATTTTATTTTCCAAAAAACATTCCTAGGAATATTCCAGGATATCTTGTATTACTTTTTGTATAAATACTTCATCATTTGAACTATTAGTGTGGATTAATTGCTGAAGATTCCTATATCTGGAACCTTCTGAACCTAAGGGTTTTTGTAATCAAGCTCAAGTCAGAAGATTGGATTTCAAAGAATAAAGCTTCATATTACTGGATTCACCTGTTGGGCCACTGAAGTGAAGTATTTTCTACTATTATCTGTATATTTTCTCATGTTTTCCATCCATTCATAAATGTATTCTAAATTTTAATGTGAAATCAGGAATTGTTATATCAGAATTTGTTAAAAGAACTCTATTATTGACTGGTTTTCATTTAAATGTTTTTTGCTAATATCTACACTAGGGAACCCTTAATTGCTCCCTAATTTCGATTTACCCCTGCCTTCTCACTCCTTATCCAGATCAAGAATTCTTAATTTCTCTTTATCCCGATTGAAACCACTTAACCAATCAGCCTTTGAAGATCTTTAGTGACTTTGCTATCTTGCCCTTTATAGATTTAACTTTAGACCTTGATCTTGATCTTTCTTCTTGACCTATTGACTCCATCTACCCAATGGATTACAGATTCACAAATATCCATCTCATTAAGTGATTTTCCCACCAAAACCAATTTTCCCTATATAACTAGCCTAAAATCAAACATAAAAACAAAGTTAAATCTTATAGAGAGAGCCCTCTCTAAGCCTTTGGAAGGCTAGATCCTAAAGCTTGAAAGTAGTTCTATGGTTACCTCTAATATTCTTTAAACTATAAATCATAAATCTCACAAATTTGGGAATTATTAGAGTGATAACATAATACATAGGTAATTTTGAACTAGCAAGTGAATATGTCTTGTGGTTGTTCAGCTATGGAATGTATTAAGGTTCTTCTACCAAATGGAGAGATAAAAGTGAGCCTTTTAGAGAAAAATAATAGTACTAATATAGAAAATACACGTGATCATGACATATAAATGAATCGTTGGACAACTAGAAAAATAGTTCACTTGGAAGCAAAAATTGTTAAAACACATACAACACACCTTCAACACGATAAGTACTAAAGCCACCGAAATAGTTCAATTTCCTTAATACATATGAAAACATCATACATCGCAAAAATTCAAAGAATAGTCATACAATATTTACGACATACGAGGATGTGTCTTGGTTCAACGAGCTTCCGAATTAAGTAAAAGTTCCAAGATACATCATGACAGTGAACACCACTAGCCCCAATAGTGGAGCGTCACAACAACCATTTTCTCCTCCCAAAGAAATATTTTCCTCTCTAATTCTTGATAGGAGGAGTGAAGGTGAAAATTTCTTTACATGAGCAATGAGGGTGTATATATAAAAAATGGGGTGATTTATCACCTCCCTTATGACTCTTGGACTACCCTCATGATTGTTTCAATTCTCAATTACCTTTCGACTTCCTACATGAATTTTCACATTACATATATGACTTTTGGACTTCCACTTTACATTACATTACTCCAATATTGAATTTACACAATCCACAAGTTAAGGTGTCACATGATGATTCATGACATGACATTGATGACATGGAATTCATGTTGACATTGCAGTGTCAAGCCACTCTTTGTTGTTGTTTTCTTTTGTGTCTTCTTGAAAGATGAACATGGACTTCTTCTTCCTCCTTATTGCTTGAAGAGAGGAGTCTTCAATGCAAACTTTATCTCCAACTATTGATGTCCCTTTATCTTCTCTTGATTGATCAACTTGTTCTTGCAACTTAGAAGATTTCTTCTAGCAATGTATCCTTCATCCCCTTCATCATCATCCTATCATAACATGATATAATACCTGCAACTCAAATCCACTCATGAAAACATGACATCAGTAAGATAAAACCCATTAACTGATTTGGAACTAAGTGGTAGGTTGGATATCAGGCTCAGGGATTGTACAACTCAGGATGTCAGGGTCAAAGACTAAACCTTGGGACTACACAGTGCACAATTCAGGAAAACTATGGATTTTCATCTTCACAATTGAGGGAGTCAAGAGGTCAGGCTAAGGGCTTAAGGCTTGAGGTGTCCCACTACACATTTTAGAAGGGACAAAGGCTGAGGGATTGCACAGTTCAAGGGCTTGAGATGGAGGCTTGATGCTTGAGATTGCACAATGCACAAAAGAGACTGGCTGGGTGCAAGGAATGCACAATCTCGGAGATCAATGGTCGAGGTTGAGCACTGTGACTGCACAATGTGTACTTTTGGAAGGCAGGGACTAAGAATTTTATAGTGCCAAGAGGCAATACTAAGGCTTGAGGACTAAGACTGCGGTTCAATTGGGAAGTTCTCCAAATATGAATAAGTGTGGAATCAGTGAAACCAAAGTGAAAAATGATAAGACTTGAGTACGATCACACACTTGGTATACTTGATGACACAATATATAACACCTAGAACACATGAACAACACACTTTCCTCAATGCTACAACATTGTGATGGATTACCCCATGTGCGACACCAAAGATACACTTTGCGATGACAGTGATGAGACTTATGCGATAGTGATTAAAACTTTGGAAATGTGTGTGATACATGTCTACATACTTAGAAAAACCCATCAACACAAATATCATCCCTTGAAACAAGAAAAAACCAAATTTATGTGATATGTGACACTTGCCTATGCTTACCCTATGCTAAAACACAAAACTTTTATTTTCTTCAAAACAAACAAGAATAATTAGAGAGAACATGTGTGATGACTCTCAATGTTTACGAAGAAATCACAAAAATAAAAATTTAGGCTCTGAAATTGGATGTAGGAAAAAATTTTGGAGGGTTTTGCATCAACGATAACATGTTCCTACAAGATGTTGAAGTTGTAACTAGAGTTGATCTTCATATTGTAAAATTGTCATTGATATATTTATTATTATTGTTATTTTATTATTATTATTATTAAATAATGTTTTTCATGCTCGGAGTAAAAAATATTCAAAAGAAAATTATCTGAGTCATGTCACATTTGGACATATATAAGAAAAGAAATTTTAATTTTTATGTTGAGTCATAATTCTAATAATTGACCAAGTCGAACCTACTTGGACAAGTCATCTCGTCCCTCCAAGAGACAAATATTTGACTTTCCTGGGTAGTTATTTATATGAGACAATTCAACCTACTTTGGGGCACATATTCAAGCACATACAAGAAGCAATTTTATGAAACGAGAAGAAGAAAAGAAGAAGAATTAATGGGGAGAAGAGGCAAGTATACACAAGAAGAATATAGCACATGTGGAAGAAGAATTATGTGAATGAAGATGAGTTTTTCTGAGGTAGCTATAGACCTATTTTTGAACCTCTGTTACATAACCGAAATTCTAGGACGTTGACCAGAAGAGGATTGAAATTTCAGGAAGATGACCATATTTGGATCAGGTTTGACATGTGTTGACTTTGACTCTTAGAGGTGGCTTGGAGGAAGGTTGGACTTGGTAATTTTGGTGGTATTTTTGGTCTTGGTCTTAGGTATCTCATTTTGATATGATTTTATAAGACAAGGATTGTTAGGTTTTCCCCCTTGTGGGATTTTTCCCTAGCTTGGAGCCTAATTTTGGTGTTTCTTGTCTATTTTTTTTTCTCGAAAGATTGAGCATTTGTATAATTGATTGATGAAGGGAAAAAAAGTAATAATAAGATATTTAACATTTACAAGTAATTATCAAGACAGAGAAATCAATCCTAATCTTACTACACTTGGTTTCTCAACATGGTATCAAAACTATGGTAAAGACAAGAGCATCGTTGAAGAATCCCTAATAGGAAGTTTGGCATGCAAGGAGACTTAAGAGGCCAAGATCATAAAGGGTATTGAGTACAAGGAAAATTTTGATCTCCTTCTATAGAAGAAAATTTGGGTCTGTGGCATGGAATTTGAAGCTCATACATTTTGAAACATAACAATATTTCTAAGGCACATTCTTCTATGGTATTCAATTGATTTGTGGTGCCTTCTATCTCTATGAATACAATCCATAGGAAGACACCAATTTCTATGATGTGGATTCCTATGATGATGTTTTAAGTTCCTGTGATGATGATGTGAGTTCCTATAATAATGAGGTGATTTCCTGTGATGATGATACAATTTCCAGTGATTATTATGTGAGTTCCTATAATATATTTCTTTGTGCTAAACCAAGTTCCTATGTAAATCTTTTAGTGGCTCCTATATCTCTATAACATGGTAGGCATATACAAATAGATTTTAGTTTCATTAGAGAAATTTTGAGGTTTAAAATGGACCTGAAAACAAAAATGTATAACTAAAATCAAATTTAACAAAACCAATAGGATTCAACATGATGATGTCAACCATGGGGGATGATTCACAATTTTTGAAGTAGAAAAAGTAAAAATATTAAAAACATAAAATAAAATCAACTCATATTTTCAACTTATCTCCCTATTGTTTTACTCAAATTTTGAGAGGAAGCACGTGTTGTGTGTGGAATTTAATTCCACATCCGAGTACCCATGTTGCATACTTTCTATGGACCCTGCTACATGAAAAATAAGAAATACATGAAAAATGTGATTGCAATCATGTTTTTTCATGTATTTATCATTCTTCGTGTAGCAGGGTCCATTGAAAGTATGCAACATGGGTACTGCTTGAATGAGGAATTAAATTCCACATCCAATTAGTGCTCCCTCTTGTAATTTGAGTAAAATCGTAGTGAGATAAGTTAAAAATACGCGTTAAAAAAGTAGTTTTTTTCCCCTCTAAAATTTGATGATGTAATATAATATTATTTTAATATTTCCACTATTATTTTATAATATTCCTTAGGAGGCCCATTTTAAACATAAAAATTTCTTTAATTACTATGGTAACATCTTCCTATGACAACCAAGCTCACTGTAGCCACATACTTCTAAGTTACAAGGCATCCAAATTTTTATTTTTATTTTTTTTTATTTTTTTTTTCTTGAGTAGTCAAGCTTATAATATAAATTATGTGGCATTGTGATTATATGTGAGCTCTAAGGTTATATGTGAATATCTGAAGGAAATTGTTAATTCCCTATATTAATAGTGTAGTCTTTTATTATGTTAGTGCATCCCCCCTTATTGTTATTGTTGTACCCCTGTAACCCCCATATTGTTATTATTGTACCCTTACATTATTATTGGAAGGCCAACTAGGATTACATTGTGGCCCCACTAGGATTATATTGAGGCCCCATGGACTCTTATATATAGAAGGCGGTTTTGGTCATTTGTATCATCCAAGAATTTTTCATTCATGTAATGTATTGGAGGTTTCCCCCTCGAAGTGGCTTATTTATAAGGCGTTGATATCTCTTTTCTTCTATTTTTGGAGTTGGTTTCACAACATTTGGTATTAGAGCTTTGGATTCTATGGTTTCGCTACTCCAAAAAGGTCATTGTAGAATTTTCACTATAATGTTTTTTATATGAAGGTTCAGAAGCTGAAATTTTTAGAGTGCGAAGCCACAATCCTGAGGAACGTCATTGAAAACTTTCAGAGCTTGGTTCGCAATATTTGTAGAGATATGATTTGTGGAAGTCAGGGCTTTTTGCAGGCTCCTGAATTTAACCTAAACAGGTCATCACGGAATGTTCGCTATAAATATTGTTTTGCGAGGTTTCAGAAACTGAAATTTTCATAGAGCGAAGCCGAAATATTGAAGAATATATTGTACAAGGTTCAGATCTTGGTTCACAATATTTTTGGAGATATGATCTGTGGAAGTTAGGATTTTTTCAAGATCCCAAATTTAATCGCAAAGAGGTGACCGTGGGAACAACATCATAACTCTCTCTTTGAGCATCTGATTGAGATTTTGTAAAATATGGCCAGAATTACATGGACTGTAGCTTCCTTTATATGAATTTCATAGCCAAAGGAGGAAACATTGACACGTGGAAAGTCATACAAGTTCGCTCTAATGAACCAGTCCATAATTAGGTCATTGTGGGAGATTGGATATAACTTTGCCTTGAAGAGTCCAATTCAGGTTAGACCTATGGCATTTGCAAGAGGATTCAGAGGGCTGCCTCATGGCCAAATTTCAGATATTGAAGATCCTAAATCACATAGATAATTCAGTTTCAATATCGAGCTCCTCAAAAGAAAGAAAAATGTGTGTATTGGGTTTTTAAAATTGCATAATGTTTGTTTGAAAAAGTAGTTTGAAGTGATTCCAAGGGCATATTTTATAATTTTATCAGTATTGGGTTCTATAATTCCTCCAAAAAAATAATTCCATACCCATTAAGCCCTCAAAAAGCTATACTATGACGTATGAAGGGGAAGAATTGCAGTATGAGATATCAAAATTACGGTACCAAGTGCAACAAATTTCGATCTTACAAAGAGCAACTGAAGATGACATAGATGGTTTAAAATTAGAAATGGAGGCTACGTTGGATGGTTTTAAGGATAAAATAATAGCTAATATGGATGATAAATTAGTGGAAGATCACATCGAGCATCAACAACAAGTTCTCCAACTCTCAAAGGATAACCTAAATTTGGTGCAGAATCTAATGAAACAACATGAAGATCAAAATCACATCAAAAGAAGTTCTGAAGCAGTCACAGAAACAAGAACTCGACAAGTATGATCAATTTCGGAGTATCTCAACAAGTGGAAGAACTTTCCCGTAGAATATTCCACATGGGAGGATGAGAATTTTATATAGAAGCATCAATAAATAATCAAGCGTTGAGGACAACACTTGTTTGAAGGAGAGTGGCATGTTAAGTCCCTATATTAATAGTGTATTTCTTTATTATGTTAGTGTATCCCCCCTTATTGTTATTTTTGTACCCCTGTAACCCCCATATTGTTATTATTATGCCCTTAAATTATTATTGTTAGGTCAGCTAGGATTACATTGTGGCCCCATGGACTCCTATATATAGAAGGAGGTTTTGGTCATTTGTATCATCCAAGAATTGTTCATTCATGTAATATATTGGAGGTTTCCCCCTTGAAGTGGCTTATTTCTAAGGCGTTGATATCTCTTTTCTTCTATTTTTGGAGTCGTTTTCACAACAGACATCACTCTATGCAGAGGACAAAAGTTTATTATCTATGCAACATGTACGAAGATCTGATCTAAAAATGATCTCGTTACACATATTCGTGGAGGACAATCCTATGATATTTTGGCTCATTGGAAGGTCACCTTGTTGGACCAAAAGTATGTGGTATATATTCTAATAAAGAGAATTAAACTATGTGGATCTCCTTTTTAATTAGAGGAAGAAAATTTATATAAACTTCACGGTTGAAGAAAATTTTGGGCTAAGGCATTTCAAACTCCCTCCAATATGACATTCATACAAACTTTTCTAAGGATTCCATGTTAACTCTTAAGTCTAGTTAGTAGAAATCATTCTTTCATATTCATAAAACAAGTATCCTTTCTGGGTGAACAAATTTTAGAGACCACATAATGAAGGATATGCAATGTGAGGAATTTACAAAATAAAAGCACTAGATTTGAAGTCAAAGTCTGCAAAAAGGAGTATATGCAAAGGTTTATGTGAAAACCTTTAGAAGACCATATGAAAACTTAGTCGTAAGACCTCTTATGGACAAATTAAAAGGATTTTTTTAATGTTTTGTATCCTAGTTCAATATATGAAGGCCTCAAGTACCTATGTTGAGGAAGGATTATATATATCAACTGAAGAAAAAGTCAAACCATCTCTACTGCAAACGGACTGGATCCCTACAAGGATGGACAAGTAAGGTTGAAGAGGTACATATATTTTATGTTTATTTTCAACTAATGACCTATGTCAATTATACTGCATATAATACTTAGCTTTCTAGGTCATGATGAAATCACATGAAGAATAAGCTAACGATCTTATGCTCTATTAAAAGGTAGTAAAGGGTTTGTGTATATATATATTAGAGATCATTGATATGCTAGCATTCAAATCATTTCATTGCATATGAAGACTAAAGTTTTTTTGATCAAGAAATGAAATTAAATTCATACAGAAGGTTTGCCAAATAACCTTGTAGGGTTATGTAGCAAACTCATTATTATGCTAGTAGAACTTGCAAATATGGCTTATGGAAGTTTTTAAAGGATCTAGGGTTTTGTAAACTCTAGATATGGCACAAATAAGAGAAACCCTAATAAACCCTAAGAATAATCATTTTCATTGTTAGTAGAAACCCTAGCTATTGATAGTGGCAGAAACGACATCATGTTGATGTGAGGAAAAGGTTGGTGAAAAGGTCCAACATTAAGAGGGAGCTAACTTTCCTCAAAGATATAAGTACACTACATATCCTTGATTACTATTTGTACTTTTCTTAATTGTGTTTTCTTTTTCAAATCCTCCTAATAAAATTTTCAAGTCAATAATAAAGTTTTGACAACAAATGAAATATTTGGAAGCATGCCGCAAAGCATGAAGACTTTCCTAATTCATAGAAGACGTAAATGAGGAAAGAGAAAGTTGTTTGAATTATGCATTAAAGAAGTAAATAAAAGGTTCTCCTTGTAAGAGCAAGAGGATCATGTTAAGATGATTGCCTCGATTAGAAGAGTTACTCTAGACTTTGAAAAAGCTTCATGATTAAAGAAGACCTCGTATTTTGAAAAGAAAGGACCAGTGAAGAAATTTTGATTTCAGAGGGAGATGGAAGAAGAATTTGACATGTAGATCTTACACTACAACTTGAGACTTGTGGATGCATCATTTTGAATCACAATGCTAATAATGAGTAGAGATACTACTTATGGTTGGGATCTGGTATAGTTTCCTAGAAGAGTACGAAGCGGAATTTTGTTGCATTATGAAGGCAGAAGATGTGGAAGTTTGTACAATCAGTCGTGAAGTTGTTTGGCTCCTCAAAATGTTTAATGGACTATATGACGACACGTCGGATTCGATTACGATACCTTGTATTGATCAAAGCTATATGCATATTTTCAGAAAACCAGGAAGGTCAAAGAACATTACAATTCCTAACATGATGCAAAATGGACCAATGAAGCTACTAATATATCTCCACCGATGAACAAGTATTCAATGCAATGATGAAGCTCTTTTTCATGGAAAATGATGAAGCTTGGTCTTGCGTATATGTCCTCCCTAGTTGAGAGGGAGTTAGGATCTCCTCCCTGCTTGAGAAGGAGTGAGGATGGACACCATATTCTCCATGTTTCACATACAATGGCCAATATTAATAGTCGTAATCCTAACGCATGAACAATGGTAAGAATAATGGTGGATTGGATAAGCACTAGGGACTAACATTCTTGAGATATGTATTGTGACCAGGACTAATATCCGTAAGAGTCAAGTACATTGATCTAATATAAGAATGATCCGAAGGACCAAAATTTCCTTGTGTCAAGCATTGTGACAATGGATTAGGAAATGGTCATGTGTGGGCATACCTTGGTGAACACTTGGTTGGGGTATGTGCCTTAGAGAGGCAGTGTGGTATCCTTTTTTCTATGCAACTAACTCACAAAATAGAAGAAAAGATAGATCAACGACTTAAAAATTATCCACTTCGAGGGGGAAACCTCCTTTACATTACATAAATGAACAATTCTTTGATGATTCAAATGAAAAAACATAATTTCTATATATAGGAGTCTAAAGGGTCAAAATATAATTAGAGTCTACATAGCAATAATAATGCAACGACACAAAAATAACAATAGTAGGCTTCTATGGGGCATGAAAATAGCAATATGGGGGCTACATGGGCACAATAATAACAATAAGGGGGCTACACTAATAATAAAAAGAAGGGCATACACCAGTATTATAGGGACCTAACATGCCCCTCTCCTTCATAAGACTGTTTTCCTCAATGCTTGAGTAGTTCTAGATGTTTCTGTATAAAATTCTCATCCTCCCATACTGAATCTTTAGTAAATAAGTTCTTCCACTTGATGAGATACTCTGAAATTTATTGATTTTTTGGTTGTTGATTTCTTGTTTCTGTGACTGCTTCAGGTTCCAATATGATTTTTCATTCCTCGTGAAGTTTTGGAAATATTGTTTGAACTGGAAGCTTGTCATCTATAACCTTCTTTAAGAATGAAACATGGAAAACAAGGTGCACTTGGGAAGATGAAAGAAGCTCCAATTTGTATGCCATAGTACCAATCTTTTGCAACACCTTGTAAGGACCATAGTACTTTGGTGATAATTTATTATCCTTCTTAGCTTGCTTGAGAGACTTTTGTTTGTATGGTTCTAGCCTTAAAAATACCCAGTCTCCTACATCAAAAATTCTTTCATTGCAATGTTGATATGCATGTTGTTTCACTCAATTATGCACTAAATTGAGGTTATCCTTTAAGAGTTGGAGAACTTGTTGTTGATGCTCAATGTGATCTTCCACTGCTTTAACCTTACAATTTTCTCTTAAAGGTGATGTGACGAAAGGTGGATGATATCCATAAAGTGCCATAAATGGGGTCATTTTTGTTGCAGTATGGAAGGAAGTGTTATACCACCATTCAACTAGAGGTAACCACTTGACCCATTGTGTTTATTTATTAGATACAAAGAAATGAAGATATCCTTCTAAACATTTATTCACTATCTCAGTTTTCCCATTAGATTGAGGATGATAAGATGATCTATCAGCTAATTCAGTACCTAGAAAAGAAAATAATTCCACCCAAAAAATTACTGTAAAAATGGAATCTTTGTCACTTACAATAATCATTGGGTTTCCGTGTAGATTTTGAATTGTTTCCATAAATGCAGTAGCAACTGTTTTGGCTTTAAATGGATGAGATAATGCACAAAAGGGTGCATACTTGGTAATTCTATCAACTATCACCATGATGAAATTTTTTCCTTCAGACTTGGGAAAACCTACGATAAAATCCATTGAAACCTCCTCCAATCATTGACTCAAATAGATAAAGGTTGTAACAAGCCCGGGGTATTAATTGTCTCAACTTTAATTTTTTGGCAAACCAAACATTCCGCCACAATCAAATTTAAGGCCCTCCCAAAAAAAACCTTCTTAACCCTACGGTAGGTTTTTAAAAATCTCGAGTGCCCTCCTAAGGGAGAGGTGTGCAATTCCAACATAATATTTTGTTTGAGTTGGGAATTCTTACAAAGATATAAGTGATCTTTGTATAATAATGAATCAATTTTCCAACTAAATGTATTAGATGTATTGGAATCTCGTTGCAACTTTTGAATGAGTGTCCACACTTCTTCGTCATTCTTCCATTCATCTCTTGCTTTGGTTATCCAATCCAGTTGGATAATAGAAATGGAACAAAACAATGCTTCCACATCCTCATCCTTTCTTGAGAGTGCATCTGCAACAATATTTTTCTTCCCTTTGTTGTAGATAATATTCATTCCAAAAAGTATTTAAGACTATCATGATTTGTTTTTACCTTGAAGTGTCTTCCCATTAGGTAAGGTCGTCATTGCTTTAGTGCATGTATTATTGCCAAAATATCCTTCTCATAAATAGCTTTGTGTAAACACTCTCCTTTGATTGGAATACTTTCAAAATAAATAGGTCTTCCTTCTTACATTAAAATGACACCAATTCCATTTCCTGAGGCATCACATTCCACAGTAAAGGTTTTTGTGAATTTTGGTGTAGCTAAGAATAGTGCATGACACATTGCTTCTTTAAGAAGTTCAAAGGCTTTAGTTGCTTCTCGAGTCCAAAAAAATGCATATTTATTCAGTAATGTTGTTAGAGGTGCTTTTGTTCTCCCATAATTATTTAAAAACTTGCGATAATACCCGGTCAGCCTAAGAAATCCATGTAGATTCTTTATGCTTATGGGGATTTCCATTTCTTAATGTCTTTAATTTTGGTAGGGTCTACCTGTTAGCCCCCCTAGGAAATTCTTGACAAGCAAGCGGGGGGCTAAATTATTTTTGAAGCCTTCAAGGAATGCCTTTTCCCTAAAAAACCATCATCCTTGAAGCCTATCCATGCCGTGCCCCATGTGTTCTATCTCTGCTGTGCTCCCCCTTAAATGGCCTGCAATTACCATCCCCAAAATCCCTTTCAAATGCTGTCCATGTCCCGTGTATGGCCTAATTCACCCCATATTTCCCTATCGTTACCCATATAAGGTGTTAAAATGCATTTAAAAGGTTAAAATACCCACTTTAAACCTTATATTGGGCCCTAGCCCCTTCGGCCATAGCCCCGCCCCCGTTCCTCCATGAAACCTCGCGCTGGAACCACCCGCTAACTCCAAAGGCGCCTTCCGCATCCGTTCACCGGGCGCATCCTCAGCCGTAGATCCTAACAGATCGGACGGCGGTCATTAAATCCCCAGTGCCCACGTTTCCCACGTTCCTTTTCCCTTGCTGGGCCATCGTTGTCCATTCTCACGAAGATCTGATGTTCTGGAAGGCACCTGCCCTTGTGGGCCCCGCCGTACAATAGCCATAAAACAACCTGGTTTATCCCACACCGCTTATGCGTGGTGGTTGGTTTTCCCCAAGCACCCAGCAATTCCATCAGCTGTCGACACGTGTCTTCTGTATGACGGTAAAACCGCTCATCCCCCGCGCATTATCTTTCGGCCCAAGTCTCGTAGTGAAATTTGCGCAAGCCGTCCGATCCTGAGCACCTCATCAGACGGTCATCCATCAACAAAGCTGCGCACGGGTTAAACCATCTCCGCCGTACCCCTGGCCCACTGTCTATTGCCCTCCGTCGTTGATCCCCACCACGATCGACGGTCCATACCTGTTTGCCCTCCATTGACCATCCCCTTGGTCCGCCCCGTCACGTTACTCCCGCCACGTGTACCCACCGTACACCCATCCGTTCCATTGCATATATTGGTTCATTTTCGTATTCTTTGAGGTTTCTTGTTCAAAATTGCTCTACTGACCGCAAATCTCCACCAGGGCAGTTTTTCACCATTTCTCCGCGATTCTCCTCCATTTCACCATCCGCACTATCAGTCTCATCATCCATGTCATCCACCACCCCATCCATTGTTTTCTTCACAGCTTTCATGCTTTTGCAGGGTTGTCAATGGTAGATGACCGCCAGAACGCGCAGTCTCTGTTACAGTGATGGAGAAATCAAGGAAGATCATTTGTAGCGGCCGAATTTATGAGCAAAGACCCGGGAAGGTGAAGACGGGATGTTCATTAAAGAGAACAAGGTTTAAACTCTGTAGAAAACCTTCCAGCACCATTAAAAGCTCGAGCTAACCTGTCAGAAGAAAAGATGGAGCAGCAAAGTGTTTCAGTACAAAGCAAAGAGATTAAGGCACGCCAAAGGAAATCTTGAGCCTTGGATTTGCAGTTTAAAGAGGAAAAGCACCAGTTTGAAGACCCCGAGGATCGATCAAAAGGTCCTAAGCGCAAGTAAAAGGTAATATCAGGGTTTATTCATCAGCAGAATTTTTTTCTTCATCAAGTACAGGGCACCCATACAGCTTTTATTATGCACAACGTCCCTGAAGGAATTTCCACCCTGACCACAGTTCAAAACCCCCAGAGCATTTATATGGCAGAATTCTCAGTATTTTATTTTACTTTTGGTCAAATCACCAATAGTACCACGGCCGAAACACGTCAGAGTCATATCCAAAAGAAGATCACTCTTTCATCAAGGGGTGACAGAGATTAAATGCTCAACGTTCAAACAGAATGGGCTTTGGCCCTCTTTCGTTTCAAGAGTTTAGTACAGCAATTAGTTTTTCATCTACCCCTTCTTCTCCTTTTCAGCTATAAAACTCAAGAAAGAAACATTGTAAGGTTGTTGATGAGATATCAGAGAAATGCAAGAATTTTCCTCTTGAGACAAGGTCTCTGTGTAATATTGTAAGATATGCTGAGATTCGATGTATTCAGGCTGAATGTTCAAGCTGTGGGAAATGATGTACCTGATTGGTGTTGTTTTTAATATGACAAGCATATTTCTTTGGATCCTGATCTAAAGCAGCTGGTGATGTTTTCCTATCTCTGTGTGTGATTTCATTTCATTCTGTTTCTGTTGGCTCGCATCAGAATTTTGGCATAAGATTTACCCTTGATAGGTACCTTATGTTGCTGCTCTCCCAGCCTTTTATGTTTTCTGCTTATATGTGTATCTAAATATTGATTTCAGTTGATTTAACTAGTGTAGTGGATGTTATTTCCTACTCACTGATGTATGAATTAATGAAATCTATGTTTAGATGTTCTTGTGAGGATCTAGCTGGATGTGTTGAGAACACTAGGAGGTCTAGAACCCTGTCTCTACCTCACTAGGATCTTTCCATCTCAATTAAGCCTTTCTAAGATCCCTTGTATTGCCTCTAATTTTGTCCAAGCAGGTCTGGAGTTAAATTACCTCTGACCTGATCTATAGATAGGATTAGGTGGTTATCCTTCATTCATTTTCAGTCCTTAACGTCCCATTTCACTAATCATCCTTTAAGATCCAAATGCTCTAGATGACTAGCCCAACTAAAATCTTGCACATTGATTACAAGTAAATCCTTTCTTGACTCCATTGCCCAATGGCCTTGATGTTTTCTAAGTTATCTACCTTTGCCTAAATTTCCTCTTTGCTCATCCTTGTCTTATAGAGGACCTTTCTTTCCTGATTCCCAACAACCAAACATAAACAATCAAACAAACAACCCTGAGCCTATAACTAGCCTAAAATCATAACTTAGAGCCTCAAAGATATACACTTTGACTCATATAGAGAGATCCCTCTCTGGACCTAGGAGGGCTAGATCCTAAGGTCTGAAAGTGGTTCTATGTTGTCTCATCTTTTGGTCTTGTCAACCTGGCCAAAACATGGGAACCCCAACACTACCTTAACACCCTCATGAGATACAATCTGACCCAAATATTCCACCTACTATACTCCAAAGAAACATTTGGAAGTTTTTGCATATAATTGTTTCTACTCCAATAGTTTGAGCACCCTGTCAACATATTGAACATGATCCTTCTAAGACTTGTTGTAGATTATTATATCATCAAAAAATATTAACACAAATTTTCTAAGGAAGGGTTTGAAAATGGAATTCATCAAACTGTAATATTCCAAATCTTCCATCAGTTAATTGGAATATTAGAGTTCTTACTTTTATTAATTAATTAAGTAAATAAAATGGTGGAGGGACCCATAAACCCCATAGATGAATAAAATCCACTTTTTTTGCATGAATGTGGGTTAGTAGATAGTAGATCAGCATCATGGAGTAGTGGAGCAACTCATAAATGAAGGAAGACTAGAGATGAGAGAGAGATAATGAGGAAGATGATGGAGATAGTGGAGCAATAAAATTAAGATCATAGAACATTAATGATGCAGTGATGGAGGAAGTGGTGCATTAAATGCACACATGATGGAGGGAGTGGAGATTAATTGCAAAGATAATGGAGATCATGGAGAGATAGCTCAGTCTTCATGGAGACTAGTGGCCACATGTGCAGCGCAGTTATGAGGTGGGACAAGGCTAGGGAAATCTCACAACCATATAAGGAAGATGAGGGTAGCAAAGAAAATTAGCCTGGAATTTAATATTGTATTTTCATTTGACATTATTTGTACGCTTCAGTTGTTTAGCTAAGTCTGTTGTGATTTTTAGCACATGGGTGTTCCTAAGCAGGAATCCCACCCTTACCCACGTGGGACTTCGAGTGCCTACTTTGGGAAGGTTATTTTGAGCAGCTATTCATCATCCGACATTGGTGTCACATCCAACCCATCTCTTCTGCATATGCATTTCAGGAAGTATGCATTCTTGTCTTAGGGTTTGAGAGGAGGAAGGTAGTTCTTAACATTTCAACTAAGAAACCAGTCGAGGGTTCATCCTTTCATCTTGTGCTTCCATTTCAATCTTCCAGGAGAAACATTGTGATCTTTGGCATCATGCCAACAATTTAAACCTCCATGCAGTAGCAGTTCCTCCAGGAATTGCGTAGTCCAGCCAGGTCGATATAGTGGAGGAAGGAAGTTCCAAGAATTTCATCTTGGAATCCTGTGAGGGATCATCCCCTCACTTTGGAGAGATTATTTCCATCATCTGTGAGCTATATTCCATCCCCCGACAGTAGGCTACAACTTCATCCCTCTTGACAGTGCATTTCATTCCATCAGTTGTGCAGTGTGCAACTGCAACTTGAGCAGAGGAAGGAGGAGCTAGATCTCAAGCTTCTAGCTTGGAGATCAAAAGAAGGGGCCAACCCTTCATGTATTGATATGATTGGGTGCTATTGCAGAAGTTAGATCATCAATTCAGCCACATCTCAATAGTTAAATAGGAGTATTGTGTAAGTTAGCCAGTAGGGGTGTAGTTGGTTGCAACCCAAAAAGGGCCGAAAATCCAAAGTTGAAATCTGGCCAAACCATTTCTGGGTTTTTTATAGTAGAATCTATGGTTAAAATCCTGGATCATTCTGAGCACTCCAACAGCCTCCCGCACATGGTTATTCTTCTCAGTAGCAGTAGTTTCTAGCAACAACAGCAGTAGTAGTACAACATTTTCAATGCTAGTTCTCATTAGTGTATTTCAGCCACTTCTTGTTGGCTTGAGTGCATCTCCTTTGGAGCACTGTGTACTTTATATTTGTTGTTGTTTATAATGATATGAATCAGTTGTTTCTGATCATGGTTATAATTTCTTGATGTTGTAGCATATTTCTGGAATTTTCCAGATTTTAGTGTTATATTCCTGTTTTGCTTATTTAGAATGCTATAGATGTTCTATATTCCTGTCTTTTCCATTTTGGGATATTACAGTGGAATCAGAGCATGATATTTCACTCAGCTTTTGGGAACTTCATGACATCAGAATAATAAGAAGAAGAAGAAGAAAACGAAGAAGTCTTCAATGGTGAAAGGATTAGTTTTTTCCACACTTCTCTTTAGATCTATGTAGGATATCTACATATAGACTAAAGAAATGAGAAGGGGAAGGCAAAGAAAAACCTCAAGAAGGTTTCAGAATGAGGATGGCCCAAGCACTTCCTATCAACAACATAAACAAACGACAATGCAAAAATCTCCACAAAACTTTTCTAAGTCCACTTTCCTTGCAGAAGGGGATGAATGGCATGGAGATGGAAGATACTTAGAGCATGTGACTCTGAGTAATTATCTTGTAGAGTAAAAATCTCAATCAAGAGCATTCAAGGAGAATATAACTCTCCAACAATTTATCCAAATCAAATAAAACCAGAGATCCCGCAGCAGCAATAGAAGAAGAAGGCATATACAGAATAGGTTCTTATTCCCTACATTCGATGGATCATCCACAAGCACAGTAAAATCTTGGACGAAGGAGTTAGATCATTTCTTCCAGCTACACCAAGTATCAGAAAGAGAGGCTGTTGAGATTGTAGTGTTGCACCTTGAGGTTGGAGCAAAGGATTGGTGGTTCATCCATATAAAACATTCAAGAGGGACTGCTTATGCCAGAATTCACTCAAAGGTTGAAGAAGTTTGGTAGAAGAAAACTAGAGACACTTCCCATAGAGACACTTCACATCATTGATGATATAGTACATGAGGAGCCAAAGGAAGATGTCATCGTTATCACTCTAAAAAGGGAGCAACCACAACCACCACTAGCTGCATAAGTACTTTCATCAAGAGAAGGATAATTTGCATCTTTGTAAGATGGTCTTGAGCTCTTGACATTGGGAGTCCCATGCATGATTCAAGAGATGCATGAGGAGGAGGAGGAAGATACTAGTGCTGATGCAGTGGTAGAGGAGAAACCACCACCATCACCAGTAGTTGGAGAAACCATTGCACTAGTTGGAGGAACTCTTGTAGCTTTGCAATATTATCTCAAGTTCCAGCTGATCCAAGGTTTGCAAACATTTTCATCCCATGTTATTTCAACACCTCAGTTTGAGATTTGTGGGATCATGCCATGAGGGAAATTTCATAACCAAGGGTTAGAGCACCATGCTAATTTGGAGCGGCAATCCATTACTATGCAGAGGACCCTAGACCCTTTCAATGAGGAGATGTATAGCCATCCTAGTTGCTCAGTATTGAGCTACACACAAAAATTTGTGTTGATGTGTGGAGTTTCAAAGGATGGGATGAGCATATTCCTAATCAGTACTATGTTTTGCTATGAGTTCAACATTTGTATGACCATGAGACATCAGATGCACCATCATGGACATCAACAACGCTGTCACTGAGGAGCAGTGATGAGTTGGGGGGCCAACTATTCTTGAAGCATTCTGATGACCACTTCACTCATGAAACATTGGATGGACATATGATAGTTGGTAGACATCTTATGATGGCTAACATTCTCCATTATCAGGATGAAGCCTTCTTGATGAGCATCTCACAGCTCAAAGTGAAGTTTATACCTACAACATATTCATAATATTATGGATTCTACCGGGTCATCGATGAGAGGTTCTCATGAGTAACCTCAAGGAGGATGCACTTCAACATATCATGGAGTGAAAAGATCATAAGATTGGGGAGGATGGTATTCTCCATTGGGTGGATACCAAGTTGGAGCATGATATGATTCATCACCCACAGTTTGATGGATGGGTGAGGATGATGAGCAAGTGGTTGGTCAGCTACTCACAAATCTATGACACGGGGCAACAAGAAGCTTTGGACATTGGGTTCAACGCTCCCCATGTGTTTTGCAACATGGAATAACAACGTCTCATGGATCCTAACTCTAATGATTTTAGAGGAGACTAAAGCTTCCTCTCATGGAATAACAACGTCTCATGGATCCTAACTCTAATGATTTTAGAGGAGACTAAAGCTTCCTCTCATGGAATAACAACGTCTCATGGAATAACAACGTCTCATGGATCCTAACTCTAATGATTTTGGTCTAACGATAATCATGATTCCAACAATTGGTATCAGAGAAACAGGTCTCAAGTTTGAAACTCACCTGGATCGCGTTGGGGGGGAGATTGTTGGACATTGGGTTCAATGCTCCCCATGTGTTTTGCGACATGGACTAACAACCTCTCGTGGATCCTAACTCTGATGATTCTAGAGAAGACTAATGCCTATGGGTTTTGGTCTAATTTAAATCATGATTCCAACAAGAAGAATGGTTGCGCTGGATTCTCTTGGGTGAGTATGGTTACCACCCGAAATTTCAGATTGGTATGTTCCATGCCTTGCACAGTACTGAGGTGATGTAGCAGCAGGAGGCATGGCTGTACTGGCTACTTTTGAGAGAGTTTGGTCATCACATGACATATCCAATGCCAATGGGTATGTTATTATTCAAAACATTGCATCGCACTCACAGATGTGGCATCAGGGAGCTTGGTTATCTTGGGATGATGTGACATTCTACATGTCAATCAATATGTTGTTTCTCCATGGCTTGCATGATGATGATGTGAGGTGGAAGCAAGAGTTATTTCTTCTTTGGTTACTCTTGGGAGAGTATGGGCTCACTTTCTCCCATACCTTGCATGATGAGGAGAGGCGATGGCAACAGGAGGCCTTACTGCATTGGCTTCTGTTAGGATAGTATGGCCACCATACTTGGTATGACGATGGGGCTGTATGGCAACAAGAGGCATTACTGCGGTGGCCATTAATGAGAGAGTATGGTTTGAAATTTTAGATTCAACCCATATGTCTTTGTTTCCTATTTTTCACAGTGTTGAGATGATTCTGGGAGTAAGCAAGGCCAACAGGGCCAATGATGGGAGCATGGAGAGGTACATCCTACTCCACGTAGCATGGGTTAGAGAGATAGTTCATGAGTTGGGACTTTCCTTTGGAGGGAGGAACCACTTCACTTCATATGTCTCATGCAGAGAAGAGGCTCTGGAACAATAGATGATTTCCACTTGGAGGTTCAATGATGAGGAGAGGAATCTAGCTATATAGTTGGAGGCCATTCTAGAGAGGCAGCGATGGAGTTGGGAATTCATTACACATTGGAGCATATGGGGAGAACTTCCATATGAGGATGCCATTTGGAGGGAGGAGGATTACTGTAGCATTCACTTTTGCAGTTTCTTGAGGACAAGCAACATTTTGGCGGGTAGGACTATAATATTCCCAATTTTCCATCAGTTAATTGGAATATTAGAACTCCTATTTTATCAATTAATTAAGTAAATAAAAGGGTGGAGGGACCCATAAACCCCATAGATGAATAAAATCCACTTTTTTTGTGAATGTGGGTTAGTAGATAGTAGATCAACATCATGGAGTAGTGGAGCAGCTCATTAATGAAGGAATACTAGATATTATGGAGAGATAATGAGGAAGATGATGGAGATAGTGGAGGAATAAAATTAGTATCATAGAAAATTAATGATGCAGTGATGGAGGAAGTGGTGCATTAAATTCACACATGATGGAGGGAGTGGAGATTAGTTGCAGAGATCATGGAGATCATGGAGAGACAACGTAGTCTTCATGGAGACTAGTGGCCACATGTGCAACATGGTTATGAGGTGGGCCAAGGCTAGGGAAGGCTCACAACCATATAAGGAAGATGAGGGTAGCAAAGCAAATCAGTCTTGAATTTGATATTGTATTTTCGTTTATCATTCTTTGCACGCTTCAACTGTTTAGCTAAGTCTAATGTGATGTTTAGCACACGAGTGTTCCCAAGCAAGAACCCCACCCTTACCCATGGGGGAGTTCGATTTCCTACTCTGGGAAGGTTATTTTGAGCAGCTATTCATCATCCAACATTGGTGCCACATTCAACTCCTCTCTTCTGCATATACAGCTTTAGGAATTACGCATTCTTGTCTTAGGGTTTGAGAGGAGAAATGTAGTTCTTAGCATTTCAGCTAAGAAACCGGTGGAGGGTTCATCCTTTCATCTTATGCTTCCATTTAAGTCTTCCAGGAGCAGCATTTTGATATCTGGCATCAGGCCAGCATTTTATACCTCCGTGCAATAGTAGTTCCTCCAGGAATTGCATAGTCCAGCCAGGTAGATCTAGTGGAGGAAGGAAGTTCCAAGCATTTCAGCTTGGAATCTTATGCAGGATCATTCCTTCACTTTGGAGAGATTATTTCCATTATTTGTGAGCTATATTACATCACCTAGTAGTAGGCTACATCTTCATCCTTCTTGACAGTGCAATTCATTCCAGCAGTTGTGCAGTGTGCATCTACAACTTGAGCAGAGGAAGGAGGAGCTATATCTCAAGCTTCTCGCTTGGAGATCAAGATAAGGGACAAACCATTCATGTATTGACTTGATTGGGTGCTATTGCAGTAGTTATATCATCAATTCATCCCCATCTCAGCAGTTACCCAGGAGGATTGCATAATTCAGCTAGTAGGGGTGTAGTTGGCAACCCAAAAAGGGCCGAAAATCAAAAGTTGAAATTTGGCCAAACCATTCTGCATTTTTCTGGGTTTTTTTGAGTAGAATCCATGGTTAAAATCTCAGATAATTCTGAGAAATCCAACAGCCTCTCTCACATGGTTCTTCTTCTCAGTAGCAATAGTTTCGAGAAGCAACAGTAGTAGCAACACAACATTTCCAGTGCTAGTTCTCATTAGTGTATTTTAGCCACTTCTTGTAGGCTTAAGTGCATCTCCTTTGGAGCACTGTGTACTTTATATTTTTTGTTGTTTATAATGACATGACTCAAATTTTTCTACTCATGGTTATAATTTCTTGATGTGGCAGCATATTTTCGGAATTTTCCAAATTTCAGTGTTATATTCCTGTTTTTCTTTTTTGGAATGCTATAGATGTTCTATATTATTTTCTTTTCCATTTTGGGATATTACACAAACCTTGAAATGTAGAAGGTGCATTGGTAAGGCCAAAAAGGATTACCAAAAATTCATAATTCCCCTCATGAGTTCTAAAATTTATTTTCGAAATGTCTTCAGTCTTCATTCTAATTTGTTGATATCCTAAATGAAGATGCAACTTGGTGAAGTAAATTTCTCCATGTAATTCATCAAACAATTAATCAATAACAGGAATGGGAAATTTATCTTTAATAGCGAGCTTATTGAGATCCCTATAATCCAGACACATACACCATGATCCATCCTTCTTGTGCACAAATACTAATAGAGCAGAGAAAGAACTTTGACTAGGTTGAATTATACCGACCTTTAACATTTCTGCAACCATACGTTCAATTTCACTCTTTTGGGCATAGGGATATCTGTAACGCCTGATTTTTGGAGGAAAACTTCCTGGAATAAAATGAATAGCATTATCATGATCCAGAATAGGTGGGAGGCCTTTGGGAGTCTCAAATACCTTTGAATGATTGTCCAATACTTTTTGGATATCTGGAGCAACAGATGATTTCGATATTTGAACATCTAGTGAGCATAATTGTGCAATTACGCCCATTTTTCTTTCTTTAGAATCTTTGTCATGCCATTAGAGCTTATTATATTTCCTGGTTCCCTACAATACCCCTTAATTAAATTTCCTTTCCTTCCCAAAACAATTCAAGAAAAGTTCTTGAAAATTAAATGTTATCATACCCAAATATTGTAACCATTGGACTCCTAGTGCAACATCAGCACCACCCATTGGAATGGAAAGCATTGGACTATTCAATACATATTCCCACATGGTTAGCTTGATATTATGTCACTTTTCAAAGAAATTTATAGTTCCTCCATTTGCAACCATCACTTGACACTTTGGTGTTGGATAAAGGAAGCAACTCAATTCCTTTTCTATCTTACAATGAATAAAATTATGGGTACTACTTGAATCAATCAGCACTATTACCTTTTTCTTCTTAATATGTCCTTTTATTCTGAGAGTTTGAGGAGTGGTAATTATTTCCAATGCATTACAAGATATGGCCAGATTCATTTCTTCTTTCTATAGGGTTGGTTCCTGGTGTATACCATATTCTTTTGAAGTTTCTTGTTCCTTTTCTTCCTCCTTTTCACAATCTATGTAAGATAATTTCTTCTCAGCACACTTATGACCTTTAGTGTATTTTCTATCACAACTGTAACAAATCCATTTTTCTCTTTTTTCTTCGAACTGTTGGGGTGTCAACCTTATAGGTTATGGAAGGATAGGAGTAGCAACACTTCCCTCTTTATAATTGTGAGTGGTAGGCTTCCTTGTCACCATAATTTTGCTTGTAATTTTCTTTCCAACCTGAATGTCTTCTCCAATAAATCAGGTTCCCAAAGGTAATCTCATGTTGGAAATACATGAATCCTATGCTCCTCTGGAATATCATTTACCCTTATACTCAATTTTTGGAAGTCCTCAATGTGCTCCACCATTGAACCCTTTTGTTTGAGATTTATCAATTGGCTAAAGAAGGTGTTTCTCTTTGTATCCTCATAATGTGCTATCATTTCCTCCATAAAAATTGACCAAGTGACAATTTTTTTATGATATCAAATCCATCGCTACCATACAAAATGATTGGGTTCTAAATATAAAGTTGCAATGCATACATTGTTTGTGTTTTGCACATTATGGAGATCAAAATATTGCTCCATCTGTAGTATCCATGTTATAGGATCCTTGTCATCAAACTTCCTCATATCGATATTTGGAATATGATGTGTCTTCAATCCAATATTAGATTCTACGAAATCATGATAACATTTCTTTTTTTCTCATCATGAGTTTCCTCTACTACCTTTTCGCCATTAAAATCTTTTCTTGTAGTAACCTTGTCAAACCTTCCTTCAAACCTTCAAGTTTTTCTTCTATACCATCCATATTAGCTTCCATGCCATTATTCAAACCATCCATCTTAGCTTCCATGCCATCATTAAAACCATCCATCTTATCTTCTATGTATTATTATAAACCATCCATGCCTCATTTTAGTTCATCTTTGGTTTCTCTTTGTGAGAGTGAAATTTGTTGCACTTGGTCCCGTCATTTTGATATCTCATTCTACAATTATTCCTCTTCATGCATCATAGTAGAGATTTCTGAGGACTTAATGGGTGTGGAAATATTTTTTTTGGGAGGAATTTTGTAACCTAATATTGATATATATGCTTCAATATTCCCTTGGAATCACTTCAAACTGATTTTTCAAACAAACGTTATGCAAAATTAAAAAAAAATACATTTTTTTTTTTTGCTTTTAGGATCTCTATATTGAAGTTGTTGTATATCTGAAATTTCAAATCTCTAATATCATAACTTTGGTCCTATAGTATCCCTCTAAGTCTTGTTTCCAATGTCACAAGTTAGACCATATTTGAATTCTTCAATATAAAGTTATGCAAATCTCCCACAATGACCTGATTAGGTAATGATTCAGTAGAGCGAAGTTGTAAGGGGTGCCATGTGTCATTGTTTTAACATTTGGCACTAAAATTGATATAGGAAAAAAAAAAGTCTTTTCTATTTCTGCCACTTTTTACAAAATTCAAATGCAATGTTTGAAATGAAAGTTATGACTATATTCCCTAGGTCACATGTTTGAGACTGAATTCTGCAGCCTATAAAAACCCTAACTTCCTCATACCATATCTTCGAACATATAGTGAACCAAGATCTGAAATTATGGAATAAAGTTTGCCAAGATTTTGACTCCACATGGCTTCAATTTTATCTTATGAAGCTTCGTAGAAAATTTTTTATAGTGAAAATTTCAAGATGTCATGTTTTAATAAGTGAATCGCTAGAATCCAAAGTTCTAATACCAAATGTTATGCAACCAACTCGCAAGTAGAAGAAAATATAGATCAACGACTTAAAAATTATCCGCTTTGAGGGGGAAACCTCCTTTACATTACATAAATGAAAAATTATTGGATGATTCAAATGAAAAAACATCCTTTCTATATATAGGAGCCTAAGGGGTCACAATATAATCAGAGCTTACATACCAATAATAATGTAAGGGCACAACAATAAAAATAGTAGGATTCTATGGGGCACAAAAATAGAAATATGGGGTCTACATGGGAAAAAAAATAAAAATAAGGGGGCTACACTAATAATAACAGTAAGGGGATGCACTAGTATTATAGGGACCTAACACTATTAATGCCTCCCAATATTGTGCTTTGATATAATGGAGAGAAAGAGCAGAATTTTCAAGGCCTTGGTAGTTTGATAATGTTGGTTATGATGATGTAATCATCATTGATGATTATCAATTTGGATCCTTCTAATTCCTTTCTTATATGAATATTTAAACTTGATATTATCTTGTTGATTCATTATGAATGCCTCCCTAGTTAAGAGGGAGTGTTGAAGTTGTAACTAGATTCAGTCTTCATAATGTAAAATTTTCATTGATATTTATTATCATTATACTTATTTTATTCTTATTAAATCATGTTCTTCATGCTTAAAGTAAAAAGGTGTAAAAAAATAAATTTATTTGAGTCAGATCCCATTTGGACATATATAAGAAAAGAAACTTGAAATTTTATGTTGACTCATAAGTCCACTAATTGACCAAGTCGATCCTCCTTGGATAAGTCAGCTTGGCCCTCTGAGAGACACTATTTCGACCTTCCTGGGAAGCTATTTATATGATATAGTTTGACCTAGTTTGGGGCACATATTCAAGCAGATACAAGAAGCAATTTTTTTAATTGCGAAGAATAAAATAATTTGAATTAATGGAGATATGAGGCAAGTCTACACAAGAATAATCTAGCACGTGTGGAAGAATAATTATGTGAATTAAGATGAGTTTTTCTGAGGCAGAGAATGACCTATTTTTGACCCTCTATTATAGACCCGAAATTTCAATATGTTGACCAGAAGAGGACCGAAATTTCAAGAATTTGTCCATATTTGGATGAGGTTTGACCTACGTTGACTTTGACTCTTGGAGGTGACTTGGAGGAAGGTTGGACTTGGTTTTTTTGGTGGCATTTTTGGTCTTGGTCATGGATATCTCATTTTGATCTGATTTTATAGAGAAGGATTGTTGGGTTTTCCCCCTTGTTAGTTTTTCCCTGGCTTTGAGCCTAATTTGGGTGTCTCTTGTCTCTTTGTTTTTATTGAAAGACTGAAAATTGGTATAATTGTTTGATGAAGTAAAAATAAGAAGTAATAAGAAGAGACTTAACATTAAAAATTAATTATCAAGATAGAGAAATCAAGCCTAATCTTACTACACTTGGTTTCTCAACACACGAAAGTAGGAATTAAGGGGGAGCTAATAGTGTTTCGCACAACCAATAACAGAAAGTGGTTGCAAAATGGAAAAATAGATACATTGTAGGGATTGTTAAGGGCACGATACATGACTATCTCCAACCCATCCCATGTGGTCCTTTGAGAAAAGAGGTTTAAAATATTTAATATGTGAGCGTGGTTTAAGGTTTTTAAGCTTGGATTAGTCTCGTCATAGGTGTAAATTCCGATGTCTATTTCTCAACATTAAAGTCTCCAAATATTTCTCTCTAATATTTTTCAATTCCCCATACTACATAATTTCATCTTATAGATCCAAAGGAACATTTCCTTGTTATATGGAGAGATGGGATTATGTTCTTATTGCCGTAGAATACAGTTATTGTGCAATATTGAGAATGTATATTCCCTTTCCTCATTGCATCATCATTCCGCGATAAGGATTTCATAGTATCAATAATATAATTTTTCATGATAGGACAATGTGCATCATGCAAGAGATCACATATTTAGTGGTATTGGGATGTGTGATGCCTGATTTTCTCCCCTCCTTGTTGCTAGAAAAAGTGAGATTGTCAACAACACAACTTTCCATGTCTCCTTGTCATTAGAAAAAGTGTAATTGTCAACAATATATCACTATCAAAGTAGATTCCCACAAGAATAAGAACCATTAAATCCAACTCTTCCTTATAATTTGAATGTTCCCATTTTAGCATTGAGATTTGGGGAAATCCTTGGGATGATACAACTTGGAGAAGGGAATTTTGACCTAACCTTTGTTGATTTTCTAGTGAAATTAGGGTTAGCACAATATCTCTAAAATTTTGATAATTACTTTTCATGTATATCTTCTTTTAATTTATTCCAATATATCATTCAAAAATTATACTTCGGAAATTCAATAATAAAGAATAGTAGATATCACAATGCGCAAAGGAGAGATAAGATTTATCTTGGGAAAACCCACTACATGGAAAAACCAAACAACCTTTTCAATAGAGAAATTATTCTTGTTCAATGAGAGACACACATAAACCTATGGTCAAACCTGGTATTCTTCTCCAAGTCAAGTCACCCAAATTGATTTGATACTTTTCCCTTGATCTTGCACTTCCATCATTTTTCCCTCCTATAATGGCTAGTCTTCCAGAATCTTGTCCTTGTGGCAATTGCCCCAGTAACCTAGAAAATTTTGGCACCCTGAAAAAGTCTCCCCAAAAAATGTGAACCATGAAAGAGAGACTTATTCACATGTGCGAGTTTCTAGAGAGAGAGAGGAGAGATAAAATTCGGTCTTCTTCTTCATTTTTATTTGTCCTTCTTGTCCTTCACTCACTTTCCCAAAAAATGTCATGTGTGTGGAATGTGAATGTCACAAATTAGGAGCTTGAGCCACCTTTATATAATGTTTTTTCTAGGGTGAATGGTCATGCCTCTTGGCCATGGCCGACCTGACTTGGAGGGAAGCCAACTTGTCACTTTTGGAAAAAAAAAATTCATTTCAAAAATTCAGATTTACATCTTTCAAATGTCGCAATGGGACTTTGACTCAAAATAGATTTTACTTTGACTCAAGCATTTATAAATGTGATTTATAATTATAAATATAATTACATCAAGTGACCAAAATCACATTATGAAGACCGAACATAGTTAGAAATTCAACACTCCCTCTTAATTAGGAAAGTATTCATAATTATTGCCGTAGATGTTCTAAAATTGAACAAATTTATGTAAAGAGAAAGGTTATCCATTATTAGCAGCATCATCATCTATCATCAACATCTACTTGTGGCCATCCAGGATAATACCAAACCCATGGCAATGTCATCATCATATCAGGATTCACTCTTCAAGAGTGATCGGTCCTTGAATCCCACAACCACTACCTAGGCCAAAATTTTGAGACCCTAAAATAGAAAGCACTCACTCACCTTTCCTGGTGAGCACTATGGGCCAAGAATTCACTCAACGCCTTCCTGGTTGGTGATCCAGTCTATATGTTGAACAAGACCTCACTGCACCCTGTCTAGTGTGTGATCAATGTCCACGACCTCACTCTACCCTTCTGATGTGGGATCAGGCACCATATTTTGAAGGAGCTCACTCCATGTCTAGTGTGTGATCAAGGTCCAGGACCTCACTCCACCATTTCTAGTGTGTTATCAGGGCCCTCCTCCAAGATACGCTCACTCAACACTGCATGTTGATCCCTTTGGGTCTCTTGGACCCATTCTCCCTTCTAGAATAATGTCCATCTATGTTGCAGAAAAATTAGCACTCCATCTCAACGAGAGGGGTGATCTACATGAGCCCTAGCTTTTCTCAAAAGTACACGACCTTGCCCCTTGGAAACGACCTCGTCATAACATTAGTTGTATGCTCATCAATGGAGATGTACTCGAGCCTTATTCTTCTCCTTTGCAACATGTCACAAATGTAATGGTAATTGATCTCAATATGTTTCGACCTATCACGGAACACGGGATTATTTGAAAGCTTCATGCAACATCGGTTTCAACTCTTGGCTGAATAATAATTCAAACAAATTTTGGAGCCATACTCCTTTAGTACAAGCCTCATTAGGTGCGATGTACTCTACTTCAATAGTGTTGAGTGCAATCTACCTTTGCTTCCTACTAATCCACAATATCATAGCAGATCCCAAACTAAAGCATACTCTCAAGGTTCTCTTCTTGTCTTTAGTATTTCTTTCTCATCAACGTTTGTATATCCCTGAAGTTGTACATCCTTGTTTCCAGCATACCACAAGCTATAGTTTATTGTACCATGCACATATCCTAAAATGTGCTTTAATATAATTCAATTCTCGTGTCTTGGTTTTATCTGGAACTAGCTCAAGGTGTTCACAACAAAGAAGATGTATGGCCTGTTGTTAACTAAATACATCAACATACCAATTAAGTGTTGGTAAATATATGGATCTACTATTCTATAGATGTAGCCTCTTAACTTCTTTAACTTAGTCACCATAGGAGTTTCCATGGATCTTCAATCCATCATACCGAATCTTTGAAGGATCTCTATTATATAATTTCCTTGACCAAGGAAGACTTCACCAAGTTTTTTCCATGCTTCTAATCCGAAGTAATAGTGCTTCAATCCAAGATCCTTCATGTCGAACTCGGAAATTTTTTCTTGCATTGAATGATAAGAGGCATGGAACCTACCAGGAAAAAATCATCAAAATATAATAATAGGATCACAGTTGCATTATTTACAACCTTAAAGTAAAGTTTTGGATATGCTTCACTCTTAGAAAACACCAGTCTCATTTGAAAGTTGTCAATATGAGCATATTAAGCTCTTGGAGCTTGCTTGAGTTCATACAAGACCTTCTTCAATCTACAAACATGAGACTCCTTTCCATATACCTAAAATACTTAAGGTTTATCTATGTACATCTCTTCCTCAATTACTCCATTGAAGAAAGCAATATTTACATCCATCTGGTGTAGTTCCCATACCATAGAAGCTTCAAATGAAATGATGGATCTAATGGAGGTGTACCTAGAAACTAGAGCAAAAGTCTCATCATAGTCTTCTCCCTCCTTCTAGAGAGTCCTCTAGCCAAAAATTGTGCCTTTTATTTTTCAAAAATCACATATGCAACATGATTAATCTTGTATATCCACTTGGAAGTCACTGCTGACTTCCCCTCAAGCCCTGGAACAATCTCCTAAACGTTATTCTTCATGATCGATCGGTATTCTTCACTCATCGCTTCTTTCCACACTTGTGGCTAATTGCTTCTTCATTTGTGGAAGGTTCTTCATCAATTATTTTTTCATGAGGGTTGCATAGGTTGAGAACCTCTTAGGTTTATTCACTTCTTTAGATGTGCCATCTGGAGTTGCATGTCATTATGCCTCTTCCAAAGTGGATCTAATCCATGTTGATCTCTTATCGACTTCTAGAACTATAACCAGTTATGCTGGATCTTAAGGTCCTTTTGGCCTACTGATACATTATGTATAACTTGAATTCTCTTTTCTTGAGACCTCTCGCTTTACTTCTTCCTATTGAAGAATGTAACTAGGTTCGGTCTTCATGAAATGTACTTATGAAAAGAATGAAAAAGAAAACTTGTGTTATTGTTATTATTACTTATTAAAGCATGGGTTTCATACTTAGGTAATCATGTTTTAAAGTCCTAATCAGGAGATCAAGTCCCTTGTAGAAAAATGCTCAAAAATGAAGTTGCTCAGAATTGGTCCAAACTAGATCGACTGGAAAGAGCTCGCTAAAACGATCCTGTAGCCACAAACGGCACTCAAATCCGTTACCGTATGGAGGAGATATTGCATTTTGAAATCGCCCAATAACTTTCAATTTTGAAAGAAATTTTTTTAATATATTGTGATGGGATAAATTTATTTTTTATTAAGGTTTAATTAATATTATTAATTATATATTTTAATTAATTATTTAAAAAAAAAAAAAATTAAACCTTAATAAAATTTAATTATTAAACCATACAATACATTAAACCAAATTCGACATATTCAAAAGGGTTAAAAACCCACATACCAAAGGTTTCATATTAAATGTTAAACCCAACGTGCTGTATGACATCACGGTGGAGCGGATTGTAACGTATGGTTCAAAAATTTGAAACGCGGCAAGAATTGAACACGGGTCGGGTGAAGAAAATCCAACGGCCTAACCAATGGGCCACAGTGGTTCGTTTGTTATGGTGCGACTGAAAATTTAAATTTAAATTTTTCTTGGGCGCGCAGGTGGTGGGGTCTTGGTCACGCGGGCCCAGCGCTTGGAGCGGAGTTTGTTATAAGTTATGGTTTGAAACTTTAATATACGCGCATATAACTAAAAGTTTCCAAATGAATGCCGGAGGGTATGGTCACGTGGCCATATATTTTAGCCCCCTCCTACTGGCGGTTAGAATGGAGGTTCCTCTAATTTAGCGCCGACCTCCATATTTGTCGGAGCTATCTGGCAGTTACCCAGACTTCGCTGGAGTGAATCTAGGCAAACTTCAGTTAGCCATAACTTTGGCTAAGGAAGTCCATTTGGGACGAATTTTTTTTTGATTTTGGGGTATTGAAGCATTCTGGAGCTGTTGGGAGTGTTTGTAGAGCCATCAGGGCATTCTATCAGTTCTTTTACCAGCGATTTTGGTTGTGGAGCCACTAGGGCCTAATGAAAGATCAGCTGTTTTGGACTATACTCATCCAATGGAGGTAAATTAATAGTCGTTTTATACTGATTTAAGCCTTCTGTATCTGAATTTGCAGCTTATTTTTCCTTTTGAGGCTTTCTACACAGTGTAATTCATATTTTGAGCATTAATGAAAAAGGGAAAAGCCTAATTAGAGGCTTTTGGACCCAGCAGAGGTAGCCCAAGAGAGGGGTGAACTGCTTAAACAAATGCTTACTGTCATGCTGTGTATTTTTGCTGTATTATTTCAGATTCTGCTACATTAAATAGTAACTTTTCATAAGTACACTTTTCCCAAGCAACATTATACAGTGAACAAAACTCATTAGTTCAACTTCAAACCACATTACTTCATTTGCAGAATACTTAAAATTGCTTATTCACACATAAAATATGGATTAATGAATACTTTGCACATAAACAAATACTTTCATTGATTGGATCTATTTCAGGGATTACATTTTATTTCTTTAGGGAGAGCCAGTTTGTGGGCCAGAAGATTATGGTTTCATCCTTTCTAGTAAAGGTGAAATAACCAGTAAAAGCCCCTTACTGTCAATCTATGTATGAGAAATACTTTGTTTTCAAAATTTCAGATCAAGTCCCCATTGAGGACTTCTAGGATTTATTTTGAGTCATTAGATTCATTGTAATTTTAAATAGGCCCTTCTTGGACTTTTGAATCATGTAAAAAGAATATTTTTTTATTCAAAAAAGAATTATGTCACCTCCACACCAAGTAGGCCTCAAGGAGATCAAGTCAACCTCAAATTGGGATATTCGACCTCACTATAATCATATATATATTGGAGTAATTTGAATTCATTTGAAACACGCTCTCTCACTCTCACACGAGTTCGATATCAAGAAGAAAGAGCTAGAAAAGTGTGAAGTAAGAACGAAAGGCTAAAAGAATTTAAAAGTTGGAAAATAAGGAAGAAAAGGTCAAAATAAAAGTTTTGGTCATATATCTCTCACACATGTGGTTTTTCTAGGGAGATCGAAGTTTATTCTGTTGCATCGAATTTGTTTCTTCTAGTTGTTTCCAATTACTTCCAAGTCAAATTTGTTGCTTTTTGGTTGAAGTTGTTGTTGCCAGTTGCTGTTGCTTCAAGTAAAAGTGTTGCTTCAAGATCGAAGCTGTTACATTGAGGTTAGAGTTACTAAGTCAAAGATATTGCTGCATCAAAGTGTTTTTGTTGTTGCTATTGCATCTAGGTCGAAGATATTGCCGCATCAAAGTGTTTTTTCTGTTGATATTACATCTAGGTCAAAGATAGCACTAGAAAGTGATCATCTGCAATAGAAGGAAAGGGTTTACTTGGTGTGGAGGAAGTCTATGTCTAAGTCAAGGGTCTTGGATTATCTCATAAAAACTATTGAAGGAAGATTTTTTGACCGATTTTTCCCCAAGAGTGGGGTTTTCCTCTGGTTGTCTACCTACATCTAGTGTCCTTGATCTTTGTGCTATTTTTTTGGTAATTGCTTGATGAACTAATATAAAAGAAAAACAAAAGAAAGTTAATAAGAATACAAGAATATCACAAGTAATTATAAAGTATAATAAAATATGTTTTCCTTTCTGATTTTCTGACATGGTATTAGAGCTTTGGTGAAGAAGGAGGAAAAACACAGTTTAAGGATCTATTGAAAGAAAATAATCTCAAGAATTTGATCAAGGGATCATAGAAGGAGACCTTATAAAGGAATAAGCTTACTATATTCAAGGACAATTTCTAACACAATAAGGGGAGAGAACAAATCAGAAGGAGTGTCAAATTAGAGGACATGGAAGAAAATAATTGATCTCATTCTTGAAAGGAACAAAATCTTGGATTTGGTCAGAGGAAAAGTGAAGAAACCCACTTAAGGATCTAGTGATGCAGATAAAGTGAAGTTTAGAGAGTGGGAAATATTGGCTATGACACTAGTGGTAGAAGGTATAAATGAAAATATTTTCCCATACATTTCTAACGTATATTATGGTCAAGAAATGTATGAGACCTTATCAAAATTGTTCACTATCTAGAACATTGGTCAAGTAGAAAGTCTGAATAATGAACTAAGAACCACTAAAATGATAGGGGATGACATTGTGGCTTCCTTATTTGTAAATATATCCAGAATTAGAGATGAACTTAAATCCATTGATGAGATTGTGCCAGAAAAGGAGCTAGTGAATACTGCAATTTTCGGATTATCACCTACTTGGAGTGATTTTGCTTAAGGAATCAACAAATAGAAAGAAACGCCTATGTTAGAAGAATTATGGAATGTCTACATCCAAGAATAAATGAGAATCACATTAGTATCCAACAATGAATAAGAGAAATTTTTAAATGCCTACTCTGCTCATCACAAGAAAGGAAACCTCAAGAATTCAAGAGGGCCACGAAGAAATGTAGACATGTCCAAAATAGAAGTCATAAAATGGGTCACCACAAAATTAATTGTCCTGAAAATCCAAAGAACAAGAAAAGGAATAGGGACCAAGCTAATGTTGTTGAAGAAGGATCTCCAAAGAAAAATAAATTCGAAGAATCAGATATAAGGGACTTACACTACTAAGTCCTTTTCTCTAAGCTTCAGTTGTTTCATTTTGTCTTTTTTATTTTTAGTTTAACATATTTGTGGAAAGACATTTTGAATTTTTTTTATAAGGTTATAAGTATCCCTCGAGTTTGGAGGGATCCCTCACCAACTTCCAAAGATAAGTATCTTACTTTTTCATTTTTTAATTCCCTTACCTATCTAAGTTTGTTTTTATTAAATATTAATCACATTTCTATTCCTATTTTTATTTTTTAGTAAAATCTTGTTGTATACTCAAGGATTATGGAAGAAGGCCTCACAAGACAAAGAATTTTAATTATAAGGTTTGTTAAGAAACAAAGGTATGCCTTTGATTATATTCTTCATGATAAAGGTATATTCATTCTCTTCGATAATTTATTCTACATTACTAACATTGTGTAATATTCCTAAATTATCTTACAGCGAATAGGAATATTAATTTTGCTTTTGAAATCTAGATGGATGAATAATTGGGCAAGGAGGCTCATAATTTTCTCAAGTATGAATAAAAATCCCTCATGGTGTGAAAAGGGATCATGAAATAACCAGATCAAGCATCCACATGTGTGAACAATGTCTAAACTGTGTGGACAAGGTCAAGTTTGACCAAGTCAACAACATTTATTCTCAAAGAGTGGATCCTAAATAAAGACAGCTCAATGTGAATAGAAATCAAGCTAACCAGTTAAAATGAAGACACCTTGAGTGTGGAAGAGGTTGATTACTTGACCAAGTCAACCATGACCATATCTACAACGCAGTCTAGATGCATTGAACCTCTTGGAGGGACAACGCGGTTCTAGAAGGAGGTTTTACATGTGAAAGAGGCTAAACTAATGAAGTGGTTTAGGGTTTTGAAAAGACTCCAATCTTATAAAAAGAGGAGGAGAGAAAAAAGAGAGGGTTGTTGAAGATTATTATTTTCTGAAGGTATTGTCTGCTCAGACATCCCTTGTTGGGTCTTCGTGTTTAGGAATCCCACCTCCTTCCTTGAGCAGCTCTTGGAGGAGACTTGTGCTATCTTTTCCACTATTAGGCTTGGGCCAAGCTTCACCTTACACCTATGGCACTGATCATGTTGAGGGTTGGGTTGTCCTTGTGAGTTGCAGTAGTGGAAGACACTAGATCTGCTCAGATCTAGCCTATACTAGTGGCTCTTCTCAATGAGTGTGTCTTTTAACCTCTTGGAAGAGTGCACTAGCACCTTGAGCTTCAGATCTAGACCTTGGCATCAGGAAAAAGCATTCTCAGAGATTACATTGCAGTTTCTCTCCCTGGAATGCATTATTTGCAAAGGAGAATTTGCACGGTGTTTTGTCTGCATTTTGGAGGAGAGATCTTCGGTGTTAGGATTCTTCCTCTCACTGTGGTGATCCATGGATTGGCCATCCAATCGATGTTTGTTTTAGATCTAGTCTTCTGTACCATTTTATTATTTAGAAATTTCTGAATCATTCTGTAGATCTACAACTTTCGATCTCAGATCTACTCTCTGTGCTTCATGTTTTGCACAAAACCCCAAGGGGAATGTATAGATGAGCATTTCTTGTACACAGATCTGTATTAGATCTAACCTTTTATGTACATATCTGCTCTATATCTTAGGATTAATAAACTGCTACTTCAAACCCTAAAGATAACGCTGTCATGGTTATGCAGTCTTTTCTTATGGTTGTAGCACCTCATTTCTGAGGATTTTTCATGTATTGTTTCATTCTTTCTCTTGTAAAATGTATGGGTTGTAATGTACATCTGATTTTATGTTATACATCTGATTTATAAACATACACATCAGCCTACTACTGTGCTTCAGTGGATCTGCATTATTTCTGAAGCAGTCCTTTGCATATAGCTGCAGCCCCTCTCTTTGGGTGATTTTCAGCTAGACTAGTTTGTGGGAGATCTGTTTAACCTACCTACTCTGATTTGTTTTTGCTCTCCTTTTGGATTTAGATCTTATATGAGCTTATATAAGGGATCCAGGAGCTTCAAACTCATTTCTATGCACATAATTCTCATAAGTGCGTTATTTCAGCAGGCTTGCTGAGCTGTTCCAAATTTTGAATATTATAGTGGTATCAGAGCAAGATCTTTGGCTCATCTCATGGGCTTCAAGCCAAAGTGATATAAAGCAAAGAAAAAGGTTAGAATTATGAAGAGGATGATCTTACTCTTATCACTTTTCAGATCCAGTAAGAACCTCTCCAAGGAGGTTGAACAAGAAGAAGAGAGAAGGAGCAGTGAAACTCCTAGAGAGTTTCAAGAGCGGGAAGCTCTCCCGATCAGATCTACAAGATCTATGCATGAGGAAAATTATAAAGCCTCATCTCATGGATATGTGCACTCAACCATATCACCAAATCTTCAACGTTCTATCAGTGATTTCTTCATGAAGAGGAAGAAAGGAGGTGTACCCGAGAAGGAGACTCTTGGAGAGTATTTGCAGGAGTATGAAGGTCAATCTAAGGAGTTCAAAGATGACTTGAACTTCCAAGGATTCTACAAGATCAAGGAGGACAGAAACACAAAGGGGAAGCAGCATGATGTGGGTAGATTCCTTCTATCTACTTTTGATGGATCACCTAAATGTCCAGTCAGGGTTTGGGTGGAGGAGCTAGAAACTTTGTGCAGCAACATCAAGTCTCTGAAATTGAAGCCATCAAAGTAGCAGCGCTGCATTTTGAAGGTAAATCATATGCTTGGTGGTTTTTTGAGTCCTTTTCCTTAATAAATTCAAATACACCTACGTATGCAAAGTTTATTGAAAGATTAGTTGAAAGGTTTAATGAAGCTCCATGTGTAACATCTTCTGTCAAAACTATCAAACCATATCAAACAAATATTTTGCATGAGTTGGAAGGGTCTATGAATCCAAATCCATTTATGAAAACCATGGAAGAAGGTGTAAGTTTGTTTGATGCCTTGCCAAGGGCAAGATATCCTTTGGATGAAGGGCTCTCTTCTCAAGAGGAAAGCATGGAGATTCCTCCTTCAATGGATGGCCAAGATCTAAGGTCTCTTGTTGATGATGAGGCAATTTCAGTTATTGAAGAGGAGGAGGGGAAGGCAGGAGATGATACCGCAGTCACAAAAAGGGCACCTCAAGCACTTCATGGAGAGGAGGATGGAGCACTTGCTCCAAGGAAAGAAACTCTTGCACTCTTGCAAGAAGTTCCAAAGGGTATCACACATAAAGCTCTTGGCATAACACATGAGCAGCATGCACCATCATTGTCAAATGATGAGATCTGGAGTATAGAAGGAGGAAAAGAGGAGGAAGGGCATCACAATATGGAGATCATGAATCCTTCTCTGTTTCAAAGTTTGGAAGAAAAAATAAGGAAAGAGGACCTATTCAATAAAGGTAGGGGCAAATCTGTCTACCTACATCCACATTCTACTCTATGCCTTAATGCCTATTTACAAGAAGGCATTTCACTAGGAGGACCTCTTGATTGGAGGGAAATAAAGTGTTCTCTCAACTATGGGCAGAATTTTCATACTTGGCTAAGGAGGGAGCCTTGGGAGAAGCAATCACAACACAGAGAATCTCTCATAAATTCAGAAGAGAGGTGAGAAATTTACTGAAAGGGGCATTTCTATCTCCCACTCAGTTGTCTGCACTGAGAGAGGAGAAATCAGAAGTCTATGATGACATGAGCATGGGAATACATGGCAACTCCATAACTTTGGGGCAACCCATGATTTCTTCATTCACAAAGAATATTTATGAACATGGCAAGGGGATGCTAACCCTCTTGCATGCATGGCCCAAAATGACGAAGTATTGGAAGACAAGGAATTTCTGAGGGGAAGTTGATTTCCATCTGCTTCAATCTTGTCTTGAGCAAGATCAGTTGTAAATGAGGCAGCAAAGGGGATATTATGGTGCTCTAACATGTGATTTTGACATCAATAATGTCAAAGAGGGGAGCCATGATATGACAAGGGAAACATTTCAGACCTCTACAACGCTTTCATTCTTGGGAAGCTTGGATCCTTATTGGGATTCCCAACTCATGTTGGAATACTCCAAGGACCTTTTCACATGTGGGGTTCTTGATGGGGAAGTAAATGATGGAAGGTTTAAGGTAGTTGATGGAGTCATCTATTTTATAATCTTATCCTTTTGGTTAGAGACTCCAAGCTCAAAGACAGACTACTAGATGCAACCTATGAGATCCTGCTTTCCAAACCCACTGGTTTTATTAGAGCATATCATACTCTCTTTGGTGGATTCATATGGGATGGTTTCAAGGAAGAGGTGCACTCTCATATGGAGAAGTGCATGAACTATTTGTTAGAGAGGGAGGAACATAGCTCTTGGGAGGAGCCATCACTCATACTTCCTTCCTCATTGAGTGTGAGAGAGGACTCATCCATGAGTTACCTCATTGATGTAAAAAACGTATATAGAGGAACTTGTCCTTCTGAGTATTATGATGTATTTCCTATATGCTTATATTTTTCTAACACTCATTTGCAGAACATTGCTCCAAAATGGGGCACTATTTATGATGGGTTTCATGGGCCACTCAAGGCCATGAACTATGCTGATGCAGGTCATTCCTTGGAGGATCTTGGAAAGTTATTATATTCTTCATGGTGTGATTCTTTTACACCAACTATGATGCACCTTCTCCAAGCATCCAGGAGGGATGGGGCAGAAAACAAGTGTTGGGAGAGGCACTTGTCATATCCTATTCTATGGAAGTTAAGGGTAAAACTGTGTTGATTGCACATAAGGAGACATATTCCTTCTCCTTTATCATACATGGAAGCTAGCATGATTCTAATCATGATTCCATATGTCGAAAATGTTCTTACTCTTGGGAACATGGTTGGAGGAGAGGCATAATGGTGGGATGTGTCCTTGGGGGAAGGAGTTCCCCACTCTTTTTGCACTACATGATTCAATAGGAGCATGAGACATCGTATGGCCACTATGATAGATCACTTATACCTTTGTAGAGTGAGCCATATGTTTGTTGGGTACATGCCTCTCATATGTATTGGGGAGGATTTTTTCTATGGATTTCCAAGCTGGGAGGTGATCCACTTCATTTGGATGATAGCATGGAGATGGGAGTCTTTCATGAATAATGAAATTCCCCATGATTTTCATCACTTCTATCTTGAGGAGGCCATGGATCAGCAAGAGGGTTTCCACATAGACCTTCCATTTCTTCATGATGAGAGCCATTGGGTTTATTCACCAAAGGCCAATTTCCACATTGAGGAGGGACCATTGGAAGAAAAAACCACTGCAGAAAATTTGGAGCAATGGTGGAGACTATTGAAGGAGAGGGCCACAAGAGAAGAAGTGGGGATTTTGCAGCACCCTTGCAGTTGCTTGAGGACAAGCAACATTTGGGAGGGGGAGAATGTAATATTCCTAAATTAGCTTACAACTAATAGGAATATTAATTTTTATTTTGAAATCTAGATGGATGAATAATTGGGCAAGGAGGCTCATAATTTTCTCAAGTATGAATAAAAATCCCTCATGGTGTGAAAAGGGATCATGAAATAACCAGATCAATCATCCACATGTGTGAAAAATGTCTAAACTGTGTGGAAAATGTCAAGTTTGACCAAGTCAACAACATTTTTTCTTAAAGAGTGGATCCTAAATAAAGACAACTCAATGTGATGGAAATCAAGCTAACCAGTTAAAATGAAGACACCTTGAGTGTGGAAGAGGTTGATCACTTGACCAAGTCAACCATGACCATATCTACAACGCAGTCTAGATGCATTGAACCTCTTGGAGGGACAGAGCAGTTCTAGAAGGAGGTTTTACATGTGAAAGAGGCTAAAATAATGAAATGGTTTAGGGTTTTGACAAGACTCCAATCTTATAAAAGGAGGAGGAGAGAAACAAGAGAGGGTTGTTGAAGATTATTCTTTTTTGAAGGTATTGTCTGCTCAGACATCCCTTGTTGGGTCTTCCTATTTAGGAATCCCACGTCCTTCCTTGAGCAGCTCTTGGAGGAGACTTGTGTTATCTTGTCCATTATCAGACTTGGGCCAAGCTTCACCTTACACCTACAACACTGATCCTGTTGAGGGTTGGGTTGTCCTTGTGAGTTGCAGTAGTGGAAGACACTAGATCTGCTCAAATCTAGCCTATACTAGTGGCTCTTCTCAGTGAGTGTGTCTTTTAACCTCCTGGAAGAGTGCATTAGCACCTTGAGCTTCAGATCCAGACCTTGACATTAGGTCAAATCATTCTTAGAGCCTACAATGCAGTTTCTGTCCCTGGACTGTGTTATTTTCAAAGGAGAAGTTGCAGGGTGTTTTTTCTACATTTTTGAGGATAGATCTCCATTGTTAGGATTCTTCCTCTCACTGTGGTGATCCATGGATAGGCCATCCAATCCATGTTTTTTTTAGATCTGATCTGTTGTACCATTTTATTATTCAGAAATTTCTAAATCATTCTGCGGATCTACAACTTTTGATCTCAGATCTACTCTCTGTGCTTCATGTTTTGCACAAAACCCCAAGGGGAATATATAGATGAGCATTTCTTGTACACAGATCTGTATTAGATATAAATTTTTATGTACAGATCTACTCTAGATCTGAGGATTAATAAACTTCTGCTTCAGCCCCTAAAGATAACGTTGTCATGGTTATGCAATCTTTTTTTATGGTTGTAGCACCTCATTTCTGAGGATTTTTCCTGTATTGTCTCATTCTTTCTCTTGTACAATGTATGGGTTGTAATGTACATCTGATTTGCTGTTATACATCTGATTTTTGAACATCCACGTCAACCTACTACTATGCTTCAGTGGATCTGCATTATTTCTGAAGTAGTCCTTTGCATATATATGATGATGAAATCCTATATATGCATATTTGTTGACCTAATTGTTTATGGTCATAACTTCTAGGGTTTTTAAATAAGCCTTAGTCGAATTTTGGTATTCTAGGATGTCATTATTTGTGAATTCTAGGTTTTTGTTACTAAACCTTAGTAGAAGTTCAATTCTCAAGTATATGATGACATGACAATCTAGGATTTAAGAAAGGTTGATAAAATTTGAAATTGTATTGTGATTGTTGAGGATTAGTAAATGAAAACCTAGGGTTTACATCAAACCCTAGTAGAATTTATTCATGTTGTTGAAACTTTAAATTGAGTTGTGTTTGGTTTTGATTGTTGAAGCTCATGTATGAAATCTAGGATTTTTCACTAAATCCTAGTAGGAAGTCTAACATATGAATTTTGAAAGTTGTTAGATGCATATTTGAATTGTACTTAGATTTTTTTATATATCTGAAGGAAAATTTGTGGCTTTATATATAATGAGATTGATGTTTCGATTGAGTTATTTATGTAATTTAGGGTTTGTATCAAAACCTGGGCAAGAATTTGAAAATTTTGTATTAAAGTCTCTTGTTGATTATGTTCATAAAGTCTAATGCTTCCATCATTGAATGATTTTGATATGTTTAACTTCATGCTTCTATAGATTTGGTTGTACTTGTTATATAATTTTTGCAGGTACATAATCTTTAAGATGGTAAAGATGTTTGTAAGTAAATTTGATATGATAAGCATGATCAAGAAAGATATTTATGTTCAACATGAATTTGATGAGAAGGATGGAAACCATGAAATATTCTCCAATGTCATAAGAAGAAAGTTATCTCCCTAAGTTAAGAGGGATCCTGGATAGAAAAAATCTCCCTAAGTTAAGAGGGAACCTCGATAGAATAAATCTCCTAGAGTTAAGAGGGAGGGAATGCCACGGTCATAACTTGAAAGAAGAAATTGGAGAATGCATTTTTTGAAGGACTACTGAAATAAGGACAACAAGATCTGATTAAGAATATGTTGTTACATGTGAAGTAGGAAAAGAATATTGTATGATTGAGGAATATTTTAAAAATATTCGTTTGTAAGTCCTACTATGATAAATTTGGAAGCAACATCAATTTTTCTGAAATATCTTGGAGGTTTGTGCTTACTTATGTACATTTGAAAGTTTTTTACTAATTAGGGTTGTGTTTGTATATTTAAATCTCTCAAATGTTTGATAATATGTTATGGATCAGTTTGATCAAGAGATATTCGTTGTTTCAGACATGTTTGATCGAGGAGGAGTTGCTACTAATTGGAATAATCGAGAGTGTTGAGGTTTTGTGTGTGATACAGATTTCCTGGGAGGACATTTATGTGTTGATGTATAGATCCCGGAGTAAGGAGGGTGGAGTTGGTCATAGATATTTGACCTCAAATACACACCTGGATCACTACATTGATGGTTAGTAAGTAAGCCTGATGGTATCTAGAGAGATTGAAAGATCTAGTCCATCTTAGTCCTGTTATCACTCTAATAATTCTCAAAGTTGTGAGATTTTGATTTATAGTTTAAATAATATCAGAGGTAACCACAAAACTACTTTTAAGCTTTAGGATCTAGCCTTCCTAAGGCACAGAGAGGGCTCTCTCTATAAGATTTAACTTTGTTTTTACATCTGATTTTAGGCTAGTTATATAGGGAAAATTGATTTTGGGATTTTGATTTGTTTTGGTGGGAAAATCACTTAATGAGATGGATATTTTTGGATCTGTAATCCATTGGGTAGATGGAGTCAATGTGTCAAGAAGATAGATCAGGATCAAGGTCTAAAGTCAATTTTTCACTGGGCAAGATAGTAGAGTCACTTTAGATCTTCAAAGGTTGATGGTGAAATGGTTTTAATCAGGATAAAGTGCAATTAAGAATTCTTTGATCTTGATAAGGAGTGAAAAGGTAGGGGTTAATCGAAATTAGGGAGAAATTAAGGGTTCCCTAGTCTGGATATCAGCAGAAAACATTTAAATGAAAACCAGTCAATAATAGAGTGCTTTTAACAAATTCTGATATAGCAATTCCTGATTTCACATTAAAATTCAGAACACTTTCATGAATGGATGAAAAACATAAGAAAATTGACAAATAAAATTTAGAAAATACTTCACTTCAGTGGCATAACACATGAATCTAGTAATATGATGCTTTATTGCTTGAGATTCAGTCTTCTGACTTGAACTTGGTACAAAAACTCTTAGGTTTATAATATAATAGCTATAGAAATCTTCAGCAATTTATCCACACTCGATAATTCAAATGATGAAGTATTTATACAAAAAGTAGTACAAAATATCCTAGAACAATCTAAGGAATTTTTCTTGGTAAATGAAATATCTTTTACAAAAAGATAGTGACAATTGCATAACTAATTGCAAACTATCCTATTTATTCAAATTAAATAGCTTTTTGTTTGGATTGGGGCTGCAGCTGGGCAAAATGAGGTGTCCCTCACGCTGGCAGTTTGATCTTTAATCAGTTTTTAACTTCATATTTCATCTGATACTCTTTGACTGTTGATACACTTTAACCTCTGAAAATTGTTTTACTATTTAAAAATATGTTTACTGTGTAGTAAAAACTACAGCTCTGTTTTTTCATCTTTTCTTACTGGAAACTAACTTTACAGTAAATCTGTTAGCTTCTCCCAGAATTTAGCCTCTGGTAATTTGATCTTCATGAGTTTCCTAAAGTTTTCATCTGCTTATGTGTATCTTACAAATGTTGGTTTGATCAAAAAAAGGTGTTTTATCTCATGTTGTAAATAAAACATATTTTCAATGCTTTTGTGCAAAAATTTGCCTGTTGGAATCCCTTGCCAATCCGATTAGTTCACCTGTTCTTTGGAAAATTCCCTTATCTTTTTATTATAATCTTTTTGTTTCATCAATTTATCATTGATTACTAGAAGATTAGGAAGTCTTTTTTGCCTCAAAATGTCAAATTTCACCATTAATATTGTGATGGATACATCCATATTTTGGCACTTTTCTTCCAATTGTTTCATCAGGTTCTTCTTGGAAATTACTTTTCTTACATCCAATATGGTTTCTGTCCTATCTGTTATTCCTATTTCATCCAATTCCTGCTTATTTTTAGAGTTGAGGAACTTGATAATTTCCAATGCTTCTTCAGGTTTGGTGCCCAATTCATATTTGGTCTTTTGTATTTATTCTCTAGCTAGTTTTAGCAAGTCCTTCTATTCATAGATCACTTGTATTGATGGCCAAGTATCATTGAATGTTTCAATTATATTGGTCCATAACTGATTTTTGATATGTGCCATGGGCTCTCTTAAGGTCAACTCTGTTTCCAACTTCTTTAACTGTTCACTCAATCTCTTAGCTTTTGGCTCTTCAGTTTTAGCATTGATCTATGCTAACTTCTTAGCATCTTCAAGATTCTTGATTTTCTCCTTTAATCTGTTGATTTCATTAGTTTGTATGGAAATTTCTTCCATTGCCTTTATCAATTTATGACTCAGTGACAGAAGTGGTAGATGAAGTTACAGGCACTGTTGTAGACAATGGAACTTTTGGGTCTAGTTCTTCTGCTAGAGTTGATGGTACTACTATGGTCACCATAGGAGTTACAGTTGTAGAAACTTCTTTTGCTTTAGTAGATTCTTTTTCTTGGACTAGTTTGTCCATCTCAATTTCCATCTCTTTAATTTTTGCTTTCATTTGTAATATGAGATTCATCATCTCATCCTTTTGATTTTCTTCCTATACAATTTCTTTGGCCTGTGGATGCTTTGTAGGAATTTCAATTGTTTTCTGAGTGTTGTGATATAATTTTTTTTCTTTTTTACTAGTTCTTCTACATCCTTCACATTAGAACGGTCATAACCCACTTCAATAACTAACTCCTCTAAAGACTTGATTCTAGTGTCTTTAGCATATGATGAAGCTTTTTCAACCTTGAGCCAATCTTTCACATTTTTCAAAGCATTCTGGAGCTTTTGAACACTCATTGCTTTTGTATTCATTGTAGAATATATCATTTATCAGTTTTTCTTGTGGAACTAAATCTAGTCCAAGGGATGAATGTCTTGGATTGGTACTTCAAAATCCACCTTTTTGTAATCAGATGCTTTTTTGGGAGCTGGAATTGTGGGTTGAAGTATTGTCATTAGAAATTTTTTGTTTTGATAATCAAACGCTGCAAGCAGCCTATTTTGTATCCTTGGAGTCTACTTCAAATATTGAGAATATATTTCATTCTTTATTTCCTCATTCTTAGCTTTGATCTCTTTATACCTTTCCTTAATATCCATATCTTTGTCCTCTGGTTGTTTTGATGATGAAACTTCCACTCTCTGATGTTTTTGGATCAATTGTGTGTTGGAAGTTGCAGGTTGTTCATTTACAATCATTGTGGGAGTCAGAGTGTCTTTATTTGGAATATTTGCATCTAAAATTTCCATTGTCTCTTTTTCTTTATCTACAGAATTAATCCTTGGTTTCTTATTGTACCTGAGTTTAAACCTAGTTTCTGTGGTAGTTTCAACAGTATATGACCTCTCTTCCCTTTTTCTTTTTGTGCTCTATCCTCCTGAGCTAGAGTCCAAAAATTGTGACTAGTATCACTTTTCTTAACAAATTCTATCAGTGTATTTTCCAAGCCTTATGTTTGGTTTGAAAACTTTTAAATGTTAGGCTTCTTGTCATGAAAATTTGGGGTTAATTTACATTTCGCCCTCATCTTGCTGATTATACCATATGGATCATAGTACCAAAGGAAAATTTCAATGAACTTATACTCTAACAACTGCTTTGATAACTTTGCACCTGCTTCTCTACTATTGCATATGAAGGGAACCGCTTGGTTTTTCAATTTAAACTGGGTTTTATTTTTAGCAGCAAAAAAATTTACAGAATCTGAGTTCAAAATTTGTCTAATATATTCTAAGGCAAACAATCTCATTGGTAAATACTTTTGCAACTTATAGGGAATGATATTTGACCCACAAACTCTAACTTCAGTGTGATTTTGGTATAAATACCAATCACCTGTCCTGCTCTGTTCTAATAACTGTAAAACCTTCTTAATTTCATCACTGATCCTAGGTTGCGCACTATTTTTAAGAAGATTTACCAATGGATGGATAAAATAGCCAGTGAAGTCTGCATATGTAAACTCAGTTGACTCCTTTCTGATCAAGGAATTCAAGAAAATGATAGACTATGCATTTCCCTCTACATCCATCTTTTGAAGAGATATTGGAAACTTATCTGACTGGAAATAGAGGAACATATAGAAGAGAAATGAGGTATATCTAAATACACCTTAAGTAGGAAGTTTAATAAGTTGTTCATGAATATTATCATCAATATACTCAGAAAAATTATAGATGACTGCAGGGGGTTGACCAGGCACAAAGATGGACGGAAAAAAAAGTATAGATGCATCTGTATGTTCATCAATGAAGTAACCAAGAATAAAAAACAATATTGAGATAATGTGTATTGTTCCTTCTGGAAATTTGGAAGATGAATATGGAGGGTTAAGCGGGGGATTTATACATAGGAGGGAATGAATGTTTGAAAGATTTGAAATCTTTTGGGAAATTATAACTCTAGATAAAAATTTGTAAGAGCCTCAAAAGACAAAGGGACTACATTAGGTTCTGGCTGCAACTGAAGCATTTGGTTTATGGATTCAGCAGTGATGGTAAATAATATTTCTTTCTCGGCATTGACAATTGTTCTTTGATCTTGGGAATAATGAGTTTGACACAATCTGATGACCTTAGGACATTGATGGGTGTGGGGAACAACATACTTGGGAAAATTAGACTCCCAAACAAGCACTTCATCTACTTGGTCCAAAAATTTCTCTTGGCTCCAACAGTGGAGCTCAAGAAGGTTGTATTCAGCTACTGGACCAATGATTTTGTAATCCACATCATCTGATGGGGTATGTTCAACATCTACAATAGGAGGTTGTAGTGGATTGATGAAAATTGTGCTTTTAGATGCCATTGATAGGTTTGATTTTAACAATTTAACCTTTCTTGATCTTAAGAACTCTGTTTTTAGGTTTTTAACAAACTTCTGTAAGATTAAACTATTTACAGAAGGTATTTTTAGTATAACGGAGGTTTCTCTTGGACTGGAACAGGGAAAAATTGGGTTTCTCTGCCTCAAACTATTAATTTTTTCTTAAAAACCAATTTTTTTGACCTTTACAGACTTAGGAATAGCTAGCAAGGGTTTACTGTAGATTTCTTTGATGAAAAAAATCCTAAAACATTCAAAGCTTTATGCCAAGGGGTTTTTAAGCATTGTAGAAGACTTTGAATCATTCAGAGGGTTTCTAAAGGTATGCAGATGGCTAAATCAATCAGATTTTTCTTTAAAAACACATTACATCTTCAATGATTGTGGGAATGTTCAGGTTTATAGCAGAGATTAATTTTTTAGGCAATAATTCTATTCCTTAGTCTAAACAGACTTAAAAAGGTTCCAATTTCAATAGTATAGTTCTTTTAATGGATGATAGGTATTTTTCTTGAAAAATACCTGTGAATTTAGGAATTTTGACGCAGAAAAAGGGTTTGCTAGGAGTTGGAAGCTTTCAAAATCTTGTTGAGGTCTTTTAAATGCATATTGGAGGCTTTGAGCGATCACAACAATGAATTCGGTTGAATTCTGTTGTTTTTTGCATTCAAACAGGGCAACAACCTATTTTTCTCAGTCGAGAATAGTTTTATGAGTGAAAAGATCAACAGAAGGCTTGGACCGCGTATATCTTGGTGTTTTATAAATATTTTTAATTTGAACAGTGTTTACATTTCTTACCAGTCACTTCAAATTGGAAATGGTTTAGGCGCGAGGATGATTTACCGCTGAGCAGTTATAGCAACATCAAAAGGTGGTAAATGGTATTTCTTGAACGGATGCAATCCAATATAAAACTGACACGTGGAGGAGAGGGAACGGGACAAAACATCTTATATCGCAAATCTTATTTTATTTAACAATTGCGCTATTAAATTTGCAATGGGAGATCTCGGCCTTTGGATCTGGCGAATGGATGTGAACGGCTAGGATTAGTCGATGGAGCTGCGGGGTAATGGGCATGGAGCCCGGGAATTCTTTATGCGGCGGGTTTTAAACTTTATACGTTAAAGCAATGTTTTAACATAAAGTTTTAATGTTAAAAGGGATAGGCAAATAGGTGGGTTTTAATGTTTTACATAAAAAATGTAATGCATGCAGGTGTAATGTAAACATTAGGTGGGTTATTTATATAAAAGGATGCTTTTAACCTATGGGAAGCAGGGAAAATACACCCTAGGTTAAAAAGTAATATATGGGTTTGGGATATGTCATAAAAATGAATTAATATAATACGGGATGGAAGGTTTATAAAGGAGTTAATACACTATATTAGCATGTTAATGAATGAAATGAATGTAGGAATAAACAAATACACTTAGGGTAGTTTAAAAACATGTTTTTATGCAGGATTTTCATAGTGGAGGTCCAATATGAACATTTTACACTTTAAAACTTTGGATAATTGCATTTTTTGGGTTTTTTGAATGAAATGAGAATTAATTAAAGGGGTTTTTACCTTTCCTAAGTAAAAATGTGTTTTAACTTAGGAAAAGGGGTTTGAGTAGGGAAAAAATGAGCGATGTTGAGGGAAAAGGGTTTTTTTTTTTTTATAAAGGGGAAAGGTTTTAATGAGGTAGAATCTAATACTTTGATGCCAATCAGTGATTAAGACGTGGGTCCAGTCCCACCAGAAGTTAGAGAAATGCTCTAAGTCTCTATAATTGAAGGATTTAGTACTGGTACACATTATGGGGAGGGAAATTAGTAATTTGCCAAATGATGTCTATCCATGTCTTGTAAAACTACTTTCTTCCTACCCATCATTTATTCTATCGTTTTTTCCTTTTGTTAGCCACCTATAAAATTTGTTATATCAAAAGGTGGCTAAATCATTTTTGGAGCCTTCAAGAAACAAGTTTTATTGCTAAAAAATGTTATCTCTTGAAGAATCTTGAAGACATCTTGCCCTTTGTTCAAATCTTCACTACTGTTTCCATTTCCAACTCTGAAATTCTGCTGATTTCATAGAGGAAAGACTGCTACAAAACACCATTTTCCCCCTCCCTCCACTTCAAAACTAACCTTCATTTTCACCCCTTCATTCCCCATGGAATTCCTCTATTTTACATTTTCCCCCATTTCCCCTTCATAAAATCCACATTACATAGTTTAAAACTCCCTTTTTAACTCTGTCGAAACCCCCAAATCCATCATAAAACTCTGAAAGAGTCATAAAAATACACTTTTTGTACTAAGGGTTTAAGCCCCTTTGGGCTAAAACCTAAACCACTTCCCCACATGTGCCCTTGGGCTAGAACCAAGCGCTGAGTCCATTTGGTGCTTATCGCATCGGAAAAAACAGAGTGCACAAGTATTTTTGTTAAGTTGAGACCTTCGATGCGATTGGCCCTTTATTACATAAGCCTCGGTCCAATCACCGATTCATATAACCCCTATGCCTGCAATTAGGCGCTAAAACATTGTATAAACACATTCCCGATTGCCTTTTTCCTTTGTAAATTCAATAAACCCACTTTTTCCTAAGTTTGGTCTAAATGCGCCCATGCAATGTTTTTTAATATAAATGGGTAGATTGAAAATCCCCGCATCAAAGTTCCGATGCGATTAAGCCCCATTTATATAAACCCTTGCCCTCCTCTTTACTCCATATAACTTGTGCCCGATACCAAGAGTTAAAAGTCCCAAAGTGCTAATCACATCGCAAAAGTCTAAAGGGGTAGATTGAAATACCAAGCTTGACCTTTCGATGCGATTGGCCCTTATATATATAAGCCCTGGGCCTATCATATTCTATATAATCAAAGGGTCCGTAGATGGGTGCCAAGCCATTTCATAATATAACCCACCCTAACATCCAAAACCTTTTCATTTCATTTAAATTTTTGGTTTTTATACATTACGAAGGGTCCTGCTCATTCATTGGTCAAAGCCCATCTCCGTCGTTGATCATTGGGCCAATCCGATGGCCTGCACATAATCGCATCGACATTTCTTCATTGGGCGTGTTAACATAATGCCACCCCCGATTGGTCAACCCCCGATGAGTTCTCCACCATCGATCTGATCTGCAAATCGACAGTCCGCAGTTAATCGCATCGATGCATCCCGAGCTTCTCCCCCCGCCGATCGCATGCCTCCGATCTGGGCCGACCACGTGTCCATATTGGACATCCCAGATCGCATTTTCCAAATTTGGTTTAAAAACATGCAGCCCGACTCATAATGTTTCTCAACCAATCACAGCCATTGATCTCTGCAGATCAACGGTCCTTCTTCATCTTTTCTCTGCCTATATATTATTTAGTTTTAACTCCAGATTCAATCCTGACCGTTGATCCTTACATCTAACGGCCCAGATTAATCCTGACAGGCCCGCCTCCTGTGGGTCCTGCCTTCCTCAGATTTAATCTTAGCCGTCCAATCCTTGATCCAACGGCTCAGATTGAAACCACCCTTCCTGCTTATGCTCGCGCATCTTGCCATTTTCGCGCTCAATCCCTACCGTCCGATCTAAAACCTCAGATCCAACGGTCGATGTGAATTTTCATGTAACTTCAAGAACGAAGGTTAATTTCCCAAGGGCTGCACGATATAAGCAGTTTTAAGAAGCCACGTGTCAGGCGAGAACGCATATCGCGTTCAAAAAGGAAAAACCGCCTCCCTGCCTTTTCACGACGCGAAACCCGTGGTTTTCATCCCCGAAACCACTTTCCCTCTTTTCCATTATGATTCATCGCACGCCTCCTCAACCGTTGATTCTTATGAGCCAATCTCATATGACGGTTCATATTCCTCCTGAAACCCATTTTGATTTTTAATTCATTTTTTCCTCCGCCAAAGGTTTTTAACCTCATATTTCCACCATTTCTTTATAAAGTGACCCCTTCGCTTTATTTCCTCCCGACTATTTTCGACCGTCGATATTTGTAAGATTAATGGCCTGGACATAAATCCTCTGCACCATTTCATCCACCGCTTTCCTTCTGGCTCCTATGCAAGATCTCCACCGTCGGATGCTTCCATCCAACGGCCACGCTCCTTCTATTGAGATTGCAACAAGATGATGAACTTAGTGAAAAGAGTTGCCTTCACTAAGTGGGCCCGCAGGCTATTTTTGGTGCAAGTATATTTTTAGACTATGTCTATTTTTAGACATGTCGATCATATTCTATGAGTTGCAGGATGCTATTTGTGGATGGTTGGTTAAGTTGGAAAAATATATGGACTTATATTTTTAGACATATTGGGCGGAATCTATTTTTAGATTGCCAGTCTAAAAATAGATATGTCGAATATTATTAGCTCTTAATAATATTTGGACTATAAACATTAGCTTATTCTCTTGGATCACTTCAGTTAAGTGCACAGATGTGGCACAGGAGCTGACAGAAGGAATTACGCTATTCCTGAGGGTTAAGTGGAGCTATTGCATGGATACTTCAGTTAGAACTCATGTGATAGAGTTTGGTGGAGTTATTGAAGTAGTTGGTGGAGTTGTGTTCAGTTTAACTGAGTTAAACATAGTTGAGCTAGTTGTATCTAGTCTAACTGATTGATACACTAGTGAGAGTAGTGTGAATTAATTATTAATTAATTCACTAATTATTGAATTATTAATCAACTAAAGAATACATTAGTTAACTATAGTGCATGGACAGTTTCAGTGGAGACCAGTGAAGAGGTAGGTGAAAGAGCAGTGTGACTATCAGTTGTGACTATAGTGTTGCATGATTTGCAACACGCAGTGGTTGGAGATTCCAATGAGGATTGTGTGAGAAAGGATGGACCAATTTGATTCATTCAGAGCCATTCTTCAGCAGTGATTGCGCAGTAGAGGCAGGCTAGCAGGTGGTAGAGATTAGAGCATGAGATTTTCTAGATCAGACCTAATTAGTGTGTAGAAATTGGAGATTGTACTGAGAGCTTGTGAGGAACTTTGTATGATGATTGTTACATGATCTATATGACATATAATATACATATAGTTGGGGGTTTTCAGATTTAAGCTTTCCCATAAAATACTATGTTCATATGTGTGAATGTTTATGGTTTTAATGTGTGCATGCAATTGATTTTATTTCTGCAATTAATGATCAATGGTAGAAGAGATTTTGTATTGTGCATGAAGTCAAATAGTGTGTGATCAGAGAATCTGGATGTATAAAATATCGCTTATATAATTTCTACATGGTATCGATCGATATTTATCATTGAGAAATTGCAAACATTGAAGCGGTTGAGTTTTGTGCTGGTGGAATTCGAATGTGCGGTAGTGTTTTCTTGGTGTCGAAGTTGAGATGTCTTTCAATGGATTGCGATTGGAGTATGCCCTTGAGGGCAGCTCAAATTATATTTCATGGAAGGACATGATGGAGGCGGTGTTGAATGAAAATGGGTTGAATGAGTTCATAGATGCAGAAATTCCACAACCTGCTTCTAGCGATGCTGCCGCACTTGACGCATGGCAAAAGAAGACAAAAAAGTGTCGAAGGATTCTGTTGGAAGGTGTGAAGGATCACATAGTGTCCAGCCTTCATGGTAAAGCTTCTCCATTCTTGATGTGGAAAGCTTTGAGAAATTTATTTCAAAGCAAGATCAACCAGAGGAAGTTGGCGCTCAAGGATAAACTCAGGAACATAAAAATTGAGAAAAGCGACAGTATACCCAAGTGATGCATGTTCTAGGATTGAAGAAGAATCTGATCTCGGTGGCCATGTTAGAAGACAAGGGATATGATGTTGTCTTTAGCAAGGGAAAGGCTTTCCTGCGCAGTAAAGCAACTGGTGAAACCCGGAGGATAGGGTTTCGAGTTAAGAACCTTTATCAATTGCAGGTAGATGGTTGCGTAGCAATGGCAGGCAAGGCAGAAGGAGTGGTGAGCCGGGATGAGGGCGAGCTATGGCATAGGAGATTGGGCCATCTTCACCATGGTGCTTTGAAAATTTTGCAACAGATTTCTACCGGGCTTCCCAAAGGTACACTTGCGCAGTCAGATCAGTGCAAGGGATGTACTTTGGGAAAAATTGTGAAAGCCACCTTTCACGAGAAGGATAGTCATGCCACGACAATCCTTGAGAGAATTCACACAAACGTGTGTGGACCTTTCTCAGTAACAACAAAGAACAGGTACTATGTGATATTTGTTGATGATTTTTCTTGCAAGTGTTGGATCTTCTTCATGCATAAGAAGAGCGAGACATACTCAAAGTTCTGTGAGTTCAAGGCACTGGTTGAGAAATAATCGGGGAAGTAGGTGAAGGCTATTAGGAGCAACAATGGTGGTGAATTCATCTCTAGCGAATTCAAGGACTTTTGTAGCACAGAAGGAATTCAAAGAGAGCTCATAGCGCCTCATAACCCACAACAGAATGGGGTCGCGGAGCGAAAGAACAGAACAATCGTGGGTGTTGCACGGGTGATGTTGCATGATTAGGGCCTTCCCATACACTTGTGGGCTAAGGAATTCAATACTGCAGTTTATGTGCAAAATCGTTGTCCTCATAGGATACTTGGCATGAGTACACCTGAGGAGGCGTTTTCTAGTAAGAGGCCTGATATTTCTCATTTGAGGATTTTTGGTTCACCTGTTTACATTCATGTGACGAAGGATGCCAGGAAGAAGCTGGAGCCAACCGCAGAGGTTGGGATATTTTTGGGGTACAATTATACACCCCACAACTATCGTGTGTATTTTCCAGATAGTTACAACACTGTTGTGTGACGGGATATCAAATTTCATGAGGAGAAAGCCATGAAGTGTTCGCTTGAGAGGGAGCCACACTTGCATGCAGATGAGGAGCCATTAGTTCCTTAGGATGAGCCTCAGGATGTGGATCAGCCACAAGAAGAGGTTCATGGAGTGGAAGAGACCACTCATGTAGCGCCAAACATCAGAGGGAAGAAGCACACTACAGAAGCTGAGCGACTGATTCAGGATGTAGAGAAGATTGTAGGAGCACCTACATCATAGCACAGACAGAGACAGTCACCTGACTGGTATACTAGATACATGGCTCTTATGAGCAAGTGTATCGTGACAGAGCCATCCTCTTTCAAGGAAGCTGTGGAGGACCCTGCATGGGTAGATGCCATGGTGGAAGAGTATGATTCGATTGTCATAAACAGTACATGGGAGATTGTCCCAAGGTCGGAAGGGAAATCAGTGGTAGGTTCGAGATGGATCTACAAAGTGAAGCAAGTAGTTGACACGAGTGTGGAGAAGTACAAGGCAAGTTTTTTCGCCTGAGGCTTCTCACATATTGAGGGGATCGATTATGAGGAAACCTTTGCACCCGTCGCAAGGTATTCTTCCATACGGGTGATTCTTGCTCTCTCAACGTAGATGGGGTGGCACATTCATCAGATGAATGTGAAGACTGTGTTCCTCAATGGAGTAATTGAGGAGGAGGTGTACATAGAGTAGCCCGAAGGTTTCGAGATCTTCAGCAGCGAGTTGCATGTGTGCAGGCTCAAAAGAGTGTTGTATGGGTTGAAACAAGCACCTCGTGCTTGGTACACATGGATAGACAGTTATTTCACTGGACTTGGATTCTCCAAGAGTGAGGCGGATCCGAACCTATACCAGATTGTTGTGGAGGGTAAGTCGTCGTATCATCGTACTTTATGTAGATGATTTGATTTTTGATAGGTGATGAACTCGTTGATACACCCATGCAAGGTCAGATCTTGCAAAGGAGTTTGAGATGAAGGACTTGGGCCTCCTTCATTAATTCCTCGGGATTGGAAATTTGCGTTGCGTTGATGGATTGTTTGTGTCTCAAGGCAAGTATGCCCAGGAGATACTGGAGAAGTTCAACATGCATGGCTGCAAGCCTATCGACACTCCTCTTCCTGGTGGATGGAGGAAAGAGGATGCTACATCGGCAGAGGTAGTGGATGCCACCTTTTACCAATAGTTGGTGGGGTCACTTATGTATCTACTCAATACACGACCTGACATATGCTATGCTGTTAACCAACTTTCAAAAGCTATGGTTAAGCCTACCAAGCTATTTTGGAAGGCAGGCAAGCATGTATTGAGATATCTCAGAGGCACATCGGGATATTGATTATGGTACAGTAGGAAGCAGAGATCCGTGGCACTTATTTCAGCGGAGGCCGAGTATATGGCAGCGAGTTTGGCTGCATGCGAGGCTATATGGATGAGGAAGATCCTGGTTGGGTTGTTCGGTTCACACTTAGATCCTACTGTGATATATTGTGATAATCAGAGTTGCATCAAACTCTCGGTTAATCCAGTATTTCATGATAGATATAAACACATCGACATCTGGTATCATCAAATTAGAGATTGTGTGTAGCGGAAGATCATGTTACTTTCATACATTCCTATGGAGGATCAGGATGCTAATATCTTGACGAAAGCGCTCACCAGGAGAAAATTCGAATACCACAGGGACAGGATCGGGGTGGCAGATAATACCTATCTTGTTGAGAGGGAGTGTTGAGATTTCAACAAGATGATGAGCTTAGTGAAAAGATTCGCCTTCACTAAGTGGGCCCGCAGGCTATTTTTGGTGCAAGTCTATTTTTAGACTATGTCTATTTTTAGACATGTCGATCATATTCTATGAGTTGCAGAATGCTATTTTTGGATGGTTGGTCAAGTTGGAAAAATATATGGACTTCTATTTTTAGAAATATTGGGCGGAATCTATTTTTAGATTGCCAGTTTAAAAATGGATATGTCGAATATTATTAGCTCTTAATAATATTTGGACTATAAACATTACTTATTCTCTTGGAGCACTTCAGTTAAGTGGACAGATGTGGCACAGGAGCTGAAAGAAGGAATTACGCTATTCCTGAGGGTTAAGTGGAGCTATTGCATGGATACTTCAATTAGAACTCATGTGACAAATTTTGGTGGAGTTATTGAATTAGTTGGTGGAGTTGTGTTCAGTTTAACTGAGTTAAACATAGTTGAGCTAGTTGTATCTAGTCTAACTGATTGATACACTAGTGAGAGTGGTGTGAATTAATTATTAATTAATTCACTAATTATTAACTCATTAATCAAATAAATAATACATCAGATAACTACAATGCATGGACAGTTTCAGTGGAGACCAGTGAAGAGGTAGGTGAAAGAGCAGTGTGACTATCAGTTGTGACTATAGTGTTGCATGATTTGCAACACACAGTGGTTGGAGATGCCAATGAGGATTGCATGAGAAAGGCTGGACCAATTCAAGTTCATTTAGAGCCATTCTTCAACAGTGATTGCGCAGTAGAGGCAGGCTAGCAGGTGGCAGATATTAGAGCATGAGATTTGCTAGATCGGACCTGATTAGTGTGTAGCAATTGGAGATTGTATTGAGAGCTTTTGAGGAGCTTTGTATGATGATTGTTACATGATATCTATGACATATAATATACAGATAGTTGGGGGTTTTCAGCTTTAAGCTTTCCCATAAAATATTGTGTTCATATGTGTGAATGTTTATGGTTTTAATGTGTGCATGAAATTGATTTTATTTCCGCAATTAATGATAAATGGTAGACGAGATTCTGTATTGTGCATGAAGTCAAATAGTGTGTGATCAGGAGAATCTTGGATGTATAACATATCAGTTATATAATTTCTACACCTTCCCCACAACCTCTGAAGCATTTTACCAAAAACACAGGATTTCTTAATTGTTTTTCATATTTTTCAAGTTTTAAATGGTTTTTTCCATTATATCAAAGGAAAACCAAAGGTTGGGGATGACGATCCCTCATGGCTTTGTGCATATAGAAATATCATTTCACGGGGTTCAAACTTCATGTCTTATCAATGCTTCATGGGCAATGATGCCATATGAACTCCTTGCCGAACCTGCACATCAACAAGACACAGTGAATTAAATTAAAACAAAGAGTATTAGTGTTGAAGAACAAAGCACAACAGAACTGAAGATTGAAGATTAATTCTACAATTTAATGGATTATGGCTAAGATCGATTATCAAAAGCCTAATCCATTAAATTAAACACAGTTAAAGACAAATCAAAAGGATTTATCAGTCAGAGGAAAATTGATTCCTCTCAGCTACCCAATGACACCTGTAGCCTCAAACCATTCAACAAAGGCCAAGTTATTATCATAACATCATATATTCACCTCAATGCAGTCCAAAAGTTAATTCGGCCCAAAGATGTATTGCAGAAAATATTTGCTGAGTTACTACGAAGATAACACAGAGCCTTAAAGTCAACAAAAGCTCTCACCAAGCTTAATTCTTAAATGTAAAACAATTAATAAAGACAGAACATCTATAAACTTCTCCATCGAGCCCATCAAAGGCCAAGAAGTATTAAAGTATGTATTAATTGACCCAGGAGATATTTTATCAAATCCCACCTCCTCACTCCTTATATAAATACTTCTGTAGAAGAGGAGAAAGTGTTGGTTGTTGAACTTTGAAATATACTTGAGCTTGAGACTTCTACTTGTAAATAGTGTTCATGGGCTCTTGAAGCTCTGCTTGTGATAGAATAGTTAGGCTGAGAAGTGAAGATGATTGCTGAACTGAAACATTGGACTTAAAGCTGTAATTGGTTTGAAGCATCAACACAAGCTGATGAGCTTTATCTCAATGTTTTCTTCCAATTTGTGTTGTTTAGGAATGATTTAATTCAGTTTGAGCAGTTAGGAATGTTGGCGTTCCCTCGTTCTACTGTCTTAGCTAAATGTTGTTCCTGAATGTTATTTTCAGTTTATGTTAAGTAGAGATGAAATAAGGAAGTTATGGTGAGCCCTGTCCTAGTTTTATCCCAAAAATATATCTGAAAGTTTCCCTAAGAGTGTGTTGAAAGCAGGCTAGGTTCAAAGTCCTTACCTGATCTTAGACCATTCTTTGTTATCTTATGTGTTTGTCTTGAAATTTTACCAAGTAAAGCAGAGCTAATAGAGGTTTATGGTGAGCCCTGCCCTCTAGTTTCTTCTCCAACAGTTGCTTTTTAAGTTCCCTTTGTGTTTAATATCTTTTATAATTGAAATTGTATCAAAAGCTGGCTAGTTTCGAAGCAATTACCAGATCCTAGATTGCTTTTATGTCTTTCTTAAGTGTATGTCAAAAGCTGGCTAGTTTCAAAGTACTTACCAAATCTTAGGCTACTCTTTGTTCTTTATTTGTTTCATTCCCCTTCTTGTTGTATCACTTCATTCCATAAAATCAACTTTAAAGAGATCCTTAGACATAGATGACTTGCCCCATGGACCACTCTTGCCCCTTTTTGTTTCAATTAAACCCTATTATGACTCCATAGCCCAATGGACTAAAACCAAAAATTATCTATCTTTTGGGCCAAAGCTATTTCTGATTGCTTGAAACTTCACACCTTTGAAACTCTTTCCATTTAGAACTTTCCACTCAAATAATAATCATGCTCAACCTTCCAAAACAAACAAAAACCCTTGGACCTCATAACTAGCCTAATATCATCACCCAAAATATTTTAAAGATAAATCCATCTTTGCACTTATTGGAGAGATCCCTCTCCGAATTCAAGAGGGCTAGATCCTAGAATCCCAAAGTTGTTGAAACGGTGTTTCTCCCTGCAGTCAAAATTTTTCCAATCTTGCTTATTACGGGGAGCTAACATTTCTGGCGACTCCACTAGGGACTTGAGTCGAATTTTCATCTTAGGTTCCCTTAAAAACTTCATAAAACTTTGTGAGTAAAAGCAACCCTTTCAAGCACTACCAAACCATTGGTAATTATGATGAAAACTTGTTTGAATCAGGGACAAACTAGGCAAACCCTAGGATTCTTATAAGACTTTATCTAACCTTGAAGGATCATCTAGCTTAGCCATAAGAGTAGATTGTCTTTGTCTCATAACCGTAGCTAAGTTTTGAAACAGATTTAGGACACTCTTAGCGACCAATAGGATTGAAAAATAACTTTGAAAACCCAAAAATATTTCATATTGGTATTCAATAAACATGGTGGTGGACCATAAAACCTTTTACCTCCAAAAGAGCTTAAAACTTCCACTTGGCGACTCCACTATCTTGAAAAGACCTTAATACTCCACTGGGAAGAACCCTTATCATTGTAATATCATTCAAACTCAGTTAGAGGACTGTAGGATTAAAATTTGCGTAAAATAGATCAGTTAACCTTTTAAAGACTGTCATATCTGGTTGAACTTTTCTTGTTTATTTGGGTCTAAAAACATAACATAGTGGCTCCTAGAAAGATTCATACTAGAGCCTATCTTGACCCTAACCCACCTGAGACAGTAGATAACCCAGAAAGTATCCTTAGGAAGTCTCCTAAGATTAAAATTTCAACTGCTTTCAGATCACCCTTGAGAGCTAATTCAGTTCCTGAAAATATTGCAGCTCTACAACAATCACAAGCAGATCTAAGAAATCCATTTAGAACTAGGTCTCTTGATGATTTAGATCAGCTAAATTCTGAGTCTTCACTTTCATCTCCTGAAATAAGTGAACATCCTGATAGTAGAGAAACAACACCACCTGACTTACATCTCCTTCACAATTTAAGTGTCTCTCATCCAATATCATCTCAACAATCTATTCCTCGTCCATCCACATCTGTTCATCCTACATCCACTGTCAGACCACTCCACTTCAGCCCACTTTTTCTCTTGTTAATCCACATCTTTTAAATCCACCTCCACCACATATCATGGCAGCATGGTATGCTCACTTAGTCCTTCCTGTACCCTTAGTCAATCTTCCATAGGACTGTCAGTCCAAAATTCCATTATATGATGCTTGCAATGCTACAACTGCATGACAACATGTGGATAAGATGAATGACTACTTTGACAGAAATGAAATTGATGATGATTCTGTCAAACTTAGACTATTTGCTCAGAGTTTGGGGGGAGAAGTAAGAAAATGGTTTAAAGGCTTAACCCCCCACAGTATAAATGATCTCCAAAATTTCCATCAGACATTCTTAAACAATTGGGAAGTGAAAAAGAACCCTCTCCAAATCATCTCTGATTACAAGAACCTACACAGAAACACGGGGGGAAGTGTACAAGCTTACTGCACTAGATTTAACAGTGTGTACAATGCACTTCCTCCAGATCTAAAACCTCCACAAGGCTCAAATCTAAACATGTTTCCTAAAGGGTTTGACCCTGAAATGACCTACAGCTGAGAGAAAGAGACCCTTCAACCCTTGAAGATATGCAGAAAGGGGCTCTTGCTGTGGAAGTTAACTTAATGGAGAAAAGAGCAAGAATGAAGAATGAGAAGAGAGTGTCCTTCAGAGAGGAATCTACACCTTCTACTTCCAGCTCAAAGATGGAAAGAATGATGGAGGAGATGATGAAGAAAATGAGCATTCTTGAGAGAGCACAAGCAAGCCAAAATCAAACTGCTCCTCAAAACAGAAACCAAAACCAGAATCAGAATTTTAGAAGAAACCAACCCGACAAACCCAGGGAATATGATCAACAGATCACTCCTCCCTTTCATCAAAATTATGTGAGTGAGGTTGAAGAAACAAATGATTAAGTAGAGGAGGGTGACATTAACATGCTGGGAGTAGATAATGATGACTTTGAGGTTCATTATGATAGAAAACAAGGTCTTTATACACCCTATGATGACAAAAGAGGCGATGATGAAAGTTATTATCAAGACATGGAGAATGTCTTCATAGAATCTCAAAGGGAATATGACCTTAGAAGTAAAACCAATAAAAAAACTCCCAACACCAAAACCTCTGTCAAATCTTCACAAAACAGCACTGTAAACAAACCCAAAATTGTCAAACAGAAAGACAAGACATTAGCTGGAAATTCTGATAAAGGCAAAGAGAAAGGCACTCAAAACAATGATAAACAAAGTGTAGACTTTAGCAGTACTAACACTTCAGCTAGTACTCCTGTTAAAACCATTTTGTCAAATGTAAATAGAGCTAGTTAGCAAACAGATTTTGCTGACAGAGTGGCAGTTAACAAGGCTGAGACAAGTACTTCAAAGAATCAAATTCCTTTTAGCCTGGAGCAGGAAATTTCCAAAATTAAAATCTCTGCTCCCCTGACTGAGTTAGCTGCCCAAAATGTATATAGGACCCAAATTTTGAAGGCTTTAAATACATAAGAGAATAATGACACAGTCAATCTTAACGATGACCAACCAGAGCTTATTTTTGGTCCTAAGATTGAAGGTAGATATCAAGAGGGACCTGTTCCTCCATTTTATGTAAGTTTAAATGTTCATGACAAGATTTTGCACAACGCTATGCACGACTTAGGGGATTCTCATAATTTAATGCCTAAAGCTGTAATAGAGAGCCTTAGTCTAGAAATCATCAGACCTTACAAAGACCTTTACTCCTTTGACTCGAGCAAAGTCAAATGTCTAGGATTAATCAAAGATCTCTGCGTTAATATAGCCCAGATCCCAGCCAAATGTTTAGTAATGGACATTGTTCTGGTTGATGTGCCCCCAAAGTATGGAATGTTGTTATCTAGGTCTTGGGGGGCTAAGTTACAAGGCACTATGCAGATGGACATGACCTATGCGACCATCCCTGTGTTTAATCAATCAAGAAGACTTTATAGGGAGTCCCATATACAGTACATGGTGACTAGTCAAGACAAACCTCAAAACTCTCCTTTGTATTCTGTAAATACAAGCCTTGATTATTTTATTCTTTTTAACGATGAAACATTCACTGAACAAGTCACATTAACAGAATTAATGGCCGATAGAGAAGAGTAGGTAAACAACACAGAACTGTCAAAATAGTTTACTGAACCTTTGAACTTTAGCAAACCAAACACAGGTCTTGAACTACAAATCCTGCATCCATCGCTTTTTAACCTTGATAGTTAAGAAAAAATCCCTCAAATAAATAAATAAACCAGAGGATTTAAACAAAATTAAACTAAGTGTTGATATTCAAGAATCATCCGAAAGCAATGTAGTTAAAAAGGACAGTACCCAAGATGAACCTGAAACTAGTCCTCTATGGAGTATGTACTTTGACGGGTCATGCACTAGAAATAACGTAGGTGCAGGTGTCTGGATTTGCAACACTGAGAAAAACTATACAGAAAACATTTCCTGTAGATTAAACTTCCAGTGTTCGAATAACATAGAGGAATATGAATCCTTTCTTTTAGGCTTGCATTTGTTGAATAAGTTAGGAGCCAAAAGAATCAAAGTGTATGGGGATTCAAAATTAATCATTAGGCAAGTTAATGGGGAGTATAACGCTAATCATCCCAGACTTAGGGCCTCCCAAAACGATTTCATGGACCTTTTTAAAACTTTTGAGCAGTCCCAGTTAATTTTTGTCCCAAGAAAAATAAATATCACGGCCCATAACTTAGCTTTCGCGGTTATAACATGCTTAACGCCATATGAAACCAAAGACTGTACAACTCAGATTAAATTCAGACCAGCCATTCCTGATAATGAAAAATATTGGCAAGTGTTCGACGGAGATAAACAAATAGAAGAATTCATGCAATTCAGAAATGAATTTGAACTACACAGTTCAGATTCAGATTATGAAATAGATTGCAATAGTGAAGAAAATTTTCTTGGTGAAGAAGAACCATCTCCTGAGCTTGTTGATATAAATGTACTGTCTAGCAAACTTAAAAATAAAACAGAATTGACTGCAGAGTTAGAAACAGAGGAATTAGAAACCTTGTAGTCCAAAGACCAAAGTTTTCCCAAGGGTCTAGCCCCTTTAGAAGAGTTGTTTGATTTTAACGATGTGGCCAAAAAGTCAAAACTGGAGCCTATAGAGACTGAAGTTGAGGAGTGAAATATAGGCAGTGAACTTAATCCAATGATGATTAAACTGTCTAAGACTTTACCAGCTCACATTAAACACAAATACATAGAGCTGTTTAAATATTTTTCTGATGTTTTTGTGTGGAGTTACGAAGATCTTAAATCCCATGACACTAAAATAATACAACACAAAATCCCTCTCAAGGGAAACCAAAAACCATTCAAACAAAATTTGCGCAGAATAAACCATGTTCAGCTGCCTTTGGTTGAGAAGGAGATCAAGAAAATGTATGAAGCTGGTATTATTGTCCCTATTAGATATTCTGAGTGGGTGTCTAATTTGGTGTCAGTTAGGAAGAAAAAAAGAGAGATCATGCTTTGTATAGACTTTAGAGACTTAAACAAAGCTTCATTGAAAGACAACTACCCTTTACCTAAGATGGATCATATTTTACAAAGGGTGGTAGGGTCTAGAATAATTTATTTTCTTAATGGCTACTTAGGGTACAATCAGATCTTAGTTCACCCTGATGATCAATTAAAGACAACTTTTACTACACCGTGGGGCACTTTCATGTATGTGAAAATGCCCTTTGGTCTAATGAATGTTGGAGAAACTTTTCAGAGAGCCATGGACATAGCATTCTCAGAAGAATTGGGCTACTTCATCATTATATACCTCGATGATGTTACTGTTTTTTCAAAGACAGATGAAGAGCACTTGGAACATTTGAGAAAATTTTTCAAGAAATGCAGAAATTTTGGGATATCTTTAAACCCTAAGAAGACACTATTCGGTCTCCAAGAAGGTAAACTTCTTGGGCACATTATTTCAAAAGAGGGTATTAAGATAGACCCAAAAAGGATTGAGGCCATATTGCAAATCTCTCATCCTCGAAACATCAAGGAGTTACAATCTTTAATTGGAAAGATTAAATTTTTGAGAAGGTTCATACCCAACTTGGCTGAGCTCCTTAGGAATATAAAAAACATGTTGAATAAGGAGCAAGGGATAAAATGAACCTTGGAAGCAAAGAAGTCCTTTGAGCTGGTGAAACATGCGTTAACCAAAACACCGGTTCTAATAAGTCCTTATTTTTCAAAAGATTTTTATATTTTTTCATTTGCATCAGAACATACAATAGCTGTTATCCTTTTACAGAAAAATCCACAAGGACAAGAGCAGCCTATTGCATTCTTTAGCAAGGCATTGAGAGATTCTCCTTTGAAGTATAGCATTATGGAAAAGAAATCCTTTGCTTTGGTTAAAGCTTTAAAAGACTTTAGAGTATACATCCTTCACTCACACATCATTTCCTTTGTTTCAAATTCAGTTGTGAAAGACATTCTAACACAGGACCCAGATGGTAAGAGAGGTAAGTGGATTGTTGTTATTCTTGAATATGATTTAGAGATAAAGCCCACCAAACTCATCAAAGGCCAAGGTATAGCTAGATTAATGGTTGAATCAAATTTTTAAGTTCTTGATATTAATATGATTAATGCTTTAGATGATCAAGAGGAAATCTCAATGCCCATTGTTGAAGAAAATTTTATGAATTCCTCTTGGTATACTGATATTCTTTATGTTTTTCTTAATTTGAATACACCTCCTGGTTTGACAAAAACAAAGGAAAGGTTCTTAAAGTTGAAAGTTGTAAACTATTGCATTATAGATAAATGTCTTTATTGGAAAAATGCAAGTGGGATATTGCTGAAATTTTTTCCTGAGTATGATGCAGAGAAGGTTAAGTATGAGTTCCATGAAGGGGAGTGTGGAGGCCACTTATATTGGAAGACAATAGCCAACAAAATCTTGAGGGTTGGTTACTATTGGCCAACTCTCTTTCTTGATGTGAACAAAATTATCATTGCCTGTCATAAATGCCAACTTTTTGAAGGCAAAAGGAAGTTGCTACCCTTACCTCTGCATCCAATCACTGTTGAAGCCCCTTTTCAACAGTGGGGACTTGAATTCATAGGATAAATCCATCCACCATCTCTTGCCCAACATAGATGGATTCTCACTGCCACATACTACTTCACTAAATGGATAGAAGCCATCCCTTGTAGGAAAGCCAATTATTCTGTCATTATAAAATTCCTGGAGACTAATACTCTCTCTAGATTTGGATGTCCTACCAAGATCATCTGATAATGTAGTAGCATTTGGATCAAAGAAGATGGTTGAATTCTGTCACAAGTATCAGATAACATTGGGTCATTCCATGACCTATTACCCTCAAGGTAATGGACTTGCAGAATCCACAAACAAGATTTTGGTGAACATAATCAAGAAATTGTTGGAAGACAACAAGAAGTCTTGGCACACAAAGCTTGTTCATGCACTTTGGGCTGACAGATTGACATTGAAGAAATCCATTGGTATGTCACCCTACCAGCTTATGTATGGTACTGATGTAATTTTTCCTACCAACCTTGGTGTACCAGTTATGAATTTGATTCAAGAGGTTCAGTCTGAAGACAATGACATGTTCAGAAGAATTAATCAGACTATTCACCTTCAGCAAACTAGAGAGGAAGTTTACAGCAAAGCATTGTAGAAGCAGGACAACATCAAAAAGCTTTTTGCTAGAAGAACAAAGGCTAGCAATTTTAATATTGGGGACAAAGTTTTAAAGTGGGACTCAAGGAGGGAAGGCAAGGACAAGCATGGAAAATTTGACAACTTATGGCTTGGCCCTTACTTCATTCATTCAGTTTCTAGTAATAATGCCTTTTTCTTACAAGAGTTGAATGGAGTAGAATTGTTTGGGGGTCCTGTCAATGGTAGGATGCTCAAACATTACTTCTCTTGATCCTATTATGTTCTGAAAGCCTTTTTATCTTTTTTCCATTATAAATATTTCATCCACCATTGCATTCAAAGTTAGAAAAATCAAAATACAAAAACAGTGAAAGAAAGAAAAGAGGGAAGATTGTAAAAACAATAAAGGTACAGCCCCATACCAAAAAGAGAAATAAATTTTGAAAGTGTGCAAGCTCAAATGCCACTCCTAAAAAACACACTTCTAATTAGTCATACAACCTAATCTTGACTAATTAGTTTTAAATTGACTGCTGATAGGATTAGTGAATCGATTTTCCAAACAGTTTAATCTTAGCTTATCAATAGGTAGATTAGGATAGAAATTAAAGGTTCAAACATGCTCAAAATCTGAACCTAAGTTTTCAAACAAGAATGACTCAAATCTATTTCAAATTTTGAGTAAAAAATGAGGTAAAACTGGTTCTAATCAGCTCAAAATTTGAACCAAATTTTAAAGAAAGAACAGCTCAAACAAAGGTAAAAACAGAGCTGAAAAAAAGATGAAGGAAGTGCTTTGAACTTTCAAATATTAAGCCTTCCATTTTGATTTAAATTTCTACAAAATAATATCTATGTGCAGCTTGTTTTTTATGCCATAGATTAGCATCAATTTATATTGTTCAATCCTGACTTGTATGCTTTTAAATTTCTGTTTTAGAAATTAGAGAATGAAAATCTGTTAGACTGTTTAACCCTAACATATTGGTAGATTAGGTAGGGAAGCATATGGACTCAAATGTTTAAGCTGAGTTCATGGAGAAATAAGGAGTAGAATTAGATTAGATTTTTTTCTTTCAAAAGAATAGAATGTTGTAAAAAGAGCTTGCCAATCCAAGTGCACTCTAAAAAAGAAAAATGTTAGATCAATAGGATTGGGTAGGTAGAAAGCTTGTATGGATGAAGTTCCATTGTTTTCCATGGCTGCTAACATTTTTCAAAACAAAGAGGAACATCCAAGTAAAGAAAGGCAGCCCAATGGATAAGGCATGGATTAGCCTCCCAGAGAATGCAAGTCTGAAGTTCTTGATGCCTTCAAAAAGGCACCATCCCCAAGTGGAGCCACTGTTAGCCACCTATAAAATTTGTTATATCAAAAGGTGGCTAAATCATTTTTGGAGCCTTCAAGAAACAAGTTTTATTGCTAAAAAATGTTATCACTTGAAGACTCTTGAAGACATCTTGCCCTTTGTTCAAATCTTCACTGTTGTTTCCATTTCCAACTCTGAAATTCTGCTGATTTCATAGAGGAAACAATTTTGAAAAACACCATTTTTCCCCTCCCTCCACTTCAAAACTAACCTTCATTTTCACCCCTTCATTCCCCATGGAATTCCTCTATTTTCCATTTTCCCCCGTTTTCCCTTCATAAAATCCACATTATAGAGTTTAAAACTCCCTTTTTAAATCTGTCAAAACCCCCAAATCCATCAAAAAACTCTAAAAAAATCATAAAAATACACTTTTTGTACTAAGGGTTTAAGCCCCTTTGGGCTAAAACCTAAACCACTTCCCCACATTTGCCCACGGGCTGGAACCAAGCACTAAGTCCATTTGGCACTTATCGCATCGGAAAAAACAGAGCGCGCAAGTCTTTTTGTTAAGTTGAGACCTCCGATGCGATTGGCCTTTTATTACATAAGCCTTGGTCCAATCACCGATTCATATAACCCCTGTGCCCACAATCGGGCGCTAAAACATTGTATAAACACATTCCCGATTTCCTTTTTCCTTTGTAAATTAAATAAACCCACTTTTTCCTAAGTTTGGTCTAAATGTGCCCATGCAATGTTTTTTAATATAAATGGGTAGATTGAAAAGCCCCGCATAAAATTTTCGATGTGATTAAGCCCCATTTATATAAACCCCTGCCCTCTACTTTACTCCATATAACTTGTGCCCGGGACCAAGAGTTAAAAGTCCCAAAGCGCCAATCACATCGTAAAATTATAAAGGGGTAGATTGAAAGACCAAGCCCAACCTTCCAATGCTATTGGCCCTTATATATATAAGCCCTGGGCCTATCGCATTCTATATAATCAAAGGCCCCATAGACAGGCGCCAAGCCATTTCATAATATAACCCGCCCTAACAGCCAAAACCTTTGCTTTAAATTTTTGGTTTTTATACATTGCGAAGGGTCCCGCTCATTCATTGGTCGGAGCCCATCTCCGTTGTTGATCATTGGGAAAATCTGATGGTCTGCGCACAATCGCATCGACATTTCTTCATTGGGCGCGTTAACATAATGCCACCCCCAATTGGTCAACCCCTGATGAGTTCTCCACCGTCGATCTGATCTGCAGATCGACGGTCTGCAGTTAATCACGTTGGCGCATCCCGAGCGTCTCCCCCCGTTGATCGCATGCCTCCGATTGCATCTGGGCTGACCACGTGTCCAGATCGGATGGTCCATATCACATTTTTCGATTTTGGTTTAAAAACATGCAACCCTGCTCATAATGTTTCTCGACCAATCACAGCCGTTGATCTTTGCAGATCAACGGTCCTTCTTCATCTTTTATCTGCCTATATATTATTTAGTTTTAACTCCAGATTCAATCCTGACCGTTGATCCTTACATCTAACAGCCTAGATTAATCCTGACAGGCCCACCCCTGTGGGTCCTGCCTTCCTCAGATTTAATCTCAGCCGTCCAATCCTTGATCCAACGGCTCAGATTGAAACCACCCTTTCTGCTTATGCCCGCGCATCTTGCCATTTTCGCGCTCAATCCCCGCCGTCTGATCTAAGACCTCAGATCCAACGGTCAACGCGATTTTTCACGTAAATTCAAGCATGAAGGTTAATTTCCCAAGGGCTGCGCGATATAAGCTATTTTAAGAAGCCACGTGTCAAGCGGGAACACATATCATGTTCAAAAAGGCAAAACCGCCTCCCCGCCTTTTCACTACGTCAAAACCCGTGGTTTTCATCCTCAAAACCACTTTCCCTCTTTTCCACTATGATTCATCGCACGCCTCCTCAGCTGTTGATTCTTATGAGCCAATCTCATCTGACGGTTCATATTCCTCCCAAAACCCATTTTGATTTTTAATTCATTTTTCCTCCGCCAAAGGTTTTTAACCTTATATTTCCACCATTTCTTTATAAAGTGACACCTTCGCTTTATTTCCTCCCGACTGTTTCTGACCATCGATCTCTGTAAGATCAACTGCCCAGACTTAAATCCTTTGCACCATTTCATCCACCGCTTACCTTCTGGCTTCTACGCAAGATCTCCACCGTTGGATGCTGCCATCCAATAGCCACACTCCTTCCCCACAACCTCTGAAGAAGTTTACCAAAAACGTAGGATTTCTTAATTGTTTTTCGTATTTTGCAGGTTTTAAATGTTTTTTTCCATTATATCAAAGGAAAACCAAAGGCTGGGGGTGACGATCCCTCATGCCTTTTTGCATACAGAAAGATCATTTCACGGGGTTCAAACTTCATGTCTCGTCAATGCTTGATGGGCATTGATGCCATATGAACTCCTTGCCGAACCTGCACATCAACAAGACATAGTGAATTATTAAAACAAAGAGTATCAGTGTTGAAGAACAAAACATAGCAGAACTGAAGATTGAAGATTAATTCTACAATTTAATGGATTATGGCTAAGATCGCTTATCAAAAGCCTAATCCATTAAATTAAACATAGTTAAAGACAAATCAAAAGGATTTATCAGTGAGAGGATGCCTCCACTGCCACATCAGAGGCAAATTGATTCCTCTCAGCTACCCAATGACACCTGTAGCCTCAAAGCATTCAACAGAGGCCGAGTTATTATCAGAACATCAGATATTCGCCTCAATGTAGTCCAACAGTTAATTCAGCCCAAAGATTTATTGCAGAAAATATCTGCTGAGTTACTACGGAGATAACAGAGAGCCTTAAATTCAACAAAAGCTCTCACTGAGCTTAATTCTTAAATGTAAAAAAATTAATACAGACAGAACATCTGTAAATTTCTCCATCGATCCCATCAAAGGCCAAGAAGTATTAAAGTATGTATTAATTGACCCAGGAGATCTTTTATCATATCCCACCTCCTCATTCCTTCTATAAATACTTCTGTAGAAGATGAGAAAATGTTGGTTGCTGAACTTTGAAATATACTTGAGCTTGAGACTTCTACTTGTAAATATTGTTCACAGGCTCTTGAAGCTCTACTTGTGATAGAATAGTTAGGCTGAGAAGTGAAGATGATTGCTGAACTAAAACATTGGACTTAAAGATGTAACTGGTTTGAAGTATCAATACAAGCTGATTTATGGGATCCTGGTCTATGTCAATGGTGATGTTATTCTTATTGTAAATCGTTATTTTATTTCTGTTTTCACTTTGTCCATTTTCTCTTATAAATAACAACAAGCATAGAGTCAGGATTTATTGTATATCAGTACCCTTCTCTGACTAATAAGCTTTATCTCAATTTTTTCTTCCAATTTGTGTTGTTTAGGAATGATTTAATTCAGTTTAAGCAGTTAGGAATGCTGGCGTTCCCTCGTCCTACTGTCTAAGCTAATTGTAATTCTTGAATGTTATTTTCAAATTATGTGAAGTAGAGATGAACTAAGGAAGTTATGGTGAGCCCTATCCTAGTTTTATCCCCAAAGACTATCTGAAAGTTTCCCTAAGCATATGTTGAAAGTTGGCTAGTTTCAAAGTACTTACCATATCTTAAACTATTCTTTGTTATCATTTGAGTTTCCCCTCTGTGTTTTAAATGTTTTTCTATTGAAAGTGTATCAAAATCTGGCTAGTTTCGAAGTACTTACCAGATCTTAGATTACTTTTATGTCTTTCTTAAGTGTATGTCAAAAGATGGCTAGTTTCAAAGTACTTACCAGGTCTTAGGCTGCTCTTTGTTCTACATTTTTTTATTTCCCCTTCTTATTGTATCATTTCATTCCATAAAATAAACTTTCAAGAGATCCTTAGACATAGATGACTTGCCCCATGGACCACTCTTGCTCCTTGTTGTTTCAATTAAATCCTATTATGACTCCATAGCCCAATGGACTAAAACTAGCGTTATATCTATCTTTTTAGCCAAAGCTTGGTCTGATTGCTTGCAACTTCACACCTTTGAAACTCTTTCCATTTAGAAATTTCCACTCAAATAATAATCATGCTCAACCATCCAAAACAATAAAGACCCTTGGACTTCATAACTAGCCTAATATCATTACCCAAAAGCTTTTAAAGATAAATCCATCTTTGCACTTATTGGAGAGATCCCTCTCCGGATTCAGGAGGGCTAGATCCTAGAATGCAAAAGTGGTTGAAACAGTGTTTCTCCCTGCAGTCGGAATTTTTCCAATCTTGATAATTACGGGGAGCTAACACCTTTATTTGCATGGGTGTATTTTAGCTTGAAAACCCTAATCCATTTTTCTTTTTAAAATAGGAAACTATCTAATTCTAACCTTATTTCATCCAAGGGCTAAAATTAAACTGTTGATCTCCTCATGTATTCTCTAACTATCTACTGATTTTCCAAGATTATACTGTTTCACAAGATCTTTATTCTCTATCTATAAACATTAAATTTAAAGCATGAAAAATTCAAGATTAAGCTATTTAACTCATCATGGATTATGGCATTTTGAACAAGCTGCACATAATCATTTATTTGCAGTAAAAAGTAACTAGTAGTGGCATTTTGACTTGAATAACTTTCATGTCTTATTCTTATCTCTTTTTGTGTGGGGTTCATTTTTCTGTTCTTTTTGATATTTTTCTTTTCAAGTCCTTTGATTTTTCTTTTAGGACTTTTACCCTCTTTTCATTTTTTATTCCTAATATGGGAAAACAACTTACAGAATGCAATGTATGTACATATTACAAGACTAATCAAAGTCAATTCAAAAATTATGAATCCTATTATTATAGGACCCTAACAAGTCCCACTCAAATATATTGCCCTGGTCAGGAATCTAGTCCATGGCATTGTGGTGCCTAAACTCTTCATGGTTCATGTGTTTTGAGATCTTCCTTGTACTTTTATATGATGGATACCTACCTAGTTAAGAGGGAGTGTTTAATAATGTAACTAGGTTCGGTCTTTATGAAATGTACTTATAAAAATTATGAAATATAAAAATTTATTATTATTATTATGACGTATTAAAGCATGGGTTTCATGCTTGGGTCATAATGTTTTAGGTCAAAGTCCCCATTGAGGAATTCTAGGATTTTATTTGAGTCATTAGAGTCATTGTACATTTAAAGAGACCCTTCATGAGCTTTTGAATCATGTAAAAAGAATTATTTTTTAGTCAAAAATGAATTTTGTCACCTCCACACCAAATCAGTCTCAAGGAGATTAATTCGGCCTCAAACTAGACTATTTGACCTCACTAGAAGCATATGTATTTGAGAAGTTTGAATTCATTTGAAACACACTCTCACACAAGTTTGATATCCAGAAGAAAGAACTGGAAAAGTGTGAAGTAAGAAAAGAAGGTTAAAAGAAGTGTGAAGTTGGAAAAGAAGGAAGAAATCGTCAAAATCAAATTTTTGGGTCATCTATCTCTCACACGTGCAAGTTTTCTGGGGAGATGCAAGCCTATTATGCTACAAAGACGTTGTTGTTTCTAGTTTCTACCAAGTTGAAGTTGTTGTTGCTGCCAGTTTTTGTTGCTTCAAGATCGAAATTTTTTCATTGATATCGAAGTTACTAGGTCAAAGATATTGTTTCATCAAATTGTTGTTGTTGTGTCTACTACATCTAGGTCAACGATAGCACTGGAAAGTGATCATCTTCAAAAGAAGGAAAGGGTTGAATTGGTGTGGAGGAATTTTGTGTCTAAGTCAAGGGTCTTGGATTATCTCAGGAAAACTATTAAGGAGGAGTTGTTGATCGGGTTTTGCCATAGAGTGGGTTTTTTCCCTGGCTGTTGACCTACATCTGGTGTCCTTTGGAGTGTAAAAACTATAGTAAACTTTATAAGTATATATTATTATTGATAAAAGATGAGATGAAAGATGATTACAATGGGGAATCACCGAGGCTTTAAATATAGTCTCATGGTGTCCCTTGGTGAAGAGGCATGATCTTTGATCATGGCCTTCCACATTAATAAACCTAAGATAACTAAATCTAATTAATAACTAATAAAATATACACAACATTTCCCCTCTCTTAATATGCTTTGTCCTCAAAGCATACGTAATGAAGGACATCGTTGACGAATGCCTCAATTTCTCGAGTGGCGGGCTCTTGCTTCCCACATTAAAAATATTGTGGAGCATCTTCTCAAGTTCAATCTTTTGGTGATGTGGATAGCGACAAGATTTGATATTGACAGGGTCAGGTCCTTTCTGGACTTCTATTGGATGTTCATGTTCCTTATCAGGAGGTATTTTTATTAGCAAGTCTTGGAAGACTTTTTCGTGTTTCCGAACTATTCCTTGTTCTTCTGGTGATTTTTCATGATTCCTTTTTAGATTTAGAGGTAAGTTACCCACAATTATTGTTCGATGCAACTTCTCCTCATCATCAAATGCTTCCTTCTTAACAACCATATCTGCTTCATCATCGAAGGCCGTAACAACTTCTGGCACTGTATGAGTGGCTTCGGATGTGTTTACCTCTTCACATTTTTTGTTCAATTTTGGGAATGAAACATTTTTCTGTTTATAAGCAACTGTATTTTCATGGATTCTTTCATTTTCAACAACTATGTCTGTTGTTGCATCTGTGATAGCAGTCACGTTAAATTATCTATGTGGCTCCTTCACCAACATTGTTTCTTTTTCTGCCATTGGATTTTCATTTATATAAAAGTTCTCAATAACTTCTATTGTTGCATTACTGGCTTTATAAGTGGATTGAGTTGCATTTTCTTCTCTTGGTTTCTCATCTCTATAACTTTCATGGTTGATTTCAGAGTCTTTGCTTCTAGGTATTTCAACACTATAGTTTTCATGTGAGCTGATTTCCAATTCAACCTTATTTAATTTCTCTTCTTCAAACATGTTATATTCATGATGATGCTCTGAATTAGCTGAATTGTTCAGTTGATTATGTTCAATATTTGGGACTATTCGTTTTTACATTAGATCTAACTTGTCCATAATGGCATTAAATGTATGCATTACCTTGTTAAGATTCTCCTTGGCCTCCATACATTTTAGCCATATTTCCCTTTCTATTTGATCGGCCATCGTCATTGATGAAGACATACTCCTCATACTCCTTGTAATTAGGGCTTATCCCTTTTTCCTTAAGAAGCTTTATTTTTTTGACAAGTTTCTTCACTTAAGATTTATCTTCTTTGGCATATGTCATTCACCACTATTACCTTCTCTTGTAATGTTGTCTTTGAAAATAAGATTTTTTTTTTAATTAATTTATTTATTTATTTTTTAAATATTAATAATAATAATAATAATAATAATTTTTATTATTATTATATTATTTGAATTATATATATATATAACTATGGGGAAATTTTTTTTTGTTAATTTTGAAAAGTCACGCTGTTGAAAAGTCACGTTGTTTTGAAAAGGGGAAATGGGTTTTAATACCATGGGCAATTACTATGGGCTCCAAAACCACGAGCTTGTAAACCACGAGAAATTAATCTTCCTTATTCCTTTTTACTTTGTCTTCACCTGTACGTATATTTACTTCTTTATATATATATCTCTCTCTTTTTACTTTTTTTTTTCTTTTTTTTCTTTTGGAACTATTTTCTTTTAAATATTTTTTTTCCCTTTATTAATTTCCCCCTTTATGTTAACTTTCCTTCTCTCTTTTGACTTTTTTTATTAATATCTATATATATATATATATATATATATATATATATATATATATATATATATATAATATCCAATAGAAGTCCAGAAAGGACCTGACCCTGTCAATATCAAATCTTGTCGCTATCCACATCACCAAAATATTGAACTTGAGAAGATGCTCCACAATCTTTTTAATGTGGGTAGAAAGAGCCCACCACTCGAGAAATCAAGGCATTCGTCAACGATGTCCTTCATTACGTATGATTTGAGGACAAAGCATCTTAAGAGAGGGGCAATTTTATGTATATTTTATTAGTTATTAATTAGATTTAGTTATCTTAGGTTTATTAATGTGGAAGGCCATGATCAAAGATCATGCCTCTTCACCAAGGGACACCATGAGGCTATATTTAAAGCCTCGATGATTCCCCATTGTAATCATCTTTCATCTCATATTTTATTTATTAGTTATTAATTAGATTTAGTTATCTTAGGTTTATTAATGTGGAAGGCCATGATCAAATTTCATGCCTCTTCACCAAGGGACACCATGAGGCTATATTTAAAGCCTCAGTGATTCCCCATTGTAATCATCTTTCATCTCATCTTTTATTTTATATATATATATATATTTCTTCCTTCTTCTTTTAAAAAAAAACAAATGTTGCTACCCACAAGCACTTGGTTTTTAAAAAAATATGAAATTCTGGAATTTTCTTGTAATTCCTTAATTCTAGGTGATCACACAGATCCCGAAGAGTGATGGCTCCGATACCAATGGAGTGCAAAAACTCTAGTAAAATTTATAAGTATATATTATTATTGATAAAAGATGAGATGAAAGATGATTACAATGGGGAATCACCGAGGCTTTAGATATAGCCTCATGGTGTCCCTTGGTGAAGAGGCATGATCTTTGATCATGGCATTCCACATTAATAAACCTAAGATAACTAAATCTAATTAATAACTAATAAAATATACATAACATCCTTGATATTTGTGCTATTTTTTTGTAATTGCTTAATGAACTAAGATAATATAAGAACATAAGAAAGTTAATAAGAATACAAGAATCTCACAAGTAATTATCAATTATAAGAAAATCTTTCTACCTTTCTGGTTTTCTAACACTTTCAAGGACTCTACAGAGACTTCCTTAGACCTCCAATATGCCACTTTCTCATCAAAGGTGACTTCTCAACTAACCTCAATCCGTTGCAGCTCTAGAATGTATATTATGTAGGCTTTCAAAGATTCACTATATCCAACAAATATGCCTTTATTTCCTGAAGGCTCAAGCTTGTTCCTCTTATCCTTAGGAACATGAATATATGCAGGAAAACCAAAGGTTCTCATATGTCTGGCCTTTGGCTTCCTTTAAGAGAAGGCTTCTTCAGGAGTCATACCTTCCATAACTATTTGAGGACTTCGATTTTGAATGTACACATTTGTTTGTGATTCGCCCCATAAGAAAAATGGTGAGTCCAAATCATGCATCATGTCCTTGACAGATTCTTCAATGCTCTTATTCATTCATTTTGCTACACCATTATATTGTGGATTATAGGGGAAAATTAGCTCCCTCTTAAACCCAGCTTGCTTCGAGAAAGAAACAAGCTCCTTTGAGGTGTATTCTCCTCCATTGTCAGACCTCGGTATCTTCATCCTTTTCTGTGTTAAATTTTCCATTTCAGCTTTAAATTCATGGAATTTTTTGAATACTTCATCTTTCACCTTCAAGAGATATATCCATGTCTTACAGGAGAATTCATCAATAATTGTCACATAGTACAGTGAACCACCAAGCAATTTTATGGGAATCATACCACATACATCAAAATGAATCAACTCCAAATATTCCTTAGATATATTTTCATTGTTTGGAAATGGTTTCCTTATGTTCTTCCTAAGAGCACAGCCTTTGCATACACCATTTTTCTTTATTTGTATTTCAATAAGCCTTGACACTATTTCATTTGATTCAGGTAATTCTATAAAATGAATATGTCCATAACTTCGATGCCATAACTCACTTGGATCTATTATGTCATGTACTACTTCTTTATTTGGTAGACTCACAAGTATATACAGTCCTCGATCATGAATCCCAATAACCCTTGCATCATTTATACTAGAGCCCTTTGACCACACAAGTAATTTTCCATACATAAAAGCAACACTATCTCTTTTGTCTTCTAAACAAGAAACCAATACAAGATTATTTTTCAAACCTTGTACATAAAGGGCATTGTTGAGATGAACATTGTTACTAAACTCCAACTCTATGGATGCCTTTCCAAATCCTTTGACTGCATAGTTGTTATTCTCTCCCATTTCAACCCTTTGAGACAACTTTTTTTATGTCGTGATTGAAATATTCCCACACTCTCCAGTCATGTGTCTTTATTTTATATTATCTACCAACCACATGTTATCATCATTTGCAAAGGAACCTATCAAAACAAAGTAGTAGAAGAGATATTTTTCACCTTTTGTATTCTTTGGTTTTTCATCTTCTTCCACTTATGTTGTGGAAGCATGTTGATGTAGGTGCATCTAACCTATGGTTAAATGTTTACTAAAGGATTTAGTTTCTTGAATTATTATTTAATTATCTATTGCATTTTCCTATAGTCTTAGGAGAGAATGAAAATTATTGTAAATAGGAGAAGATTCGAGAATATTTTGGAGGAGTTGAGAGATTTGAGTGTTAGTTATATCTTTTTTAGGGATAAAGGTTTAGGTGAGAGTTTGTATGGATCATTAGAGATATTTTCGGAGTTATTTTAGGACCTAGAACCTACTTTGGGTTCAGTTCCACTTGCATAAATCTAGGTGAGCCCATGAGGCATGTAAGTGTAAAGTGAGTGAGAGAGGAATGAAAGGTAATGAATAGGCCAAGAATTCTCTTATAAATAACCTATTTGATTTAATGAATTATTTCTGATTTTTTATTTTCATGTGTATTGTAGATTTATAGTTTTATTGTGTGTTTTTTTATTAATTTATAGGCCCCTATGTTTTGTTACATCATTTTAGTATCAGAGCATAGCGTGATATTGGTATTCAAAAAGTATTCAAAAAGTTTGAGTTAGGAGGAAGACAATAATATTTGAATCTCATATTAGAAGTTAAATTTTATGCTTTTGAGTGTGTTGTTTGTGGACTTGTAGCATTGAGAAAACATTCCAAGGATTGGAAGAAGAGATTTGCGAAGAAAAATATTGTCGTGAGAGACTCTATAATTATGTTGCTCGATAATGGAAATGAGGATGCAGTAAAGAGTTTATTGGTTATACACCTTCTCGACAAGATGTGATGCAACGCAAGGAGAAATATTACAGAGGATGCATCGTTGAATTCTCTTACAAGATGTTGAGAGCAGTGTGAATTTTCTAAATTAATTATGGAAGGCATTAAACTTGTAGCGTGAACTAGCGTAGACTATGTGGAGAAATGTCACAGACCAGAGAGGAGCCTACCTCAAATCCTTGAAAGATTAGATGGCCTCTTTCAACTACCCTTCCTTACATAACCTAATTAGACATTCATATATGCTAATTCCATTTCATTTTGGTGGCAGTTAGGCTTTAACACCAACTACAATTGTTGTCACAGTACGCCCAATTACCGAGAATATACTTTTCCTCCCCATGCCAATGTATCTCCTGTGTATCTTCTAACTATATTTCATAATATTCACCATCACTATCACAATTCCTGTGATTTGGAATTTTTTTTGGGAGAGTCCGGTTGTGTTTGCTGCGCATTCCATAGAAAAGGAAGGGTTCGTTAAACCATGTAAAAGGATTTGCTACGGATTGGGGAATGTTGCCACAACTTTACAAAAGAGAAAAATGGATCGATTGATTAGCGGCTAAAATATGTGCCAATGGAGGAAATGAAATTATCAGCAATGCGATTAGAAAAATGGAAAGCAATGAGATGTCTAAATCTAGTCCACGATGTGAAAGTTGAAAATTGATTGGCATTATAAATTGAAAGGTGAAGTCTTAACTCTATGTGGAATTTCTTATATAAATGACTCAAATTCAAAGTTAATAGAATTACCCATCTCATGGATGAAAACATATGAAAAAGGTGAGATAGTTACTGCTTGGAGAGAGAATAAGTGCTCTCATATTTTATTATATTTGAGTGAGTACTTATAAAAAAAATTGAGTTGGGTGAATCAGGCAAATGTGTGAGTATGGACTGACTTGATTTAAGCGCATTAAAGTGGAATATTATACAATATAATTATTTTTAAAAAGAGATTCCATATAGGTGAATTAGCTTTCAAAATAGAGGAATAACATGTTCCAAGTTTTTTAATAACCCAACGTTTCAGACTTCTTAAGTGAGTCCATGTTCAGGGGTAAACACCAAATATTATTTGAAAATATTTTCAAAGAATATTTGGTGTTTACCCCTGAATATGGACTCACTTAAGAAGTCTAAAACGTTGGGTTATTAAAAAACTCAGAACAGGTTATTCCTCTATTTTGAAATATAATTATTTTTTATTTGGAAATTTGGTAAAATAGATTGCATTTATTTTGTAAGAGAGGGAAAGTTTGAAAGTTTTGTAACAAGAGATTAAATTGTCTTTTATCTCCTATTTGAAAATTTTGATTTATTGAGTTTTTGAAGGTCATAAGTTTTGAAATCCAAGGAAGGTTATGTATGTAAAAGGAATTCAATTGAGTACTCAAATGGTCAAAATTCCTTACAAAAGTTGAGTCAAAATTAACTCAAGTTGAAGGTGTTGTAACATTATTTGCTTTTTTATAAGTTAGCATATTAGTTTAAAAAATAAAATTCTAAGTTAGAATATGGATGAAAAAAAAAAAAAAATTGTTATTACAATTATGCATTTCATACATCCATGTCAAATAAAATGTTAGAGTTAGTTGCCCTAAATAATGAAGGCAAAGAAAATAAAATGTTAGGAAATATATATATATATATATATATATATATATATATATATATATATATATATATATATATATATATATGCTTTAGTCTTGAAAAATAAATTTCATGAACGCCTGTTTAAATGCGCCATTTTTAAAAAAGTTTAAGAATTAATTCATGGTGATTAAATTCTTTAAAAAGGAGTTTGAATTTTCATAATTATTTGACAAAAATTATATGGAACATTATTCTTTTTAACCTAAGTCACAAAATGAAAAAGGTCTTATCGCACTCAATAAATAGACCAGAAGTTGCAATGGTGGATCTTTCTCCCACTCGAGATCGACGACAGAGGTTGACTTCGCACCCCCCACCCTGCAACCATTTCTCGTTAACGCAAGGGGGGGGGGGGGGTCCAGAAAGAATTTTTAATGGCTACCGCTACATCATATGTATCACCACCATATGATTTCACAACCCCTCCGCTCAAAACCACAAACCATTAGTCAACCCCCCTGAAATCCATTGACCGTAAACTTGTGCAACAGTTCTTCTTTCCCACACCTTAACCATTGTCCATTCATTCAATTAAACTTGCCACGTCATATTACTGTTCTCCACCAGCGCATCCGCTCCCTAAATTTTTGTACCTGCTCCACTTTTTCATTAAAATCTGCTCCCATGTCGTTAAACTGCTACGGTCATAATTCAACCGTTAAACACATTCGTAACCTATAAAACACATTGCAGCCTACCTTTTACCAGTTTTACCTCATTTCCATTGTTGATTACAGGTCACTATCTTCGCACACTTTTCCTTGTCAGCAGATCATTTTGTCACCACTTTTTCTGTTGCTCAACCATCATATTATCACCATTCATACTTTCTCTCTATTTAAAATGGCCCTGAAAGCAAAATCCAAAAAGTAGGTTACCAAAGAGGAAAAATCTAAGAAATAGGTTGTATAAGAGACAAATTCCACCAACCAAGTCGCAGAGTAAATATCTGCTCCCACATCTCAGCTCAACCTGGACTGAATTCCTCTCATAGATGCCTTCTTCAAGATCGTAGACACCTAGTGTGAATTCGATTTTTATGAATTACACTTATGGCTAAAATAGAAGTACATTGATAAACAGTACCTCATCAAGTTTTGGGAATCATTGTTACCCCTTTTTTCTTTTCCACAAACCCATTCGTCTCCTGACCTCATCTCCTGGTGCCAAGCCCAACATGATCCTGTAAAGAGAGCAGTGGTGGCTCAAAATGGAAACATTTTGATCACTATCTATGTTGAAAACATTAATCAAATGCTTCTTATCCCTCAATATGATTCTCTAAGTCACTTATCACCAGCTTCACTTATGGATCTCTACCATAAGTTGACTTTCCCACAAAGAGCCCAGATTTTTGAAATTTTCTTACCTAAGGATGCAAAATTTCCTAAAAAGAATCCACCATACTCATCCTCCATTTTTCCTGAAGCTTCTAAACATTGTATTTCCCTTCTCTCTTACCTGTTAGGATACTAAGATGACCAAACAGTTGATGAACCCATCATGGGGTTCCTATCTATTTTAGCAAGGATCAGTCACCGTTGTTCATGTATAATTACATCAAAGTCTTGGATGAAAATATACATGAACAATTTATTAATTTCACAACTCAGGGTGTGTTTGTTATACATGAAAAATTCTTTGGAATCCTATAAATTACCTGAAGCACCTTCTGAATTTCCTATATCAGAACAAGATTTGGATCTAAATTTACCCGGATTCAAACCTACTGATTTCATTCCCCGTGTCACATACTTTGCACCATCTACTTCTACACAACCAGAAGATCTCTTTTCTCTTTATTATAATCCTTTATTTGAGCACAAATAAGGAGAAGAAGAGGTTCAAAAGTTGGTAATTCGAACTCCTTTAATATCCCTAAGAAGGTCTTCAATTCCATTTCGTTCTCCACCTCCTCTTTCACCCCCTTCTTCCCCACCTTCAACTTCAAATTCTACTTCTTCTTCTACAACCACCACTATTAAATCTTCTTCATCTACATCTTCAAGTATCGCTAGTTTTAGACCCATTGTACAAGAAATATATGCTGCCCTATTACTCCCTTATATACTCAATGATTTTCCTGTTGTGTATCTAAAACATCTCCCCAGATTTAATGGATAAACTGGTTTGTTAGTTGAAGATCATCTAGCAACATTTCTAGATTTTGCTGATAACATGAACATAGAACATGAAAATTTTTATATGAGATTGTTTGTGCAATATCTAGAAGGAAATGTTAGGATTTGTTTTAGACAACTACCATCTCATTCTATTAGATCTTTGGAGGAATTGACAACTATCTTTAAAAATCAATGGGGAGTGAAAAAGGACCCTGTTTATTTCCTAACAGAGTTTGAAGAGCTTAAAAGAAATTATCGTGAACCAATAGCTAATTTCATAAAAATATTTAATCAATTTTATCACAATATGCCTACTAATTGTAAACCCCTTGTAGCAGCAACAAAATTTAGATTTTCAAAAGCCTTTGAAGATGATTTTGTTGTCATGTTAAGAGAGAGAATAGCTCGCACCTTAGAGGATATGCAAAAAAATAATATAGAGGTTGAATAAAATAGGTCTACCTCAGTTAAGCTTAAAGCCAAAGCTGGAAAATACCAAAGAAAATTAAAATCAAATCAGGAAGCTTCTTATTCCTATAAATCTAAAAATGAAGACTCAAAAATAGATTAATTCACATCACTTCTTAGAAACCTTTCAAATAGGATTTCTAAGATTGAAACACAACCTAGAATAGTCCAAAAAACTATTGCTAGACCCCAAACACAGATTCAAGGTCAGTTCAAAAAGGCTCCTCAATTACAAATTCTTCAAAGACCAAACAATGATCAACAAGTACCTACACTGTTGTTGATTGATGACCAACAACCTGATGATAATACTTTACCAATCACTGAAGATATTAACAACATAGAAAATACATCTATTCAGACTGCCATTGTCCCTATCCCTCAAATTCTAATCTCTCAAGAAGGCCAAGAGACTTCTTAGGTCTCTAAATATCAAGAATTTTCTGAGTTTTTGATTGCAAAACTTAATAGAAGGTGTGAATTAAGACCTAGAGTAGGTCCTGGTAGACCTCCTAAAAACCTTGTCATAATTGAGCCTCAAGTGAAAACTATTGAAACTCAAACTACTTCCATTCAACCTCTAAATCGGCCAAATGATACTACACAAATTGATAAAACTATATTGATTTCTTTTAATGTTGAAAAAGAGCTAGAAAGAGTTAAAATTCCTATTCCACTTTCAAAACTTTCTAAAAACCCTGGATATAAGAGTCAAGTTTCAAAATGGATCCAAAACTCTAGTGTGGATGCTGAAGGGGATATTATTAGTTTGAAAAATGAAATACCCACAATAGATTTTGGTCCTAGTTCTGACATGATTGATGAATTCATACCACCTTTCTATGTGACTTTGAAAGTACATGACTCTTTACAATACAATTTTATGTTGGATTTTGGAGCTTCACACAATCTAATGCCAAAAGTTATTATGGAGCAACTTAATTTGGAAATCACTTGAAATTATCATGACCTATATACCTTTGACTCTAAAAGAGTGCAATGTTTAGGACTTATAAAATACCTATTGGTAACCTGTTGATGGGAAAAATTTGTCCAGCCAATAGTAGGGGATCTCCCCGGTAAAAAGTCCCAACTAGACTCTAAATAGTTTGGAATGGGGATCTCGTCCGGGGTGTGGGTCCAACTACTGCTTAGTTTCTTTTTCCTTTGGTCTCAGGAGAACTCTATGAACCTGTGGACACACACTTATTCAAATGATACAAAACACATGATTGATGAAGTAAATGAACATATAAAACTATGCATATCAAGATGAGTTAGAAAGCATGGGGCCAAAGGAAATGTTGTCAACAGCACATCATTAGGGTCATGCTTATGTGCTATTCTAACCACAGAAGAAATAGTTATTTATGGTAGAATACCCTTCACTTCCTTAAAAGGTTTAGGAGATAATATAAATGTCAGTACACAAAGTTATTAACATTCGCGAAGAAAGTGATATAAATTTAACACCATTAACACATGTATATAAAACTATAATGCATGAATGATGTTATTAGAGACACAGTTTCGTCAATCCAAAGATGTTAGAAACTGAAAACGAAATACTCATAGTGTTTGCACATTAACAACATCAGATCCAAAAATGAAATCCTCAAATGCTTTTATTCATATATCAAAATGTGTAGTCCTTCTATACAATGTTATATCCTCTTTGAGTCTCCCAAAAAAAGGTCCTTTTACAATCTCCCAAAGGAAGTATTTATAGGACAAAACTTGCCCTTTGGGCTTCCTTGACCTTTTGCCTTCCTGACCGTTGGGGCTGTCTTGCGACTTAGTATATTTTGCAACCTGTGACCTCACTGTATTTTGCGACTTGTGACCTAGAGCAATCTATGACCTGCAACCTTAAGAAAATCTGCGACCTGCGACCTTGATAAATATGCAACCCGCGACCTTGGACAGATCTGCGACCTGCGACCTTGGGCAAATATGCGACTCACGACCTTGGGCAGATATGCGACTTGCAACCTTTGGCCATATCCCTTATGTATTTCCCTTTCAGAGATATCAGAACCTTTCTCTCTGAAGCATAGCCTTAGCTCTCATCACCTGAACCAGTAGCTTCTATCTGCCAGGGATGTCATTGCCATGCTAAGGGAATTTACATGAGATGATAAGTGGGAGAGTGGTGTTTCTATTTTGAGCGAGATACTGAGCATCCACATAACGCGAGGTTTTGAGGTTGATTTGAAGCTCATCTCTGCATCCTCTGGAGAGAGCTAGCAGTTCTCTTCATTTGGGTGGACATTACTGTCTCCTTATGTTACCTGCAAGAAAACAAAGTAAATCAACATTGTTTTTTTTTTGTCTTCTCATATTACTTGTAGATAAGCGAATTTAAATATATATATATATATATATATATATATACACACACACACACACACACACACACGTTAGGGAATCAACATATGAAATGCAATAATTTTATCAAAGATAAAATCAGTTGGACCCCTGTGTAGTCATGTCTTGCATAAAAATGTATGAAAAACTCGTGTATGTTTATACCGAACTTGTTTTTCGTAAATATTTCTCCTGGGGAATTATGACAGGTCGTGACCTATGTCAAGCTTGACCTAACGATAAACTCTTCTTGTTCATGGGATTAGCCACTCCTTTACCTGGTTTATTGTCTTCTTTACCAAAAAATAAAAAACATAACGCATACATTACGGGGTACTCTACATGGTTTGAATGTGTGTGGTGTGTTGTAGTCACGCTCTTCTTAAAAAAATTATCACAATCTTTAGATTCAATCATGCATTAACATCCAACCACAAGGATACGCCCTCAAAACGAGGCTCCACGTGTTCTCACAAGCATTATCTTCTTAGAGACGCGACTAACAAACACCCATCCTTTCGCAAGCACTTATTTTTGTATGAGGTCGCAACCTAGCGTGGAGGTCGCATGGTCAGAAAGTTGTGCCTAGTCACGGATTTTCTTGTGCCTGACTTTGCGACTTGGCGACCGCAGAGGTCACAAGCTTGTAGCTCCGGCTAGGTCGCATTCAGCATTCACATTTTAGATTTGCAACTCAGTGACTGAGATAAGCTGCGACTTATTTGGGAGTCCAATAGTTTGTGCCCCTGGACTTTCTCGACTCAGCGACCAATCACGACGAGCCTGAGATCGCGTTCTTGGCTTGAGTTTATTGATGTGTTTCGTGTGACTGGACTGCTTCACCATTTGGTATGTAACCATTAATTCTTGCACCATGTAACTTAGCCAAGGCATTGAAACCTATGTCACCAAGAAAACATTGTGGTAACAATTATTTATGCGGTGTTAGGAGTGTTGAGCCTGTGGAGAGAGTGTGCTTGCCAATGATCTTGTCGATGCAGTTGAATTATATAAAAACATTCTGCGGTGATCCTATCATAAGCATAATCCCTCTGTGAAAATTTAATATCTGTGTTCCCTATGTATACCTTTAGCACAACTGATTGCTTGATCATGCACATCACATATCATTTTCTTCGCCTATTTTGAAATGTTATACTCAGTGTCTGCTTCCTTTTGCTTTGCACGTCCAACTTTAGCCATTTTGGTTTTTGGATTAAAGTATTTTGGGCAAGACATATAGTTGGTATTCTTCATGCAAAATTATGCGCTCATTCCTATAGAGCGAAAGCACCAGATTTTCTTTCAATACTACCATTTCCATGTCAATACCGGTGATCCATAGCAACTCACTAGGACACACTAGATAACCCAGAAGTACCCAATCATGGTGTGAATTTTCATTGGCCAAGTCCTGAGATCTCATTTATGGAGCCCCCCCCCTAGCGGGGGATTTCGGGGGCAGCGCCCCCAAAGCTAAAAACAGATGTAAAATTTCCTTGTAAAAGTATAGTAATTTCTGGTCAATCTGGGCCGTTCATTAGGAAAATGATCTGATGGTAGAATTTATGTTTAGTTTAGGGTTTTTTGCCCTAGAAGGCAACCCCTCGCTGTTATGAGGGTATTGTATTGCGGCTATGTATTGTATGTGTATTCTCTGAGTGGGAAATATATATGGAGACTGTGAGAGAGAATAGAGGACATTACAGCGGATCTGTTGTAGGTTTTGTCTCTTCATTTTGATGGATAATAGAAAGGAAGAACTGGATTTTTGGGGTGGACATAGCCCAAACTGGGTGAACCACGTATATCTGTGTCTCTCTACTTTTATGTGTTTTGTGTGCTTTTATTTTCCACATATTTTGTGTGTTGCATGGCTCCATAATATATAATTTTCTAACATGACCTCATCTCATGGTGCCAAGCCCGTAATGATCCTGTAAAGAGAGAAGTGGTTGCTTAGAATGGAAACATTAGGATCACCATCTCTAATTAAAACATTAATCAAATGTGTCTTATCCCTCAATCTGATTCTCTGAGTCACTTTTAACCAACTGCACTTATGGATCTCTAACATAATTTTACTTTCCCACAAAGATCCCAGATTTTCGAAATTTTCTTACCTGAGGATGCTGAATTTCCTAAAAAGAATCCACCATACTCATCCTCCATTTTTCCTAAAGCTTATAAACATTTTATTTCCCTTCTATATTACCTGTTAGGATACTTAGATGACTAGCCAGATGATCAACCCATCATGGGGTTCTATTGAAACTCAAAATTGTTCTTACTGTGGCACCCTTTTTCATCATATCTTCCTTCCTTTTTCACAAATTCATGACTCCAGTAAATGATAATCGACATATTCTATACCATAGAAAGCATTTAATTATATCTACTTTATATTATGATGTTTCTTATTATTTGAATGAATTTATGTAACTAGCAACAGAATATGCAGTTCTGCAGCTAATCGATGTTTCCGCAACTAATGTTATGGTTTGATGGGTTTCAAGAAGAAAATAAGGGAATGGGTCACATGAGTATCTTAGGAATGATCCACACATGGATCGTATCCCATCCACCTGTTCAAAATAAAAAATAAAATGTGCCTATGTTTGTGTTCAAAGGTCGGTCAAGGAGCGAGATCAGTGAAGGAAATACTCTCGATTTGCTCTGCGTAGAAAATTGAGAGACAACCGATTAGAATTTGTTTTTTTTATGCTTCTAAAATCCAGTTCTAATCATTATCTGTAAGCGGAAACTCCTCAAACATTTGAATCCAAAACTTGTTTAAATACCGGTCGTTTTGAAACTGGAGACAGCCCTAGTTTTTAATAATATAGTGTATTCCTTTGAGACTTTGTTTTGATAATAAGAAGACCAGTTCGAGCTTTTGATGTGCACGTAGTCCATTATATTTTCAACTCATTTTTTTGCAGACAACCCCTACGGAGAAAGGAAGTTTTGTTAGTTGTTTTAGTTTGAATTTCATTATTTTCATTTACTGTTAATTATCATTTCTGTTTTGTCAATTTCATAGTTAAATTTGCATTGCTTTCATAGATTAATTTCCTATCAATTCATAGTTTAAATTGTTTACTACTTTGTAGATTAATTTTATGAATGCTTTCTTAGATTAAATTTCTAATTAGTTGTGTAATCTTGTGCTCGCTAAGGACATCGCAAGAAGGTGGTTTTTCCATTTTCCAATTGGACAGATCTGAGTATTCGGTGACACGACAGTCATAGTTTCATGTTTTGTATTTACTTTCAATTTAAATTCATCATTTTCATTTTAAATCTTAGAGATAGGATTTATGCTTTCAATCCATGGAATATGATTATATCAAGTTATGCTCTATTTTCCATAAGGTTATAAGTCTTCAATAGATGAGATATGGATTGATTTCATCTTGTCATTTGAATGCAATTAGATCTATAATGATGCTTTGTTTTCAATTAGTTAGATGTTTTTCATAGAAATTTTGACGGCCTACTAACATCATTCAAATTTTGATTTATTTTTATGCAATTTAGATTACTTAATGAACATTTCCTATTCTTCCTTCTTATATATTTCATATTTATTTTGTAATTTAATTTCTTTCCTTAAAAACAACATTTCATTTTCTTCCTTCTTTAATTATTTTAGTTTTCATCATCTAAAATTCATTTATATTTGACTACTAATTAGCATTAAGAGATTTCACTTCTTAGGAATAAGATAACAAAAATTCCCCAAAAAAAACCATAAACATACACAACAAAGTAAGAGAACAAGGTTACCTAAGTACATATATTGCACCACACTTCATCAAATTACTAACCTTAGTCGATAATTTATGATAGAAAATTGAGACTAAAAATTTTGATGCATTGTCGGGGAAGTGAAATTAGGAAGCCTTATTTCTTACAACATAAAAAATATATAAATAAAAAATAAAAAAATTATATGCATAAAGAAAGAGACTATATGGGTAGATTAATAGCTAGAGGTAGAAGTTTGATTCCTACAACTCCACTCACCCCACCAAGACCACGTAGTGCCACACCACCATCTCAAACTCATATTCCATTTTTCACCTCAAGACATAGACTTCCTGAAGTCTTAAGGTCTAAAATCCAATCAAGAGATTCTCCGACTTCATCTACCGAGGCAGTTTTAGAAGAAAAAGATCCTAGATCTCCAATAGAAGGAGTAACCTTTTTCACCTCTACAGGACAACATATTCTAGCCCAAGAGTTATAAATTCCTGGTGAGGAAGAAGAAGAAGAAACTTTCTTCAATATTCCATTGATAGAAGAACCAGAGGAAGAACAGTTAACTCTACAGTTAGAACCTTAAATTAACTCTGAGGAATCTATAATGGCAGAAGAAGAAGGCCATGGAGAAATTTTCAATGGAGAAGCCTTAAGAGGAGCATGAGGTAGAGAATGAGGTGGAGGAAGAGGTATAGGCAGAGGAGATCCTAACTCTGTTGGATTTCCTCTAGTTGATTATGATACAAATGTTACAATGAAAAATATTTCACCTTCTGTCCTTCCCAACTTCCACGAATTAAGAACTAAACCTGAAACATTTTTATTTGAGTTTGAAGTCTTATATAGATCTTATGAATACTTACAAGACTCTCAAAAATTGAAGCTATTTCCTGCAACACTTAAGGGAGAAACTCTAAAATGGTTCATGGGTTTAATAACACACTCTATTAGGGCATGGGATGAGATGAAAAGTTCATTATTTCAAATATACCTGGATTATTGCACACCCATTAATAGGAAGGATGGAATATTTAAAATGATGCAAAGAGAGGATGAAAACTTAGAAGATCTAATTGAGAGATTTAACTATAATATCAAGAGAGCTAAGATATAACATCTAGATCAAGATACTTTAAAATATCTCTTACTGAAATTCATTAGAGATGAATGGATATATATCCTTAACATGATGAGAAAAGGAGATATCTCTTAATTACCATTAGCTAAAATTGTTGAATTGTGCATTCATCTCTCAAGAGGAAAATAAAAAACTGGGAAAAATACAAGGGATCTTAATTTCTCTAGAGTAAATAAATTTGCAACTAAAACAGTGAGTAGGGAAGAAATTGGAAAAATGCTTGACGAATTTAAGATAAATATCTTAGGGAGTCTCAGTAAACAAAAGGACACCCTGAAATTACAGAACAAATATAAAGTTGAAACTAATTCCTTAACTATTTTCTGTCCTAAATGTAGAAAGAAACATGCTTTGAGAGAGTGTCCTTTTGATGTAAAATTTATAGAGACTTTTGTTATTTGTGCAAAAAATCATGAAACAAAAACATTTCCTTCTATACCAGGTCTTAAGGTTGTCTTTCAGGAAGAAGAATCAAATCCATCTTCAATCAATCCTCTTTGTTTTGTCTCTAGAGGATCATGGCAGGGGCCACAAACTCAAGGTTTTAATAACCAGATGTATAATCAACCCCCATTAAATAGTTGGAATTCATCATGGCAACAAAATTGTTCCCAGCCTCAACCTTGGACACAAGGGATGCAAAATCCTTATGGTAGATACTCTCAGTATCACCAGTATCCATAATCCTATCCAAATTATCCTCCTCAATATTTTCCACAACAAAACCAACCACCTGAAATCCGAAATCAGAATCCACAATTGTCATTACCATATCCCCAAAGAAAAAATCAACTACCTGTTGAATCTTTGATTAAACTGAGAGGGGGGGGTGAATCAGTTTAATACATGCATTAGCCTTTTAAATTTTCACCAGAGTTATTTACAGCTTTAATATGTGAACAATCTTATTTGCAGCCAATATTAATTTATTGTGACACCATACTTAGTTGAAAGCAGCAAGAAATTAAGCAGATTGAAATAATCACATCAACACATAAGAAGCACACATAGAGACAGCAGATGTAAGTGGAAACCCATAAAGGGAGAAAACCACATCTTATTATTGTTGTGATGCAAGGCAAGCTCCAACTCCCTCTCACCACTATTTTCTGTAGGCACCAACCTACAGGAGGCTCTATCCTCAATTCTGCAAGCTACAACTTGCAAGGAAGCACCAACTCCCTTCAATTTTCTGCAGGCACCAACCTACAGGAGGCTCCAACCTCAGTCAGCTACAACTGACAACTATCAAGCTTCAACTTGATAGGGAAGCTCCAACTTCCTCAATTTAACAAACTGAATGTTTGCTGATTTACCTCTGATATCAGCTCTATTCTGTAGCTCCTCTTTCTGCTCTTCTTTTCTTGATCTTCTCTGCTTCACTCTTCTGTATTCTGCCTTCTTTTTCTTTACTCTCACCTCTGCTCTCAAAAAAACTCACTCTGCATATCAAGATGATATTATTTATAGATTTCCTCACATGACTGTTTGTATTCTGCTTGGAATTCGAAATGGAAAGTCATGTCTCTTTGCCTTTTGCCTTCTCACTCCTTTTATCAGCTTACTCAGAAATTATAACTATAGGTGTCAATTTTAACATTACAGTGGGAGTTTGTTTTCTCTCGGAGACTTGCCAATGCATCACAAACAATAAAAACAATTAAAACATTTACATTCGAATTACAATTAGAACTCCAGCTCACTTATTTTGTCTCTTGGCTTGCTGCGCATTTGTATTTTCTCTAACTGTCTCTTTGTCCCTTTCTCTTCTCTGTATGCCTTTCTGTTTATGGCTGCTGCGTAACTCCTGAATTTATGAACTGCATTTTTTATTTTAGTTTTATACCAGCGCTTTATATATAAATGAATCTGCTGACTGTAATTCAATCCTTTACACGCAGCAAGTGTCTTGTTGATGTGGCGAGTTCCGCAGGCCGGAACATACATATATTACAATTGTATTACATTAATAATCGCCCTCCCGTTAAGCTGAGGCCCGTGGGTCTACAGACCACGCGGCATGTTTTAATACAACTGCAACAATGTAATATATATACACCAATCATATCACAGCGCTCATATTATAAATTGAACCATTCCTTAATTCCGTGGGGTAGCAAACTCAAGTAGATAAGGGAAGAAGACCCCCTCGGAATGCATTACACATATCTCCAACTTATATATTATCTTGGCTTTAACAGAGTTCCGATCCCCTTGCGATTTCCGATTGCTATTGATCGCAATCGTAACTTTGAGTTGCAAGCCCCTCTGCGTTGTTTACCTCTGATGCGATTGGGAAGGGGTCTCACCATATAAAAATTTGTTTTGTGCGCTCCATATATATACCTTGTTTTTAAATCAATTCTCAGCGTAATATAGTGAAGACATATTAAACATATAAGAACTCCTTTTGGGCCCACTTGACACACTTCCCGATGCAGTGATTCTTCTCCGAATGTTATTTATCGCTCCTGCTCCGATTCTGATTCAATCGGAAATCGCCAATCGATTGAATTAATATCACTCAACTTTTGCAGCTCCAATCTGCTTCGATTGCGATTCAATCAGAAATCGCCAATCGATTGAATTGTTATCACTCAACTATTGCAGCTCCAATCTGTTCCGATTTCGATTCAATCGGAAATCGCCAATCGATTGAATTGTTATCACTCAACTATTGCAGCTCCAATCTGTTCCGATTTCGATTCAATCGGAAATCACCAATCGATTGAATTGTAATGCGCTTCCACCTTTGGACTCTTCATTTTCGATCCGATTGGGGAGGGGTCCCACCATACAGTACTTTGGTTATTTGTTTAAACATTAAGCGCTCCATAATAGATATGCCTTGGACCTTTGGTTCTTTTGCTTTCGGGATTGATAATATGAAACTGTTTCAATGTGTTAAAATTTCCAAACTCCACTAACTTCGACACTGCCCGATTTGCATCAATCACTGGAATTCTTATAATTTAAGACAGAGTTGCTGCTACGTCATTTCTTATATATGTATACTTTGCTGCTGGAGTCAAGCGATTCCCGGAATAATATTTGTATAAGTTATATGTAACGCCCATCGGGTAATGATTCTCGGAATTATACATACGACTGTATTTGCCGGGTTGGGCGATTCTCGGAATTATAACAGCTCTCTGCCTCTGTCTCTGCCTTTTCTGTGCCGGTTGGAGAGTGCGCTTCCTGGAATTTTATAACGGCTCTACTTCTGCCTCTGCCTCTGCTGCTCTTGTCGCTCTGCCTCTGCCTCTATTGCTGAGATAACGGTTCTGCCTCTTTGCTTCAGTGCTTCCTCCTTTGCTTCAGCGCTGCCTCCTTTGCCATCAATGACAATATTTCCAACAGTCTCCCCCTTTGGCATTGATGGCAATCCACTTTCTCTGTTTGCTTTCTCTTTCTCTTGTTGCTTGCTCTTCCTGTTTGCCTGCTCTTCCTCCTGTTGTTTGTTCTTCCTCCCCCTTTGACATCAATGGCAAAGGACGACGCCTCATCTCTCCGTATGGGCTCTGTCATTGTACTTCCTTTTTCTGAGTTACGTTTAGGTCCTCTTCAGCTGAAATTGTACTATGCTGCTCCAGAGTGATGTATGAAACTTGTTGAGAGAACTCTTTGGTTTTAATAGTTGTATCATGCTGCTCTGTTTCATATTTGTAGTGCTTGTAAGTCGATACCATATAGTGAGCCGATATCATGCTGCTCTGTTTTATATGCTGCTCTATACCATTTCTATGTTTTATGATAATGCTGAATGCTTATAGTGCTGAATGCGTGCTAGAAGTTGCTTCTGAATGAATATTGAATGCTTATACTGCTAATGCTGCCGAAAGCTTATAATGCTGAATGCGTGCTAGAATTTGTTGCTTCTGAATGCCGATAATACTGTTAATGCTGATCCTGTGGACTTGTTTTATGCTTATCTTGCTGGCTGGTCTCCCCCTGGAATGATATCTTCGTTTTTTTCTCCCCCTGAAGTTGTGCATTCTCTTCATATTAGAGAGTAGCATCTGCTGATACTACCCCTAGTTTATCTCTCAAGTATTGAAATGGTTCTCTAGCAAGAGGTTTGGTAAATATATCAGCTGTCTGTTCTTTCGTTGGTACATATTCCAGTTTTACTATCTTCTGAGCCACTTGTTCTCAGAGGAAATGATACTTGATTGGAATATGTTTAGTTTTTGAGTGAAGTACAGGATTTTTAGATATACTTATAGCACTTGTATTATCACATTTGATTGAGATAGGTTCATCAATGCTTACCTTCATGTCTTGAAGAGTTTGCTTCATCCACATGACTTGTGTACAACATGTTGTTGCTGCTATATATTCGGCTTCAGCTGTAGACAGAGAGATGGATGTTTGTTTCTTGCTTAGCCATGCAACTAGACTTTCTCCTAGATAGAATGCACCTCCACTTGTACTCTTCCTATCATCCATACAGCTGGCCCAATCTGCATCTGTGTATGCTGATAAAGTGAAGTTTTTGCTTTTAGGATACCAAAGTCCATACTGTATTGTTCCTTGTAGATATCTAAATATTCTTTTGACTGCCAGAAGATGGTTTTGTTTAGGTGCTGCTTGATATCTAGCCACTAATCCTACTGCTAGCATGATGTCTGGTCTTGATGCAGTCAGATACAATAGAATTCCAATCATTGATCTGTAAAGTCCTTGATCTATGTCAACAGACCCATCATTAGCACACAGCTTGCAACCTGTGGTCATGGGAGTTGACACAGGTTTGCAGTCCTCCATTTTGAACTTTTTCAACATTTCTTTTATGTATTTTTCTTGTGAAATAAATGTACCTGTGTTGTTTTGCTGAATTTGTAGTCCCAAGTAGAAACTGAGTTCTCCAATCATAGACATTTCAAACTCTGTTTTCATTTCATCAGCAAACCCTTTTGCTAGTTCATCTTTGTTGCTTCCAAACATAATGTCATCAACATATACTACAACAATTAGGAGTTCATCTTCATGGGCTTTTATGTATAGATTGTTGTCTACTCCACCTCTCCTAAAGCCCTGTTTTCGAAAATATTTGTCCAGTCTTGAGTACCAAGCACAAGGAGCTTGTTTCAGTCCATATAGGGCCTTCTTCAGTCTGCACACATAGTCTTCTTTGTCTATCAATGAGAAGCCTTCTGGTTGTTCCATGTACACTTCTTCTTCTAGATCTCCATTAAGAAAAGCAGACTTTACATCCATTTGATATACCTTGAAGTCTTGGTAGCATGCAAATGCTAGGAACATTCTGATAGCCTCCATTCTGGCTACAGGTGCAAATGTTTCATCATAGTCAAGTCCTTCAATTTGTGAGTATCCTTTGCAGACCAGCCTGGATTTATTCCTGATTACTTTTCCTTGCTCATTCATTTTGTTTTTGAATACCCATTTTGAATCAATGATATTTTTCTCAATAGGTCTAGGAACTAGTTCCCAGGTATTGTTCCTCTCAATTTGGTCCAATTCTTCATTCATTGCTTTTACCCAATACTTGTCCTTGCTAGCTTCTTCAAATTTCTTTGGCTCTATTTGTGATAATATGGCTATGTATACTTCTTCTGTTTGTTCTGTTAGCTGCCTTCTTGTCTGGACTCCTGCTTTCTTGTCTCCTATGATCTGATCTTCAGGATGATTCTTCTGAGTGTATCTTGAGGGGGTTTTCGAGCTCAGCTCTGCATCATCTGTTGTCTTGCTTGTTTCATCATCATCCTTGTCTTCCTCTTCATGGTTGTCTGATGGACTGGAGCAGTCTGTATTTCTTGTATTGTTTGGAAGTTCTTCATCAAATCTCACATCAATACATTCAACTATTTTCCGAAGAGTCTTGTTGTAGCACCTGTACCCTTTACTTTTGGATGCATATCCTAGAAATATCCCTTCATCAGCTCTTGCATCAAATTTTCCAAGATTTTCATCATTATTCTTTATGTAACACTTGCTTCCAAAGATTCTGAAATGTTTGATTGAGGCTGGCTTTCCATGCCATAGTTCATGGGGAGTCTTGTCACTACTTGGCCTTAAGTGAGCTTTATTAAGGATATGTACTGCTGTGTGCACTGCTTCTGCCCAGAAGGTTTGAGCAATATTATTCTCTTGCATCATAGCTCTTGCTATTTGTTGTACAGACCTGTTTTTTCTCTCTGCTACTCCATTCTGCTGAGGTGTCCCTGCAATAGTAAATTGTTGCTTTATTCCATGTTCATTACATAGGTCTACAAAGTCATAATCTGTGAATTCTCCTCCTCTGTCTGATCTGATACATTTCAGCTTGCATCCAGTTTGATTTTCTGCTAATGCTTTGAATATCTTAAATTTTTTCAATGCTTCTGATTTATTTTTTAGAAAAGCAACCCATGTCATTCTGGAAAAGTCATCTATTATCAGCATGAAATAGGATTCTCCACTTGGTGTCCGAGTTCTAGCAGGTCCACACAGGTCCATGTGCACAAGCTAGAGTGGTTTTCTTGTTGACAGCTCCTCTTTAGATTTAAAGGATGTGCGAGTCTGTTTCCCCAATTGACAAGATTTGCATATAGTACTTGAAGGCCTTTTTATTTCTGGCATATCTCTTATAGCTTTCTTCTTGCTCAGTCTGATGATATGGTCAAAGCTGAGATGTCCCAATCTCCTATGCCACAACCATGACTCCTCAAGTTTGCTAAGATGGCAGGCTTCATCTTCCTCTTTCACTATGTACACATTACTTTCTATTCGAACACCTTTGAGTAGATTTTTTCCTGTTGTGCTTGATCTGACTACACAATCTTGTGCTCTAAAGAGAACTTCACAGCCTTTATCACACATCTGACTGACACTCAGTAAATTTTCTTTCAGCCCATCTACATATAATACATCTTAGGCCTTTCCTCTGCCATTGTCTATGCTGACTGATCCTTTTCCCTTGATCTTTCCTGATTTGTCATTTCCAAAAGTGACATTGCCCGATTTCTTTTCGTCAAGAGTTAAAAACTTGTTTTTATCTCTTGTCATGTGTTTAGAGCAGCCACTATCCAAATACCATTGACTCTTCAAATCTTGAGCAGTTAAAGCCAAGTCACATTTATTCACCTTCTTTATCCACTGGAGGCCCCCTTTTGTTTGGTATCTTTTGTGAGGTGATGAATTATATCCCTTTAGAGAACACTTTGAAGATATATGCCCAATTTGATTGCATATACAACATTTGATTATAGTTTTTGCGGAATTGTGAGCATGAACAAAATTGCTTTGACTCATAAACCTCCTTGAGGTATTGAACATCAGTGTTTGTCCATACTTTCTACATTCAATAATTCTATGGCCAAAGTCCTTACAATAAAAACAATAACCATAGAAATTACTTGCATACCTGATGTAAGGTTGTCTCTTCCATGCTTGCCTCTTTTGCTGGTTTGAATCATTCTTCCTTGCATGACAATATGCAGCAATGTGTCCCTGCTTGTGGCAGACATAACATGTGGCATTCTTCATAGGAGGGAAGAATCTCCTTTGATGGCTTCCAAATTTGACATACTCAGGAGCATATGATCCTTTTTCTGTTATCTTAGTAGTTATTGCATTCTTTGTTACTAGAGGTTTCTTCTGCTCTCTGTCTCTCTTATTGCAGATTTCTTCTTTTGTAGGAATTATTTGAGCTACTTCCTCATCCTTCTTTGCTTTTACAAAAATAATCTATCTGTCAACCTTTTCTTTTCCTTTACTTGATTCTCCTTCGTAGCCTATTCCAGTCTTTATCATAGGGGATCTTTGAGCAACCAAAATTTCATTCAACTTAATAGAGCTTGTTGTTTGAGAAGGGTATATAGAAACTTTATGTTGAGCTTTTTCTAATTTCTTTCTCAGACACAGAATTTCTTCTTCCAGCTTCTCTTGTTCTCGAGATTTATCTTTGATTTGCTGAAGTAACATATCTTCTATCTTCTTGGCTTCTTCAAGCCTTACCTTCAGCAGCATGAGGACTTCTGAATTTTGTTCTTCTTTAACACATTTGAGGAGAATATCTTTTTGTTTTCTGCATTTTAGTTTGAGTCTCTCAATCTCCTCCAGAGCACTTCTTAGCTCCCCCTCAATATCGACTTCTCCTTCTTCTTCTTCTTCTAGCAAGAGTCCTTCAGGATCTTCTATGGCCATTAGTAAAAATTCAGAGGTTCCCTCTTCTCCTGAGAGTTCATCTGAGTCTTCAGATGCACTGCTATCTCGCTGTGCATAGAAGGATTTTCTGCTGAATTTATTTCCTTTCTGCCAATTCTTTGATGTGTCTTTCTCTGATTATTGAGCTTGATTTCTTACTTTCTTGTGAGGAAATTTAGCAGCATAATGTCCAACTCTTCCACAATTAAAGCATTTGAAGGGAAGTTTACCTTTGTATCTACCTGAGCCTCTATCCAATTTCTTGACAAATTTAGCCTCTTCTTCATCAGAGTAGGAGCATATGTCTTCCTTTTCTTCTTTCTTCTTTTCTGTTTTGAATGCTGCCTCCCTTGTGCTTGTCTTCTTCTGTGGGAGCCTCATCTCATATGCTGTAAGATTTCCTAGTAGCTGATTCATGGTCAAGGTCTCCCAATTCGCTGTCTCTTCTATTGCAGATACCTTGGGATTAAATCTGGATTGGAGTGATCTTAGAATCTTTTGCACAACTATACTTTCTGGTATGGTTTCTCCAAGAGCTTTCACATTGTTAACAATTTCTGCAACTTTTAAGAAGAAGTTGCCAACATCTTCATCATCATTCATTTTTAAGTTTTCAAACTGGGCTCTATATACTTGAAGTTTGGCAGTCTTTACTTTCTGGTCTCCCTCATGTATGCCTTCAAGAGTATCCCAAATTTTCTTGGTAGTGTCTTTGTGCATTACTTTAATAAACTCTGCTTCACATAATCCATTCAGGATGGCATTCATGGCTTTTGCATTAGCTACAAAGCTTTATTTAGCTTCTTTTTCTGTATCAGTTGATTTCGGGGCATATTCTAATTCCACAGCAGCCCAGACTTCTATTCCTAGAGACATTATGTATGTCTTCATTCTGATTTTCCAGAAAGCATAATTTTCACCAGTGAAGAAAGGGGCTTTATTGGTTGAGCATCCTTCTTTACTAGCCATCTTGGGAACCTAGGATCTCCTTTCAGTTGTTAGACTTGTACAAAGGAACCTGCTCTGATACCAATTGTTGAATCTTTGATTAAACTGAGAGGGGGGGGGTGAATCAGTTTAATACATGCATTAGCCTTTTAAATTTTCACCAGAGTTATTTACAGCTTTAATATGTGAACAATCTTATTTGAAGCCAATATTAATTTATTGTGACACCATACTTAAGTTGAAAGCAGCAAGAAATTAAGAAGATTGAAATAATCACATCAACACATAAGAAGCACACATAGAGACAACAGATGTAAGTGGAAACCCATAAAGGGAGAAAACCACATCTTATTATTGTTGTGATGCAAGGCAAGCTCCAACTCCCTCTCACCACTGTTTTCTGTAGGCACCAACCTACAGGAGGCTCTATCCTCAATTCTGCAAGCTACAACTTGCAAGGAAGCACAAACTCCCTTCAATTTTCTCAGCACCAACCCACAGTAGAGGTCTCCAACCTCGCCGCGCCCCATAAATCACACTAATGCTTTCAACTTGATAGAAGTCTAACTTCCCAATTAACAAATCAGAATGTCATCATCACTCCTCTCACGACATCGCCCTCCGTCTGTATTCTTCTCGCTCTTCTTTTCTTTGATCTTCTTCTCTCTGTCAGTCTCTCTCTATATTCTCGTCTTCTCTTTTCTTTACTCTCACTTCTCGCTTTCCTCAAAAAAAACTCTCTCTCCATATCAAGATGATATTATTTATAGATTTCCTCACACGACTGTTTGTATTCTGCTTCGAATTCGAAATGGAAATTCATGTCTCTTTGCCTTCTGCCTTCTTACTCCTTTTATTAGCTTACTCAGAAATTATAACTGTAGGTGTCAATTTTAACATTACAGTGGGAATTTGTTTTCTCTCGGAGACTTTCCAATGCATCACGAACAATAAAAACAATTAAAACATTTACATTCGAATTACAATGTGAACTCCAGCTCACTCATTTTGTCTCTTGGCTTGCTGCGCATTTGTCTTTTCTCTAACTGTCTCTTTGTCCCTTTCTCTTCTCTGTATGCCTTTCTGTTTATCGCTGCTGCGTAACTCCTGAAACTGCATTTTTATTTTAATTTTATACCAGCGCTTTATATATAAATGAATCTGCTGACTGTAATTCAATCATTTACACGCAGCAAGTGTCTTGTTGATGTGGCGAGTTCCGCAGGCCGGAACATACATATATTACAATTGTATTACATTAATAATCGCCCTCCCGTTAAGCTGATGCCCGTGGGTCTACAGACCACGAGGCATGTTTTAATACAACCGCAACAATGTAATATATATACACCAATCATATCACAGCGCTCGTATTATAAATTGAACCATTCCTTAATTCCGCGGGGTAGCAAACTCAAGTAGATAAGGGAAGAAGACCCCCTCGGAATGCATTACACATATCTCCAACTTATATATTATCTTGGCGTTAACAGAGTTCCGATCCCCTTGCGATTTCCGATTGCTATTGATCGCAATCGTAACTTTGAGTTGCAAGCCCCTCTGCGTTGTTTACCTCCGATGCGATTGGGAAGGGGTCCCACCATATAAAAATTTGTTTTGTGTGCTCCATATATATACCTTGTTTTTAAATCAATTCTTAGCGTAATATAGTGAAGACATATTAAACATATAAGAACTCCTTTTGGGCCCACTTGACACACTTCCCGATGCAGTGAGTCTTCTCCGAATGTTATTTATCGCTCCTGTTCTGATTCCGATTCAATCGGAAATCGCCAATCGATTGAATTAATATCACTCAACTTTTGCAGCTCCAATCTGCTCCGATTGCGATTCAATCGGAAATCGCCAATCGATTGAATTGTTATCACTCAACTATTGCAGCTCCAATCTGTTCCGATTTCGATTCAATCGGAAATCGCCAATCGATTGAATTGTTATCACTCAACTATTGCAGCTCCAATCTGTTCCGATTTCGATTCAATCGGAAATCGCCAATCGATTGAATTGCAATGCGCTTCCACCTTTGGACTCTTCATTTTCGATCCGATTGGGGAGGGGTCCCATCAGCGCACAAGACTTTGGCTATTTGTTTAAACATTAATCTACATGGCTAAACATTCTCTAGATAGGCCTTGACCTTGGACATGAATGCTTTGCTTTCGGATTGATAAGTTGGAAATATTTCTAATGTGTTAAACTTTCCAAACTCCACTAGTTCCCGACATCGCCCGATTTGCATCAATCATATCGGAATTATTCTAATTTAAGACAGCTGTCGCGACGTCATTTTCTATATGTATACTTTGTCACAGAGTCAAGCGATTCCCGGAATAATATTTGTATAAGTTATATGTAACGCCCATCGGGTAATGATTCTCGGAATTATACATACGACTGTATCTGCCGGCTTGGGCGATTCTCGGAATTTTATATCTGTCCTCCGGGTTGGGCGATTCTCGGAATTATAACAGCTCTCCTTCTGTCTCTGACTCTATCTCTGCTGCTCCTGTCGCTCTGCCTCTGCCTCTATTGCTGAGATAACGGTTCTGCCTCTATTATATTCGTTTCCTCTGCCTTCATTTGCTTCTTTGCTACCTCTTTGCTTCAGCGCTGCCTCCTTTGCCATCAATGACAAGATTTCCAACACTACCTGCTAAGCCATTACCAAACCTAAACAACAAAAATGCTCAAAATGCCTATAACATAGAAGAAAAAAACTTTTCAGGTTACATGATTACCCCACTATATCTTAAAAATGTCCAACTTAGATCTGGTAGAATATTAGAAAGGGGAAATCCTTCTGTTTTTATTCAAGAAAAAGATGATTTTGATGAAGAAATTTCTCTACAGCAAAATAAAAGTTCTAAACAAGAGACATCTCTTCAACAGAACCAAAATTATGAAAATGAAAAACAAAAAGATCCAATAAACTCAACCCCTATAATTGAGCAACCTTCAGTATCTATTTCTAACCCTCCCTTTCCTGAAAGATTACAAATTGATAGGGGGATAGAAAAAAAAAAAATTTGCCCAATTATGATTTTCTAGATGAAATGAAAAATGCATGTATCAAACTTTGCTACAGACCATTAAAGAGATTCCAATTCTAGCTAAAACAATAAGAGAGTTAAGCATAAAAAAAATCAGGAAGAAGAAAAAAATAAATAAGAAAGATTTAGTTAGTAGGAAAAATTGCTGACATTATGATGGGAAAAATAGCCATACAAAAATATTTGGACCCAGGAAGTCCAGTTGTGAAACCTCACATTAATGGCATTGAGATTCCAAACACATTAATTGACTTAGGAGCAGCCATAAACATCATGAGCAAAGATACTATGGAACAACTTAGGCTTCCAAACCTTCAATATACACCAACATTATTGCAGTTAGAAAACAGATCAGTAATCAATCCAGATGGTGTACTATAATATATATATATGTGTCCTTATATTCTTGGGAGTATCCAGTTGACTTTATGATCCTAACTCCCAATAACAACCTAGGATGACATCCATTCATTTTATGGAGGCCTTAGTTAGCTACAACTAATGCTTTCATTAGTTGTAGATCCGGTGATAAGTTTATTTCTGATGGTAACTCAACAAAGAAATTCACTATATATCCTCCAGCAAAAAAATCACAGAAATAGGAGATGAAGAATGGATAGATGATGAGAATGAAATTCAACCTCTCTTTACTATTTCTCATACTAGTGAAGAAAGTCAAATCTTAAATTCAATAGAAAATTTTGAAACATCTTCACAATCTGAAGATAATTATAATTTTCAAGAACAATACAATATTGAATACTTATCATCTAGACAGATGTCTTTATATTCTATGGAATAATTTGGTAACTCTACAGTTGAAATCTTTCAGGGAAATATTTAAGCATAAACAAATCTTGGAAATATTCCAACAAGAAGAGTTAATCAAAACATTACAAAAACATTCTTTTGCATATGCATGGGAGTACACTGGCATGAAAGGGATTAGTCCTGAGACTTTTATACATCATATCTACATTGAGGAGAACTCTGGACCTATTAGACAATCTCAAAGAAGGATGAATCCAAACCTTAGGGAAACTGTGAAAGAGGAATTGCAAAAATTGTTGAATGTAAAATTCATCTATCCAATTTCAGATAGTCAGTGGGTTTCTCCCCTAGTGATTATGCCTAAAAATAATGGAAAATGGAGGGTATGCATTGATTATCGAGATCTGAATAAGGCTACTTTAAAATATCATTTTCCATTGCCCTTCATAGATCAAGTATTAGATATATTAGCAGGGAAAAAGTAATTTTCATTTCTGGATGGTTTTAGTGGTTACAACCAAATTCAAGTAGCACCTAAAGACCAAGACAAAACCACATTCACCTGTCCATGGAGAACCTATGCTTACTGGGTACTTCCATTTGGATTGTGCAATGCACCTACAACATTCCATAGGCCTGTATTAGGAATTTTCTCTGATTTAATACATGATTGTATGGAAGTATATATGGATGATTTTATAGTCTATGGAAATTCATTTAAAGAAGCTTTTGAAAACTTGGAAAAGGTTCTTAAAAGATGCAAAGAAGCAAATATTTCATTAAGTCATGAAAAATGATTTATGATGCTTACCGAAGGCATTGTTTTAGGACATCACATTTCAAGAGATGGAATTAAAGTATATTCATATAAGGTGGAAGTCATCTCCAAATTATAAATTCCAAGTTGTCAAAAGGATGTTATAAGTTTTCTAGGATTCACGGGATATTATAGAATATTTATAGAAAAATTCCCCAAAATAGCATCCCCACTCTTCAAACTTCTTACTAAAGATTGTGAATTCAGTTGGAATCATAATTGCCAATTGGCATTTGAAACCTTAAAAGAGAAAATCTTTGAAGCACCTATCTTAAGAGGTCCAAATTGGAAAATACCTTTCACATTTCAACAGATTCTTCAGATATAGCTCTGGGAGTTGTACTAGGGAAAAAGGATTTGATTCCCTATGCCATCTATTACAAAAGTAGAAATTTGACTCCTGTTGAGTTAAATTATATTGTAACTGAAAAATAATTCCTAGTTGTTATCCATGCTATCAACAAATTTAGACACTAGATCATTGGCTATGAAACCTTTATTCACACAGACCATTTTGTAATTAGGTATCTAATGAATAAATCTATCACTAATAGCAGAATCACAAGATGGTTATTACTCCTACAGGAATTTAACATCACCATTCTAGACCGCCCTGGAAAAAAAAACACAGTTGTTGATTTCTTGTCTAGAATTCAAAACAATAATAATGATACTCCAATAGAGGACAATTTTCCCGATGAATATCTCTTTGCAATAAATACTAAATCCCCATGGTTTGTAGATATTTCTAACTATTTAGCTACAGGAAAATTACCATCATACTTGTTTCCTAGAGATAAAAGAAGAATTATTTAAACAAGTACATTGTACTCATGGATTAATGATGAATTGTATAAAACAGGTCCAAATATCATCATCAGAAGGTGTGTTCGAGAAGATGAAATTCCTGAAATTTTAAAGGCATGCCATGATGAACCCTGTGGAGGACACTTTTCTAATAAGAGGACTGCCTATAAAATCCTTAATTTAGGATATTATTGGCCATCCATTTTTAAAGATGCCAAGGAGTATGTTAAAAGGTGTGAAAGTTGTCAAAGAATAGGGAAACCCGCTCTTACAGATGAAATGCCCTTACATCCTCAGGTACTCATCGAATCATTTGAAAAATGGGCCCTGGATTTTGTTGGACCAATCAATCCACCATCGAGACAAAAGAGGTACATTCTGGTTTGCACTAATTATGTCGCTAATGGGTAGAAGCTAAATCACTTTCTAATGCTACTGAAGATGTTGTAGTTTCATTTCTCTTTATGGATATTTTCACTCGTTTTGGTGTCCCAAGGGAAATTGTGACAGATCAAGGATCTAAGTTTACATCAAAGATGGTGAAAAGATTATGGATGAATACAAGGTTAAATATAGAAAATCCAATCCTTATCATCCATAAGAAAATAGTCAAGTGGAGTCCACCAATAACGTGATTGAAGCAATCCTCACAAATATTGTACATCTACACAGGAGGGATTGGACAGATAGGCTTCCTGAAGCCTTATGGGCCTACCAGACTACATGGATAAATACAATAGGGAATACTCCCTATGAACTTGGTAATGGGATTCCTATTTCCTATAGAATTCCAGATCAAAAACTTCAAGACTGCAGTCGGATTGGGACTGACTTTGTTAGAAGCCCAGAAGCACAGAATGGAGCAACTTAATGAGCTTGATGAGATCAGGCAAGATTCAGTTCAAAGAACCAGTCGAATCCAGAAACAAAGGTTTAGATGGCATGAGAAGTACATAAAAGAAAGAAATTTCCAAGTGTTGAGATTGCAACAAGATGATGAGCTTAGTGGAAAGGAGTCGCCTTCACTAAGTGGGCCCACAGGCTATTTTTGGTGCAAAGTCTATTTTTAGACATATGGATCATGTTCTATGAGTTGCAGGATGCTATTTGTGGATGGTTGGTCAAGTCGGAAAAAATAGATGGACTTCTATTTTTAGACATATTGGGTAGAATCTATTTTTAGATTGCCAGTCTAAAAATAGATATGTCAAATATTATTAGCTCTTAACAATATTTAGACTCTAAACATTATCTTATTCTCTTGGAGCACTTCAGTTAAGTGCACAGATGTGGCACAAGAGTTGACAGAAGGAATTAAATTATTCCTAAGGGTTAAGTGGAGCTATTGCATGGATACTTCAGTTAGAACTCATGTGACAGAGTTTGGTGGAGTTGATTGAGGAAGTTAGTGGAGTTGTATTCAGTTTAACTAATCTAAACATAGTTGAGATATTTGTATTCAGTTTAACTAATTGATACAATTAGTGAGAGTGGTGTGAATTAATTATTAATTAATTCACTAATTATAAACTCATTAATCAACTAAAGAATGCATCAGTTAACTTCAGTGCATGGACAGTTTCAGTGGAGACCAGTGCAGAAATAGGTGAAAGAGCAGGTTAAATATTAGTTGTAACTATAATGTTTCTATTTGCAACACACAGATAGGTGGAGTAGCCCATGAGGATTGCGCAATACAAGCCAGGTGGTTTATCTATTTAATGAAGCCATCCCATAGCATTAAAAATGCAATAGAGGCTGGCTATCAAGTGGCAAAATATTGGAGCATGTGTTTTGCTAGATCTAGCTTGATAGTGTGTAGCAATTGAGGGTGTGCATGAGAGCTTGTGAGGAGCTTTTGTACTATGATTGTTACATGATCTCCATGACATATAATATACAAATATTTGGGGTTTTCAGCTTTAATCTTTCCCATTAAATACTGTGTTCATATGTGTGATTGTTTGTGGTTTTAATGTATGCATGCAATTGATTTTATTTTCGCATGTGATGATCAATGGTAGAAGAGATTCTGTATTATGCTTGAAGCTAAAATAGTGTGTGATCAGGAGAATATCGGTGAATAATATCTCAGTTATTCAAATTTCTACACCAAGCAGGAGATTGGGAAATTTTGTTCGATTCAAAGTTCAAATACTTTCAAGGAAAGTTTCAAACTCATTGCCTTGGGCCTTATGACATCGAAAAAGTTTTTGACAATGGAGCAGTCAGGATAAGGAAAATTGATGAAGAAAAGGTACCTCTTCTTGTGAATGGACATCGATTAAAATTCTATCATAAGCCAATTAAAAACAAGGAATTTATCAAAAAATTTCAAGACAATACTGATATGAAGTTGGTGAAGAAGAATATCTCTTCTTCCCCAACTTAGTCTTCTTTTTATTTTCATATCTAAAAAAAAAAGAGAGAGAGAAAAATAAATATATATATATATATATATATATATATATATATATATATATATATATATATTATTAAAAAAAATATTGTATAAGTATGAAAAACGATCTATGATTGGCATCCTTATACAGAAAATATAAGATGAAAATCATATTTTTGACATCTTATATTTTCCCCCATTTTAAAAAATCTCAAATTCTGTGTTCCCTTTCTATCTCTGAAGCAATAAAAAAGTAGCTACAAAATTGCTACCATTTTGTAGCTCTCAAGAGATTTTGCAGTTGACATCACATTCTATAGCTTCGTTACATTTTCTACAGCCTACTGAAGCAAGCATACTAAACATAAAGGACTCTATTGAAAATCGTGTTGAAAGGATACCTGAAGAATCAACATAAAGAAGAAAAAGACAACAAAGGATAGTTCCAAAGGTATGTTACAAAAAAAAATTTAAATAATAAGATAAAAAACATTAGCATATATAATGTAGGTGATCATATGCTGCCTCAATATGTCATCATTAGATTTGATTCAGAATCGCATCACAAATTCACAATCTGACCATAACATCCATATCATATCATAATAATTCATAACCGTTCCTCTATTAATGATTAACAGTCATGTCCTACTTCCGTAACCCACTCATCCACGCTCCTTTAAAACCTCACCGAACATCTATTTTGCCTGTACTTCTCTACAAATCCTCATATCCTTAACCTTGATTTGCAACCTCAATACTATTCGATTAAAGAATAACACGTTTTGTAGGGAAAAATCCTCACGACAAGAGACATGGGTCTGATGGTGAGAACTTAACCTATGGGAGCGAAATTCATGGAGGGTTATCCTAAGGTAAAGGAAATGCTCCAGAAAGTACAATGGCTCTAGTTTATAGATAAATTTGATGCATTCCATAAGGAGGTTACCAATTCTTTTGAAAGATCCTTCGATGGGACAGAGGTCGAGATTGGAGATATACATTTCTCAGTGACAGAATCATTTGTGGCTAAAGCTACAGAATTTCTGAGAAGTGGTGAGAGATGGTTTAAAAACAAGGAAATGCACAGTGAAGGATGGAATTTTTTTCTAAATAATCCAGGTATGGACACTTCTTTTTACAAGAAAGGAATTCCTAGTTCAACACTCAAAAATAAATGGAGAAACATTCTCTTAATTTTTCAAAATGTTATTACTTGTGAGGGCAGATTTGGTTGCATGTTTGCTTATCATTCCCGATTATTGATGAACTTTCTTGAGGATGGAGAAGTAAACCTCCCTTACTTCTTGTTGAATAGTCTAAAGAGAATGTCAACAAATTTCCAGAAAAGATTCCAATTCATAGATAATACCATGCACCATCATGGACTTATAAAAAAATGAGTAATATTGATGTACACATTGAAGAGGAATCTTCACCTCAACCTTAGCCAGAAGAGGAAGGGCTCACCATTTCATAGCTAATGAAGAATAAGAGACAGATAAAATTCAAGAAGAGAGGCAATGGGGAGAAAATTGATGAAAGTTTCAAAAGACCTAAATTCTACACAGCCAAGGAGAAGCTCTAGACTCTGTAAACCTTTGAAGAAAACACCATTACAGGAGAATGAATCTGTCAATTTAGATGAGGAACCCAAAATACCTTCACCCATAATTGTTTCTTCTGCACATAGTCTTGCACACAGTCCTGTACATAGTCCAAGAAGGAAAACTCTGGAAATTTACCCAGCACAACAGGAGATATATAACTATATAGAGTCATTGGAGAAGAAACATGTAGAAGAAAATCCAAGTGTAGAGGAGCAACCTGTCACTCCACAATAACCCCTGGTAAACACCCTCAAACAAGAAATTTATGAACTGCAGATATTGAACATGCACCTTAAACAGGAGAATGAAACTTTGAAAGAACATAATCGCTTGGAGAATGTCATCAGTGATAACACCATCCTAAATTTGGGGATGTGGTATAAGTAGAATAAGAAGTTGAAGGAAAAGAACAAATATCTGAACAAGAAAGTCATCGGCCTCAAGTATAAATTTCTTATGAGAAAACCTAGAATGGCAGTCACTGCAAAGAAAGGGAAGAAGAGAAAATTGGATGTATTAGTAGAGGTATCAGAAAAAATTCAATATGATGGGTAAGCTCACATTTTTCGCAATTTCATGAGGACAAGAAATGGTTTCTTAGTGGGGGTATGTTGAACCTCAGAATTGTTCTTACTTTGACACCATTTTTCATCATATCTTCCTTCCTTTTTCACAAATTCATGACTCCAATAAATGATAATTGACATATTATATACCATAGAAATCATTTAATGATCTCTACTTTATATTATGATTTTTCTTGTTATTTGAATGAATTTCTGTAACTAGCTACAGAATGTGTGCAGTTCTACAGTTAATCGATGTTTCCACAGCTACTGTTATGGTTAGAGAAGTTTCAAGAAGAAAATAAGGGAATGGGCCACATGTGTATCTCAAGAATGATCCACACATGGATCATATCCCATCCACCTCTTCAAAATAAAAAAGAAAACGTGCCTATGTTTGTGGTCAAAGGCCAGTCAAGGAGTGAGATCAGTGAGCTAGATACTCTCGATTTTCTCTGAAGTAGAAAATCGAGAGACAACCATGAAATTTTTTTTTTATGCTTCTAAAATCCAGTTCTAATCGTTATCTGTAAGCGGAAACACCTTAGACATTTGAATCCAAAACTTGTTTAAATACTGGTCGTTTTGAAACCAGAGACAGTGCTAATTTTTAATAATATAGTGTATGCCATTGAGACTCTGTTTTAATAATAAGAAGACCATTTTGAGATTTTTATGTGCACATAGTCCATTATATTTTCAACTCATTCTATTGAAGAGGGCCCCTATGCAAAAAGGAGGTTTTTTTAGTTGTTTTAGTTTGAATTTCGTTATTTTCATTTACTGTTAATTATCATTTATGTTTTGTCAATTTCATAGATAAATTCGCATTGCTTTCATAGATTAATTTCTTGTCAATTCATATTTTAAATTGTTTACTGATCTGTAGATTAATTTTATGAATGCTTTCTTAGATTAAATTTCCAATTAGTTATGTAATCTTGTGCTCGCTAAGGACGTCACAAGAAGGTGGTTTTTCCATTTTCCAATTGGACAGATCTGAGTATTCGGTGACACAGGAGTCATAGTTTCATTCTTTGTATTTGCTTTCAATTTCAATTCAGCACTATCATTTCAATTATTACACTACAAGAAAAAATGACAATGGTGAGGGGTGAAAAAATGTCACCATAAGCTCATTGGTGATGGTCAAAAGAGCCTTCGTCACCAAAAGTGGCATCGCCGAAAGTATAGGTGTTTTGGTGACATTCAAGTTTCGTCACCAATAATGATTTATAATGATGGATAGTGACCGTCACCATTTCATATGAGAAATGGTGATGGAAAATAACCTTCGTCACCAAAAAATTGAATGTCACCAAAGGTGGCGTCGCCAAAAGTATGTGTTGTGGTGACATTCAAGGTCCGTCACGAATATTGATTATAATGATGAGTAGTGACCGTCACCATTTCATATGAACAACTATGATTTATTGTGATGGACATTTCATGGCTGTCACTCTTGGTGCATATATATGAAGACATTCATTGACCATCACCATTTCATATTTTATGAGGGTCAAAAAATTTCATGATAAGCTCATTGGTGACTTCAAGGTCCGTCACAAATAATGACTATAATGACAAACAGTGACCCTCACCATTTCATATCAAAAACAATGATATATGGTAACAGACCTTTCATGGTCGTCACTATTTATGCATATATATGGCAACGTTTGTTGACCGTCACCATTTCATATTTTGGTGAGGGCCAAAAAATGTCACCATAAGCTCATTGGTGATGGTCAAAAGAGCCACTGTCACCAAAATTTATCGCCGCCATTCCATATGAATATCAGGGCACGATGGAATTGAACCACCAACCTCCTACTTGTAAAGAAGGTGCTCTTCCATTGAGCTAGTACCCTTTAAAGAATTAGACTTTTAAAAATTATATATTGAAACTTCATAGATTGTAAATTCTACAACTTTCAATAAATTAAAGTCTCGACAACCTTTTACTAAACAAATAAAACACCATCCACGTTGTAGGTCCCTACCTAATGGTTATAGAAGTTCTGAAATGTAGGTGAAGGGAAAAATAGTTACGTATAAGAGAATCAATATGTTAAGTTGAATACTCAATTAGAATTGAAACTATGAAGACATTTATGGTCTACAAATGACCTCTAACTCGCAAATGCACCAAATATTGCAAAGGAAATTTCATAAGTGGATGCATATGGAAGAAGAGCATTGATGAAGACAGATGCAATATGTTACAGGTTGAATGAAAGAAAAATCGCAATTTTGTTGTTATTGGGTGACTTTATAATTGGGACCTTTGTCTTTCCTTTATCACATAAATATTCAAATTAAAAATTAGAAATTTTAGATATCTGAATGATATCTAAACTTCTGTGAAAATGTAACATGAATCTCCTGGGAACCACATGGAAAAATAAAATAAAAATTATATACATATATATATATATATATATATATATATATATATATATATATATATATATATATATATATATATATATCAACATGTGATTTGGAATCTCGCAAGTCCGCACTCAAAACATGACAACAACCAACAAATAAAAAATGTTGAGATTTATCACAATAAGAGTATCTCTTTTCAAAAGTGAACACCAAACAATAACACGGTAATTAGTTCACTTTAAGACTGAAAAAAAATTGGAAAAAAACAATGTGCTCAATTATCTGCGAGTACAAAATGGACTTAATTCTAATACTAACATTTGAAATATTTTGATCTTTGCATATTTACATCTAGGGGATGGTGCCTTTCTCATTGCGTTGGAGAAGAAAAATATGACAAATCTAATTTTTTGTTTAGTCTTGCTTCATTTTTCTTGCATGTATATTGGGATGTTTGTTTAATTTTTAGTTCAAAGGCATATGGATAAACATCTAGGGTAGACATTTTAATTGCTCCTTAAGTGTGGATGAACCAGAATGCTTAGATGAGCCAACAATTGTGTCATATCTGGCTTTAGAACCACCTTTTTCCCTTGTTGTGTGGGTCTTAATCCCCATAACTTGCTTTTTCCATTTACCCACAACATGCTCCTTGCTTGGTGAATTCCTTTTTCTTTCTACTATGTGGAGTGTTTTCTTTCACTGGAATTTGGAAACTATTATGATTAGGCTGAACATGCTACATAAGACATGCACGACGAATACTAGGCATATTACTCAATACTTTATTAATAGAACTGGGGGTACCTTGTGAACATATCATATTTGAATTTATCATATTGAGAGAATCACTTTTCCTTGGTTTTCTTTTATCCCCTGATGTTTTAGTTTATTTGAAGACTTTGGAATGTCCTCATCACCCTCGGTTATCAATTTCTCTAAGTGTGTTGGTGTTTTATCATATTTCTATGTTTTGCAAATACCTAAATATGATTCTGTCGAGGCCCTTTTCTCACTCATCAAAGAATGTTTTGTAGTACTTTTGCCCACTACTGATGAACTTGAAGAGAAAAAATGTTTTACAACACAACTTTTTTGAGCTGAGAAAAATGGCGACACAGGAATACAATGCATATATAGTGTAAGAGAGGACATATTGCTAGACTTAAACACCTTTTACTGTTGAGGTGCTCTGGTGACTTCACTTGGACAAAAAGCAATAGTTTCACCTTCATTCTTGAGTTGCTTTTTTTTTATTTTAATTTGATTTGTGACATTATTTATCTAACAAGGAATCAAAATCATAACTAGTATTAAAATCATCCAACACGGACTTTGGAGATCCCACTAACATATGTGTTTTTTTTTCCATGCTTGAAAACCATGAAGATCCCTATCAATAGTAGAATAAGATGTGTGATTGTTGCTCAAGAACACATTCCTAGTTTTCTATTGAATGAATACATGAAGGGGTCCAAAAATAATCAACCAACCTAATCTGTGTGATAGAAAGATGCTTGAAGTGTAATTATCATTAACACGTACATAACAGAGTATAATAGGCAAGTTGTTTCAGGTGTTTTTGATCTATATATGATACTATACCAAGAGCCTTTAAGTTTAGAGATGCTAGAATAATCAATAAGACAATATCTTCGTCTTTAATACAATAACTTGATGGGTTAAGCTACCAACAAAAAATTTCTAATCAGGGAAGTGCAGGAGGAATGAAGGAGCAACAACAATACTCATTTGAAGCAATAATGGTAGTATTTTATATAGTGAATTGCAGTAATAATTGAAGGAGCAATGATGGTGTGTAGAAGCAATTATTTACCTCTTTATCTAGTAGCAGGAGCAATGGAATTTTATGCAACACCTTTACCTTGGTCTGGCCACGAGGAGAAAAATTTCATGGCACTTTTTGGAGCATTTCCGTATATCAGCCCTTATCAGCACAAAATCAAAGGTACCTTGAAGAAAGTGCATATTAAATCCTATGCTTTGACAAGCACTATAAGTAGAAGGAACAGTAAGGACCCTGATCTTGAATGTGTCATTAGGCTCCTTGATGCATTAAGCTAAGATCCTATGAAATAAAATTGTATGAATATGGAAGATTTGATTTCATGGATTGGGTAATTTAATTCATTGATCAATGTCATCTAGCAAAGGAGGATAATGCAGCTATTTCTTCATTCTGGTTGAAGAAGGACCATGATAATTCTATAAAATTTTATTTATGTTCTGAGGCAAGCTTCGTTGAAGGTTGTTGTTGCAAGTGCCTTGTGGACACCTTGTGGATAGTTTCTCACATAATAAGTTCATCAAGTTATGCTTTAGAGGAAGCCATAAAGCCCACTGGTAGTATGTCCTGATGATTCTTTTTGATCGATGTTTGTTGACACAGTCTAGTCATGGCAGTAGATTATGGTTGATGAATTTGTTACATGGACCTAAGGAAAAGGGTTAGGTTTCATATGGCTCAATGATTATGCTTTGGCATGGTCACTTTCCCTATACTCAGAGGGAGTTATGGATAAGCCATGATACAACTATTGATGATTTCTGACCCTCTTGTTTATCAATATAAGAGGGAGATGACCATTTAAGTCAAGATAAAATACCTAGCCATGATACACTATTTCCTGCAGTTAAAGATCTGATGAAATGGATAAAACTCTGATTTGATGAAATGGGGCCCTCCAAATATCTCAGCACCACTATCAAAAAATGATACATGGACTACCACCATAGGAATCCCCCAAGAGAGATCTAGTGGGAGAATCTCTTGAATCAGATTCAATGGTAAATGAAGGACTAGATGAAAGAGAAAGGCCTCAGTGGGATGGGGAATCCAAAACCTCAAGTCAAGGAATAGAAGAGGTCCTCAAAAATTCTTACAAAACTTTGAAATGGAGCTAAGGGTAGAAGATCTACTTATGAATATTTCTTATGTAAAAGAACTCAAATAGATAATAAAATCCACAATTATAAAGTGATTATCTGGCATTTCAATCACTAATTTCAGGGCGAAAAACCTAAAATAACCTAAATCACTCAAATATCCTAGAACAACATGTGAAATAGAGACAAAGACAAAGAGAATATGTTCTCGAACAATAATACAAAACAAAGACAAAGAGAATATGTTCTAGAACAATAATAAAAAACACATCCAACATTTTGAACTATTCGACTTGTCTTGGTGAACATGCATCCTTAGCAAATAAAATGTAGCAATATATTCCCCACAAAAGAGAAGACCTGCCAGAATTTTATGTTTGACACGGACAATCATAAAGATGCCACAATAGCTACTCCATTCAACACATGCACGGGCAATATAACTTAGATGTTGATGGCAAAGTATGGGATAGAAACAAATATCCTAGATGTTGGTTGTCTCACAACAATTAATTCAGATTTTACATATTAGTATGATGTTGTGGTGAAGTTCCCAGTTTCTAACCAAAAGAAAAATTAATAGATCAACATAACATACACTACCAACATGTAACCTGGCCAATGGTTTCATCATATGCCTCCCGCCAGGAATTGGATTTTTCATACTAGACTAGCGGTAGTTAGGTTCTAAATTTCAACCTCATTATTTCAGACAGCATATGAGTAGCAGTAGAGAAGTCCTATAATAGAAATTTCATCACATTATAGTGATTTTGTTGTAGCATTTGTTTTATTTTTAGGGCACATGTTTCAAACAATTTTAACATGGTTTTAAGGTTCCAAAACTATCATGGTAAAGTCTCCCTTATTGCAATATTTGGTAGTAGCCTCCATGAATAGTTTGACATCAATAATGTTGTTAAAATATGATATTTTTTAGTAGCATGTTTTCATCCTCCATGGTATCTAAACAAAGAAAACATATCACCATCCAAGCATAAATATAACTCAGCATATAAGATGAAATTTTGCTGGGAGGATGTGAGGTCATGTAACATACTCTTGTAGGATTATGAGGCAATAAGAAGATGATATATAGAATAAAATGACCACAGATTCGATGCCAACATGTGAAGAGCCCTAAACAGAAGATACAACAGTAGATATATCATTTGATTGGTGGTTATTTGGAACCCAATAGTTTTGGTCTTTCCAATGGTTGATACTTCCAATTGTGGTAAATTTTCACCAACAAATAGTACTAGGGTTAATCACAACAGGATTGTGGCTTGGATACCAATGTTTCAACAGATAGGGCAGCATGAAAACAAGTATAAAAATATAGGTGCAATCAACAAATGTTTCCAACAATGATGTGGGGTTTTTGGGAAGCTTTTTGTGGGATAATTTGAGGGATTTCAGACAACATTTCAGCCTTGTGAACAACAATAATCTTTATTACATGTTTGTGACTACATCTAGAGTCATTGTAAGAAAACTATAACCAGTAATAAAACTCTAAATACCCATCAATCAGAACAGTTGTCTTATTTCCTTCAAGTAGGAACCAATTTAAATTTTCATGTGTCTTCACCTTACAAAACGTTTGTGGCATAAATGGTGGTGGTAAAAAATATCATAGTTAATATCTAGTGATTTTTGTTTTTTAGAAACCCTTGGAAACCTACAATGAACCCTTGAACAAAGGCACTAGAACCTTTGTGAAATCCTTAAGTAGAATTTGATTGGACATCAGTATGCCCTTATAAACATTAGAGTGCTTTGGTATTCAGAGGCATTTCAAGAGCCATTTTCATATCTTACTTGGAGTGGTTTGTGGATATACCTCTTGTTGTTGGGTGTTCCTAGTAACTTGTTGGGTGTATCAAATCCTAGACCAGTAGGTGTTCCTCCTTGGCAACATACATTCCTTAATTCATAAATAATAATGTGAGGAAAAGGAGACCTTGAACCACATGTATATGTATAACCTTATGTTTGAAGGTTAGATTGATTATGTTTTACCTGAGCCTGAAATAGGTCCAGCCTCCTCACTTTAGATATTATCTAGGCTTTACTCAAACAGTGTAGTTGATAAATGGGTTTCAACTGACCAACATTTTACACCCAAAACCGCAATTTGAACTCACTTCAGGCCCTTTTTGTAGCAATGGCCAAATTTGATCTTCTAATCATCCAAAATGTTATATAATTTCAAAATTCTAGTCGCCTCATGGCCAGGAAAAGGCAATTCTTTGAGTGCAAGAACCTCCTTTTTTTAAGGCAAGGTTATACAGGTGATAGAAAATTAATTCGTTATATAGGTGGCAAAAAATTACTTGGCTATATAGGTGATAAAAGATTCCAACCCTGAAAAGGTCAAAAAGGAATTTGGCCAACCCAACTTTAGAAATGGCATATGTTAGCCACCTATAAAAAATTTTATACCAAAAGGTGGCTAAATCATTTTTTGGAGCCTTCAAGGAACAAATTTTAATGCAAAAAAGTGTTATCTCTTGAAGACTCTTGAAGGCCTCATGCCTCTGTCCAAAATCTTCACTGTTGTGCCCATTTTACACTCTGGAATTATGCCAATTTCATGAGAAAAGACTGCTGAATAATCCCTTTTTCCCCCTCCTCCATTAAAAAACTAACCTTCATTTTCTCCCCTTTTCTCCCCATAAGATTCCTCTGTTTTCATTTTTCCCTTGTTCCCCTTTCATAAAATCCCCTTTACAGAAGTTTAAAACTCCTTTTGAACTCTGTCCAAACCCCCAAAACCATTGAAAAACGTTGGAAATTTCATAAAAAATATTGTTTTATGTTGCAGACTTAAGCCCCATTGGGCTAAGTCCTAAACCGCTTCCTCATTATATGCCCTGGTGCTGGAACCAGGCGCTAGACCCATCGAGTGCTTATCGCATCGGAGTTTTCCTTTAGGAGCATTTTTAATGTTTCCCCCCCATCTCCGATTGCGATGGCCCGATCGCGCAATCCAACGGCCACGCTCCTCCCCACACCCTCTGAAGCAGTAAACCAAATAACGGAGGATTTTATAACGTAGTGTTAAATTGTGCAAGTGTTTGAACGAAATTTTGTTTTACGAGTTTGATTCTATACTTCATGATCGGCTATCGATCACTGAAAGGATCGATCGCGCTCCAGTATGGTACTGTAATGTTGTTGCCCGCAAGAGCTTCGAGCCTGGTCCAAAAGAAGAAACCCACTTATAGTAGAAATAAATTGGGTTATGGTTAATGGAGCCACAGTTCCAAGGTTTGAACCTGGAGTTTAATGGACCGAAGTCAAAAGGAAGCGGGGTGTTAACCCCAGTTTAACCTATGGTCATTTACTATTCAGAAGCCGGAAGTAGTTTTGATCGCACCACTTTTGGTACGGAAAAGAAACCACTCAATAGCAATCAATCCTATGAAAAGCCGCCACATCGACAGGACAATACCGCCTCATTGCTCCCTCCCTGTGTGTTAAATTTCGACTGTGGGCTTAGCGCGATATTGACGTACGCCGTCCGATCTGAGGCTGGCTCATCGAATGATGATCGCACTCAAAGGAGCTCAGGGGATAAACTAAGGTATGGTGTGACCCATGGCCCACAATCAATCGCCCTGGTCCCCACGGCCACGACAACAGTCAGCTGTCCCACATAACCGGTGGTCCCCAATGCCTAGTCAACACCCACGCAGCAGCAACTGATTGAAGCGGGTCTTGTTTGGTTGCTCGCATAGTCGTGAAATCTGGACCTAGGGAGCTTTATAGAAGGGATTTAATAAACATTTTGGGTCACATTTGGGCTGATGTCATCCAGCCCCAAACGGACCCAGGGAGCTTTATAGGGCGGATTTAATAAACATTTCGGGTCACATTTGGGCTGATGTCAGCAGGCCCCAAACGGACCCAAGGAGCTTTATAGGGCAGATTTAATAAACATTTCGGGTCACATTTGGGCTGATGTCAGCAGGCCCCAAACAGAACCAGGGAGCTTTATAGGGTGGATTTACTAAACATTTCAGGTCACAAAGACCCTGACATCAGCGGGCTCCTTTTGTAACCTGAAATGGTTTATGCAGCTTGTTTTTATCGGGAGTTTTGAAGTCCGGGACATATTATTTGATAAAAGGTGATAAAATGGTTTTTCCATTATACTGAAGAAAAAGCCAAAGGCTGGGAAATGAAGATTCTCACACCTTCAATTCGTTAAAAGGAAGCCATCCATGGGTCCAAATTCCACGTCTCGTCAATGCTTCATGAGCATTGATGCCTCACGATCCCTGCGTAGCACTACACATCAACAAAACACAGTGAATAAATCACAAATAAAGAATATCAGTGTCGAAGACAAAACATACCAGAACAGGAGATTGAAGACAAATCTGTAGGGATTACAGCCAAGATTGATTATCAAAAGCCTAATCCTCCCAATTAAGACACAGTTAAAAGAAAATTCTAAACTTTTATCAGACAGAAGGCCTCCACCGCCACATCTGAGGCAAATTGATTCCTCCCAGCTACCGCAGTGCCACCTGTGCCTCAAGGCATTCAAACACAGGCTGAAGTCATTGATCAAAAGAAACATTTGCCTCAGCGCAGCCAGAGAGTTAATTCTGCAAATAAACTTAATGAAAAAATATCAGCAGAATTACTTTAACATAACACAGAGCCTTAAAATTCAATAAGAGCTCCCATCGAGCTTAATCTTAAATGTAAAACAATTAATAAAGACAGAAAAACATCTGTAAAATTCTTCATCGAGCCCCTCAAAGGCCAAAAAGCCATTAAGTCTGTATTAATTGGCCCTGGAGATGTTTTATTAGATCCCACCTCCTCATTCTTCTATAAATACTACTGGGGAAAATGAGGAAAGGGTTGGTTGCTGAACTTTGAAATGTAATTGAGCTTGATACTTCTACTTGTAAATAGTTTTCACTGGCTCTTGAAGCTCTGCTTGTGATAGATAAGTTAGTCTGGGAAGTGTAGATGATTGCTAAACTAAAGCATTGGACTTAAAGCTGTAACTAGTTTGGAGCATCAATACAAGCTGATTTATGGAATCCTGGTCTATGTCGACGGTGATGTTGTTTCTTATTGTAAATTGTTATTTTATTTCTGTTTTCACAATGTTCATCTTCTCTTATAAAGAACAGCATGCATAGAGTTAGGACCTACTGTATATCAGTACCCTTCTCTGACTGAAAATATTTATCTACATATTTTCTTCCAATTTGTATTATTCGGGAATGATTTAATTTATTTCAAGCAGTAGGAATGTTGGCGTTCCCCCGTCCTCCTGTTAGCTAATTTTTATTCTTAAATGTTATTTTCAGTTCATGTTAAGTAGAGATGAGCTAAGGAAGATATGGTGTGCCTTGGTCCTAGTTTTATCCCCAAAGATTCTCTGAAAGTTTCCCTTGGAATGTGTTGAAAGCTGGCTAGTGTTGAAACACTTACCAGATCTTAGGCCATTCTTTGTTATCTTGGTGTTTGTCTTGAAAGTTACCAAGTAGAGCAGAGCTAGGAGAGGATTTGTGGTGAGCCCGGCCCGCTAGTTTCTTCTCCAACAGTTGCCTTCAATTTTCCCTTTGTTTTAAAATGTTTTTCTATTGAAAGTGCATCAAAAGCAGGCTAGTTTAGAAGTACTTACCTCATCTTAGATTAATTTTATGTCTTTCTTAAGTGTATGTCAAAATCAGGCTAGTTTAGAAGTACTTGCCTGATCTTAGGCTATTCTTTGTTCTTAATTTGTTTAAATCCCCTCTATTTGTAACACTTCATCCCATAAAATCAAACTTCAAAGAGATCCTTAGACATATATGACTTGCCCCGTGGACAAATTTTGCCTCTGGTTGTTTCAATTAAACCCTATTATGACTCCATAGCCCAATGGACTAAAACCTACAATTATCTATCTTTCTGGCCAAAGTTTGTTCTGATTGCTTGCAACTTCACACCTTTGAAACTCTTTGCATTTGGAACTTTCCACTCAAATAATAATCATGCTCAACCATCCAAAAAACAAAAAAAACCCTCGGCCTTCATACCTAGCCTAATATCATTACCCAAGACTTCAAAGACAAATCCATCTTTGCACTTATTGGAGAGATCCCTCTCCGAATTCAGGAGGGCTAGATCCTAGAATCCCAAAGTGGTTGAAATAATGTTCTCCCTGCAATTGGACTTTTTCCAATCTTGCTAATTACAGGGTGCCAACATTTCTGGTGACTCCACTAGGGAATTTGAGTTATTTTCTTTTTGAATACTTTAAATATCTCAGAAATCCCTTTACTCACTAAGAATTTGGCATATTGGCCAGCTGAGCCACCAGCAACTAACGTTTCTGGTGACTCCACTGGGGATTTTATGAGTTAATAAAAGTTCAAATACACTTTAAAACTCTAGGTAACCCCTAATTTAATGACAATTGTTCTGTTTTCCAGCTGAGCCACCAGCAACTAACATTTCTGGCGACTCCGCTGGGGACTAAGTCGAATTTTCCTCTTAGGTTCCCTTAAAAACTTCATAAAACCTTGTCAGTAAAAGAAAAATTTTCAAGCATTACCAAGAAATGGTAATCATGATAAAAAATCGTTTGAATCAGTGACAAACTAGGCAAAACCCTAGGATTCTCATAAGACTTTATGTAACCTTGGAAAATTAGCTAGCTTAGCCATAAGAGTACACTGTTTTTTGTCTCATAACCATAGCTAAGTTTTGAAACAGATTTAGGACACTCTTAACAACCACAACTGAAAAATAACTCAGAAAACCCAAAAATATTTCAGATTGGTATCTAATAAACATGGCGGTGGACTATAAAACCTTTTACCTCCTTAGGAGCTAAAAACTTCCACTTGGCGACTCCACAATCCTCAACAGACCTTAAGACTCCACTGGGAAGAACCCTTATCATTTTAATATCATTCAAACTCAATTAGAGGACTGTAGGATTAAAATTTGTGTAAATAGATTAGTTGACCTTTTAAATATTGTCATACCTGGTCGAACTTTTCTAGTTTATTTGGATCTGAAAAACACAGCATAGTGGCTCCTAGAAAGATTCACACTAGAGCCTATCCTGACCCTGATCCACCTGAGATAGTTGATAACCCAGAAAGTATCCTTAGGAAGTCTCCTAGGATTAAATTATCAACTATTTTCGGATCGCCCTTAAGAGCTAATTCAGTTCCTGAAAATATTTCAGCTCTACAACAATCACAAGTTGACTTAGTAAATCCCTTTAGAACTAGGTCATTTGATGATATAATTCAGCTAGATCCTGAGTCTTCACTTTCATCCCCTGAAACAAGTGAACATCTTGGTAGTAGGGAAACAACACCTCCTAATTTACATTTCCTTCACAATTTAGGTGTCTCTCATCCAAGATCAGGTCAGCAATCTACTGTTGTTCCATCCACATCCCTTCATCCTCCATTCACTGTCTAAACCACTCCACTTCAGCCCACTTTTCCTTTTGTTAATCCACCTCTTGTGAATCCACCCACACGGCATATCATGGCAGCATGGTATGCTCCCTTAGTCCTTCCTGTGCCATTAGTCAATCTTCCACAGGACCATCAGTCCAAAATTCCATTGTATGATGCTAGTAATGCTACAACTGTATCACAACATGTGGATAATATGAATGACTACTTTGAAAGAAATGAAATTGATGATGATTCTTTCAAGCTTAGATTGTTTACTCAGAGTCTGGGGGGAGAAGTAAGAAAATGGTTCAAAGGCTTAACCCCCCATAGTATCAATGATCTCAAAGCCTTCCATGACAACCACTATTTTGTCCTTTTGTTTGACGACTTTGGCTTGGTTGCAGTGCTTTTTTGTGAAGATTTGTCAGTGGTTTTGGTGTTGGGAGTTTGTTGACTGGTTTTGCTTCTAAGGTCATATTCTCTTTGAGATTCTATGATGACATTTTCCATGTCTTGATAATAATTTTCATCATCATCTCTTTTGTCATCATAAGTTGTGTATAGACCTTGTTTTCTATCATAATGAATCTCGAAGTCATCATTATCTACCCCCAGCATGTTGATATCATCTTCCTCTGTTATTTCATCTGCTTCCTTGATCAGGAGCTCAGGACCAAGTGTCGTAAAATGGTCAAAAATGAAGGTGCTCAGAACTAGTTTGAACTTGAACGACCGGATAGAGCTCGTCTTCCTGATTCCGGCGCCGCGAACGGTTCGGAAAACGGTCGCCGTATGCAGAAGTTATTCAAGTTTGAAGATTTCTCAATTTCCATAAAAAAATGCCAAATTTGACTTTGGAAAATTTTATTAAAAAAAAAGAATATTCCAGAGAATATTCTGGGAATATTCCGTGGAATATTCCGCAGAATATTCTGGGGAATATTCCGGAGGCAGCCTATCAGCGAGCGCCACGTGGCTAGCCCGGAGGCTGCCACGTGGGCCCCAAGTCGAATTGGAATGGCATTTCAAAAGTTTATATATGGAGTCGGCCGGAATCGAACGCGGGTGGGCGCGTTAACAACCACAAGACTTAACCGCTGGACCATTGTTCATTCGTTGTTTATGGTTGCAAACGGAGTTCTATTTAAGTTTGAATTTGGTTTTGGGCGGGGCCCGAAAGGGGGCCAGCCCCCTTCCCATGGGACTACAGGCGGGAACCACAGCGATAAACAGTCGGCGCGCATATAAAAGGCGGTTAACACATTTGTTATGTGACATATGGTGTTTTATTATAAACCGTTTATAATCAATGCAAACAGTTCAAACCTCCGACGCATATGAACGCGGAGTAGACCAACCATAACATTTATTGCCAAACAGTTTAACCGTGCGGATCAGTTTGGCGGCCTCCGCCCATTTTGGCGCCACCTCCCCATTTGGCGGCCTTATCTACAGTTTCTCCACAATTGGTGGAGCTTCTCAAGGTGAAACTGGCAGTTTAGTAAATGTGGCATAACTTCTGCTAGGAGAGGTCTTTGAAGACGAATTTTTTTTTTTATTTTGGGTCTCTTCGACCTTCTGAAGCCATTGGCACAGGTTTCAGAGCCATCTGAGGTCGTTTGCAGGTGATTTAGCTTCAGGGAAGCTTTCAGGGCCACCAGGGCCATTTCAGTGCTGGAGCTGTTTGGGGGCTATGTTCATCCATTTTTGGTGATTCAAAAGCCTATTTCTGATATTTTCGACCTTCTGAGTCTAATGGCAGATGTTTCAGAACCAATTGAGGTCATATTCACCTCGAAATTCTCCATGCAAGTCTAAAGGGCTACCAGGGCCAATTGGGGAAAAGTACTGTATCAGGTATAATTTCACTGTTTAGTGTTTGGGAAAGAGCATGTTTAGCTAATTCCTATCTTCTGATTCTGTATTTACAGTCAGATCTATCTTTCGAGACACTCATATTCTTGTATTAGCCTTTGTAGCATTTTTAATACAAGAGGACAAGCCTAGTTTGAGAGGCTTGGTCCAGCAGATGTAGCCCAGAGGAGGGGGTGAACTGCTTTATCATTTTGATGTATTTATTTTCTGAAGATGATATGCTAAAAAAAACTGATATAAAGTGTTAAACAGCAAATATACATAGCTTTCATACACACATAATCACCTACTCAGCTGCAGAAAGTTATTTGTCTTATTCCGCAAGACATCAAACTTCAAGTATGTGTATGTCAAAGACTTCTAAGTGTTTACTTCATTATTTCTTTAGGCAGAGCCTGTAGAGGGCCAGGTAGCCTCTGGAACTCATCCTCTCTTTAGAGGTGACATGTCCGGTGAATGCCCCTACAGTCTATCTCTGTATAAGAAATAAGAAATTTTCACATTTTCAGAGGTCACTTGGAGTGTATAGCTCACATTTGAAATTATGGGAAATGGATACCTTGCACCCTTAAACAAGTACATTCCATTTTCAGATCACATGGTATCAGAGCACTAGGTTTGCTTGACTGACATCACTAGCTTGATTGTGTAGCTTGAAAGGTGTCTTAAGCAGTGTTGAAGATTGACTGCTTTATTATTCTGCAAAATACTTGTTGTTTGAGTTTGCTGAAGCTCTTTTGTTCATTTTTATAACGACAACTTCCATAAGTGAGTTCTCAAAATCGTCCTCCTTCACAAGATTTTTTGATGAAGGCTTGAAGCAAGAATTTTTCATCATGATGAATATGGTGAAAGAAATGTATGAGGATGAAAGAAAGAGCTCTAGACTTCAAGAGCAGTTGAATTCCATGAGGGAAGAGAAGCAGTTGCTTTCTGACCAATTGCAGGAAATGGAAGGCCAACTTTGTATTGCAAACATGAAGTTGGAAAGGATGCATGAGTTGGAGACACAACTCATTTTTGCCAAAGAAGCCTTAGCCAAGTATCAGCTTGAAGAAGAGGTAAACAATTCTAGTTTGTCTTCAATTTCTTATAAGAATGTTTATGAACTTGGTTCTTTTGAGAAACATACCAAAGGCATAGGGTCCAAGTTGATGTCCAAAATGGGATATGAAGGAAAAGGATTGGGAAAACATGCACAGGGTATAGTTGAGCCAATAATGGTTGAGGTAAGGCCTAAGAATTTGGGTCTTGGCTATGGACAATCTTATGGAGAAAGTTCCAAAGAAGCTATGAAGGAAGAAGGTGTGCATCAGCATGCACTTGAACAAGGGAGTGGTGAAAGCTCTAAAACCATTGATGGGATTGATAGTGTTCCAAAGGGAGCTTCTTCTTCTTTCGATTCACCTTCTCATGAAGGTAATGAAGGTGAAAGTGAAAGGTATAAATCTGATTTCAATCATATTTCCTTTGATCATGTAAAGCATGGAAAATTTCCACACAAGCATTGGAAAAGAATTGCATGTTCTTTTTGTGGTTTGTTTAACCATAGTGTTTCTAGATGTTGGAAAAGAATGGCAACATACAGGAAAATTTTGAAGGAAAGGAGGCAAAAAGCCAAAGTTCCAATGAACAATGCAAATCATGTGGTCAAGAAGATGAACATGTGTTGCACTTATTGCCATAAGCAAGGACATACTGTTGAAAGGTGTTGGACTCTGAATCCAACAATGCTTCCACAAAAGTTGAAGAAATGGGAGAAAGAGTATGGCAAGAATGGGAAGGAAGTTTCCATCATTGATATGTGTCAGGATGATACACATGCTCATATCGATGTGCAGTTAAAGGAAGCGCCTTTGAAATGGATTGGTAAGAAATGGTTAGAATTCTTATCCAATTAAAGTTGCATGTCTTTTGATTGAATGCATTTTCTTTGTTAAGGGAATGCAAGTTGCGGGATGGAAAAGCTGAGTATGAGACTCACTCTATCGTAGCGAAAGTTATATTCATTTCAGCTTTGAAAGTACATGTACATGTGATTGAGGATCTTGTACTTATGATTGTACTTAAGAGAAAGTTGAAGGATAAACTGCATGCATGAGAATGAGATGCATGAGCACAGGGATCATGATAATTTCCTTGTATTTTTAAACATGTATGTGTGATTAACTTGAAGGGTTGATTACTTTGTTTTTAACCATGCATGTAATGTAATATTGACTTGGAAAAAGTTAATTTGATCTCCAAGATTGTAAAGAGGAGAAATGATGAAGTGTTTCATCTTTGTAAAAGCCTTTTCATTTGGGAGGCAGCTCTTCTTCTGGAATGGAGGTGCCATGGATGGGCATCGTGACAGTTGACAAGTCCACATGTTCAGGGGAATATTTCAGTTCATATATCAGCAAGTTTCATTGCTGGTTCCTGCAATTTCAGATTTGTCTGGCGAAAGAACTTGGTCGGGATTCGACAAGTACTTGGCGTATGCAGCAAAAAGTCGCCATGACGACATTTAGCAAGGCAGGACATTTTTGGCATTAGTATGCTCTTTTTGGCTGACTGGAAGAGGATATTTCTGTTCCTCAAGTGCTGTACAGTTCAGATCAGAGATTCAGTAAGCTTTTGGGGACCAAAATCCTTCTCATTTGGGAGGTGTGATCAGGAGCTCAGGACCAAGTGTCGTAAAATGGTAAAAAATGAAGGTGCTCAGAACTAGTTTGAACCTGAACGACTGGATAGAGCTCGTCTTCCTGATTCCGGCGCCGCGAACGGTTCGGAAAACGGTCGCCGTATGCAGAAGTTATTCAAGTTTGAAAATTTCTCAATTTTCATTAAAAAATGCCAAATTTGACTTTGTGGAAAATTTTATTAAAAAAAGAATATTCCACAGAATATTCTGGGAATATTAGTGGAATGTTGCAGTATTACAGGGAATATTCCCGGGCTGTGCTCTCCTCGGCCCAGCCACGTGGCTAGCCGGAGGCTGCCACTAGACCCCAAGTCGAATTGGAATGGCATTTCAAAGTTTATATATGGAGTCGGTCGGAATCGAACGGGTGGGTGCGTTAACAACCACAAGACTTAGCAGGTTGGACCATTGTTCATTCGGTTGTTTATGGTTGCAAGCGGAGTTTCTATTTAAGTTTGAATTTGGTTTTGGGCGGGGCAGAAAGGGGGGCAACCCCTAGGAGGTAGCCCCCTTCCCATGGGACTATGGCGGGAACACGACGATAAACGGTCGGCGCGCATATAAGGCGGTTAACACATTTGTTATGAAACATATGGTGTTTTATTATAAACCGTTTATAATCAATGCAACGAGTTCAAACCTCACGAGCGCATATGAGACGCGGGAGTAGACCAGCCATAACATTTGTGCCAACGGTTTGACCGTGCGGATCCCGGTTTGGCGGCCTCCGCCCATTTTGGCGCCACCTCCCCATTTGGCGGCCTTATCTACAGTTTCTCCACAATTGGTGGAGCTTCTCAAGGTGAAACTGGCACTTTAGTAAATGTGGCATAACTTCTGCTAGGAGAGGTCTTTGAAGACGAATTTTTTTTTGATTTTGGGTCTCTTCGACCTTCTGAAGCCATTGGCACAGGTTTCACAGCCATCTGAGGTCGTTTGCAGGTGATTTAGCTTCAGGGAAGCTTTCAGGGCCACCAGGGCCATTTCAGTGCTGGAGCTGTTTGGGGGCTATGTTCATCCATTTTTGGTGATTCAAAAGCCTATTTCTGCTATTTTCGACCTTCTGAGTCTAATGGCAGAGGTGTTAGAACCAATTGAGGTCATCTTCACTTATAAATTCTCCATGCAAGTCTAAAGGGCCACCATGGCCAATTGGGGAAAGTATTGTATAAGGTACAATTTCACTGTTTAGTGTTTGGGAAAGAGCATGTTTAGCTAATTCCTATCTTCTGATTCTATATTTACAGTTAGATCTATCTTTTGAGACACTCATATTCTTGTATTAGCCTTTGTAGCATTTTTAATATAAGAGGACAAGCCTAGTTTGAGAGGCTTGGTCCAGCAGATGTAGCCCAGAGGGGGGGTGAACTGCTTTATCATTTGATGTATTTATTTGCTGAAGATGATATGCTAAAAAAAGCGATATAAAGTGTTAAACGGTAAATATACATAACTTTCATACACACATAATCACCTACTCGAGAATTTGCCGAAAGTTATTTGTCTTATTAAATCAGACATCAAACTTCAAGTATGTGTATGTCAAAGACTTCTAAGTGTTAACTTCATTATTTCTTTAGGCAGAGCCTGTAGAGGGCCAGGTAGCCTCTGGAACTCATCCTCTCTTTAGAGGTGGCATGTCCGGTGAATGCCCCTACAGTCTATCTCTGTATAAGAAATAAGAAGTTTTCACATTTTCAGAGGTCACTTGGAGTGTATAGCTCAATTTGAAATTATGGGAAATGGATACCTTGCACCCTTAAACAAGTACATTCCATTTTCAGATCATTCCTCAACCTCACTTACATAGTTTTGATGAAAGGGAGGAGTGATCTGTTGATCATCTTCCCTAGGTCTGTTTGGAGGTTGGTTCCTTCTAAAATTCTAATTTTGGTTCTGATTTCTATTTTGAGGAGCATTTTGGTTTTGGCTTGCTTGTGCTCTCTTAATTATGCTCATCTCTTTCATCATCTCCTCCATCATTCTCTCCATCTTTGAGTTGGAAGTAGAAGGTGTATTTTCTTCTCTAAAGGACACTCTCTTCTCATTTTTCATTCTTTCTCTCTTCTCCATCAAGTTGACTTCCACAGCAAGAGCACCTTTTTTCATCTCTTCAAGAGTTGCAGGATCCCTCTCTCTCAGCTAATAGGCCATTTCAGGGTCAAACCCTTTAGGAAAATTGTTTAAATATGAGCCTTGTGGAGGTTTTAGATCTGGGGAAAGGGCATTATACACACTGTTAAATCTGGTGCAATAAGCTTGCACACTTTCCCCAGTGTTTCTATGGAGGTTCTTGTAATCAGAAAGGACTTGGAGAGAATTTTTCTTCACTTCCCATTTGTTTAAGAATGTTTTATTCTCCCATTTGTCCTGCCTCTTGCTACTCGATCTCCCCCTGAAGAGCCAGTTGAATTCAATTGGCCTCCTTCTGGGGCTTGGTCTGGTTTTGGGGAAGAAAGATATTTTCCTCCTCTTACGTCGGGCTCACCATTTTTTGCTGCTATTGTGCCTCCTAGTCCCCATAGTCTTTTCGAAGATCTTATGGTAGAGTCAGACATGGATTCATCCAGTCCTATTGGTATTGAGGGAATGTATGTTTCTACAGGAGAATATCAGCTTTTTCCTGAATATGTCCTTCTTGTTTCTACTCAGTCTTGTCCACCATCAGTGTCACTTCCGCTTGGATATAGTTCTTTGAGTCAGATTATGTCTGGTGTTGCATCCATAGCATAATCCAGCAAATTAACTCCTCCTCAGAGTTTGGTCCTTCCTTCGTTAGGACTATCACCTTTGACACCTGGTTCGTCGATTACTGTTTCATCTATTCCAATCCAACCAACTATCTGTGTGGCTTCATCCACATCGGTTGTTACCACTTAGTCGTCAGGATCTTTTCACACTTGCAGGTTTATTTTTCTCAATCCTAGGTGGCCTGTTAATCCTGATCCTAGTCGATCACAATCTAGTGTCATGGAGGCCCCGCCTGCTTCTAGTGCAGTTTCTAATACTCCTGTGATTCCTGGCGACCTTACTTTTGAAGAGTATATGTTGGTTGTTTAGCAATAGAGCTCTCAGGGTTCTCAGTTGCTCCAAGCTCCTGGTAATCCTCGATTCCATCACTATGATGTTGTTGGTAATCTCGTTTATTCATTCCCGTATCATTATGATGTGTATGGTAATCTTGTCTATTTGCCTCATGTTGATCCTCATCAAGTTGTTTATGATCCTTATCATACCATTGCTCATCTTTGACCTACCTTACCTGTGCAAACCTCTGGCTTCCAAGGACAACCCTCATTGGGACAACCTTTAGCTCAGCAGGGCCCTGCCTCTGGTCCACAAGGACAAACATACGGTCCACAAGGCCAGCGTTCACAAGGTCAACCTTTGGTCCAACATGGTCAGCCCTACGGTCTGTCTGGTCAACCTCAGAATCAACCAGAACCATCTTATGCTCCTGGGGGGAAAAACTATCCACTATAGGGACAACCTTTGGCACCACAACTGCCGCCACACATTTCGTATGGCCAAAACTTTGTGCCACAAGGACAACCCTATGCTCCTCCTCTGGGTCAACCTGGTAATCAGTGACAACCTGGTCCATCACAACCATCGGGCCAACCTTTCACACAAGGACAACCCGGTGGCCCTCATCAACCAATTCAACCTACTCCTCATTCGGTTCCATCATTTCAGTAGCTATTTCTACCTACTTACAGTTAGCCAGGTTTACCCGCTCAGTAGCCCACTCAACCTGCTCAGCCGGGTCTACTTATTCAACCACAAGGCGCTTATTACCCTCAAAGTTCATATCAACCGATATATAGTGTGCCCTAGGTTTCTTACCCTCAAAATCAACCTGTATATCATAAGGACTCATGCTTACATTCCGCAGCAGACTCCATACGCTGCTCAGCAAGGACCTCAATGGTCTACTCCGACTCAGTATCCTGGTCCTCAACCTCAGTATCAACCAAGTTATCTTGCTTCTAACCCATATGGTCAGAATCCTCAAGGACAGAATGCATGGGGACAGAATCCCCCTCGGACTGGGTGGAATGTAAACAAAAGTCCTTATCAAAGACCTCTGATGACTTTCAACACTCAATTACCATTTCTTGCTACGTCGTAATTACCTGATGTGTCAAAGTTAACGAATGATCCTATTCTTCATAACTCGTATTGGCCTCCTATTCTGACCAAGATTCCTAGTGATTGTCCTAAATTTGAGGGAAATTCTAGCAAAGACCCCCAAGCGCATATTATGACTTACCATTTGTGGTGTTCCTCTAACTCTTGGGTTGATGATTCTATTCGACTCTATCTTTTCCAGCGAACTCTTATTGGTGCCGCTGCAAAGTGGTACATTGAGCTATCTCATGGCGTCTTCCAAGATTTCAATTCTTTATCCATGGAATTCCTTACGCATTTTTAGTTACCAGTCCGCTATGTGACTGGGACGCACCTCCTCACTTCATTGAAACAAGACCGAGCTACTCATATCTCGGATCATATTCATGAGTGGTGACGTCATCGTCGCATGATCAAGTTTGAAATACCTGATCAGCTTCAGACTCATTGGTTCACCACCTCCTTTATCAATCAAATTGAAAAATACATAGCTATGGGGGCATGTGTAACCAAGGAACAAGTCATTGCTTACGCCCAGTACCTTGATCTTGTGTACTCTCATTCTGGCACATTATATGATATCTTGCCTGATGCTCCTTGACCTGGAACTTATAAACCACCAGCAACTCCATCCGTCGATGGTATTATTAGTTCCATGTCTCAGACTTCTCAGAAGTATTCTTCTTCAAACTCTGGGAAGCTGAAGTCTGCTTCTTCCCATAATGTTTCTTCTCAGTCTACTTCGAATTCTGGAAAACCCATAGAAGTTAAAGCCATTCATGCCAATCCTAGATAACACTTCTAAAGGTAAAAATAAGGGTAAAGGTAAGGCCAAATCCGATACCCCGAAATAGGATTCTCAAAAACCTCGTGCTGGCGATGGTTCTCAACACAAACCGAAGTACCCTTGTTTGATTTGTGATGATGAGCACTTTACCAAGTACTATCCGAAGTGATCCAATTGCTCAAAGTCACCCAGGGAACTCCAACCATTCTTAAAGAACCCTTCCCATCTCAGTAGACTTAGATGGTAGATCAACCTCAGTCCTCTGCCCCATTTGGCTCTCAGGTGTTCATGATGAACAGTTCTACAGCCGTTTCTATTGCTACTCGGTCGAAATATTACACTGGATCGCATCAGGCCACAGGGAAGGAGATTGCTGATGGTCCTCCTCCTCCACCTATTACTGGCCCTCTTGAAATTGAAAGGCCCAATGCTGAATCCGTAGTATGGTCACCATCCAAAGGTGTACTCCACAAGTCTTCTTATAATCCCAACGCCCGTGCTGCTCGCTATTACAATATTGTTGAGGATTTGGCTCATGTGTCATCTGCGATGTCCACGTTAGAAGTACTTCAGAGTTGTATGTATCAGCGAAGAGCTTTGTTATCTATGATTGGCGAGATTGATCATACTGATACTAGCCTTCTTGCTTTCAATTTAGATAATTTCGTTCCACGACTTCCGCATCAGATTGCGCTCATTATTCAAGTTCTTATTAATGGTCTCGACATCCATCGAGCAGTTGTGGACAAAAGTGCATCAACCTGTGTCATGTCATCTTCGTGCTGGAAGGCTATTGGTTCTCCAGCCATGAGTTCATCACCAAATGCCCTTGAAGCATTTGATGGAAGAGAATCAAAATCTTTAGGTGTTCTCGCTAGTTTACCGATTACTCTAAAAGGGAAGACAATCAATGTCGAAGTAGAACTCATTGATTCTAAACTCAATTATAATCTACTCCTCGATCGCAGTTGGACTCACGCCACGTTATGTGTTCCATCCACTCTCTTTCATGTTCTGAAATTTCCACACGAAGGAAATATTGTTATTGTTGATCAATTGTCCTTCTTCACCTCTTCTTCTGAGAACAACGTTCCATATGTGGATCAGATTCCTACTCCCTACGAGAGCGTAGGGCCAGGAATTTTTAAATACCCTACCCTCATGGGTATTTTTCCTCTTCCTCCACCAAACACTGTTCAAATCTATATGATTTCCTGGTCTGATGACCCATGGATTATTCCTTCGCCTGAATAGATCAATTCCTTCAAAGATTCAATGCCTTTGAGTTCGATTGAGATTGATTATTGTGAACTCATCGCGGCTTCAAAAGAACTGTCCTCTGATTGTGCTCCTTTGACCATGTCTCTTGACATTTATTCTCAATCCCCTTGGCTTGGCGATTCGGATTCGTCTGATCCTTTGAAAGAAGTGTTTCCCTCCGATGAAGCCATCGTGGAAACCATGTCTCTTGAGGATCTGTCGTGGTACGATGGTCATCATCGTTCCTCGTTCATGCTTGGCCTCGGGGCTATGTCTACTTGTCTCGAGCATTTTGCATATTAGGTTCCTTCTCCTCCACTTCAAATGCTTGTTCTAACACATGACTTCTTTACGGAAGGTAACTTGAGTAATATTACACAGACGATGCCTATTGACATTTTCGTTAAACCGGGAATCATCAAGAACATCCATATCGGGGTTACTTGTTCTTTTGATGAAGTACAAGTTTATACTAGTCTTTTTCGCAAGTTCCACAATTTCTTTGCACAGTCCTACGAATAAATGTCTGGCATTGATCCTAGTATAGTGGTGCATGAAATTCCTACTTACTCTGGCTTGAAGCATGTTCGCCAGTGTCTTCGTCTGGTGCACCCTAGAAAAGTTGCTGCCATTAAAGGTGAAGTTGAAAAGCTTCTCAGACCTAGATTCATTTATCTAATTCCGTTGACAGAATGGGTCTCTAATGTTGTTCCTGTATATAAGAAGCAGGGAACTATTCGCGTCTATGTTGATTATCGTGATATTAATCGAGTTTGTCCCAAGGATAATTATCCTACTCCCTTTATCGATCAAATCATTGATGACTGTGTCGGGAGTGAGATTCTTTCCCTCATGGACAGTTTTCTAGTTACAATCAGATTAACATTCTCCTAACTAATCAACATAATATTGCCTTTATCTATCCTTGGGGTACTTTTGAATATAAGAAGCTCCCTTTTGGCTTAAATAATGCTGGGGCTACATTTAAGCAAGCGATGTCGTATTCTTTTCATGATATTTGTCACATCGTTCAACCTTATCTGGTTGACCTTCCCGCTCATTCAGCTAAACGTATGGACCATCCTGACCATCTTCGTTATATTTTTCTTCATTGTCGACGTTAAAATATTCGTCTTAATCCGCACAAGTGTGTCTTCTATGTTAATTCCAATAGACTCTTAGGGTTTATCGTGTCCAAAGATGGAATTCTCCTCAATTCACTCAAGGTTGAGGCTATTATTAATCTCCCCTCTCCCTCCTCATTACATCAGTTGCAGAGTTTGCAAGGTAAGGTTAATTTTCTATGTCGTTGTATACCAAACTATGCAGAAGTGGCTAGAGGATACACGTGATTATTAAAGCAGGGTATCCCATTCTGTTGGGATGAGATTTCTCAGAAGTCTTTTGAGGCACTGAAGATGTTTCTTGTCAACGCTCCTCTGTTGTGTCCTCCTAACTATCATTGTGATTTTTCCCTTCATTTAGCCATCTCTTTCAGCACGATTTCCATGGTTCTGGTACAAGACGATGATGATGGTAACGAACATGTTATCTATTACTTGTCTCATAACCTTCTTGATCCTAAGACATGCTATGCACATATCGATAATTTAGCATTAGTTGCAGTTCAATCAATTCAACGTTTTCGTCATTATATTCTTTTACGTACGGTGACTGTGATTTCTGATTGCAATCCCATGACCTATATATTGTCTCAAAAATTGCTGGGGAGGAAATATTCGAAGTGGATTGTCATCCTCCAAGAGATATATTTGGTATTTACTGCTTCCAAGTCAAAGAAATCATTAGCCTTTGTTGATTTGATAAGTTCCCTACCTTCAGACTCTCCTCCATCTCATTCTGAGGAGTACATTCCAAACAATACGCTTTTCTTGATTAGAACCCTCGATCTGTGGTACGGTGATATCATCGTTTATCTCCAGGCTTCTACTTTCCGATCTGAGTTGACGAAGGATGCCCGCCGACGCATCCGTCATCAGTCACAACCTTATCGTATAGTCGGAGATACACTATATCGTGTCGAAGTGGATTCTATTCTCCCTCAATGTTTGAGTCTCTAGGAAGCTGATAAATCCCTAAATTACTGTCATAGTGGTGCCTGTGGCAGTCACATCTATGTTTATTCCACTGCACAGAAGATTCTTTGTGCTGGTTATTTCTGGCATTATGTCTTCAAAGTCTGCATTGTCGCGGTTCGTAAATGTCATGATTGCCAAATTTATCAACGCAAGATGCATGAGCCGCATGTACCTCTTCATCTGGTCATTACCGTTGGTCCCTTTGCGAAGTGGGGCATCAATTTTATGACGTGTAACCCTCACTTGGCCAGGGGGCATGCTTATATTATCGTAGTCATGGACTACTTCACCAAATAGGCTGAAGCAATGCCTACACTTGTCGATGACGGTAAGACAACTGCTCAATTTATATTCAATCACATCATTGCTAGGTTTCGTGTCCCTCAAGCCATCGTTACCGATCATGGTTCCCATTTTCGGCATTACATGGTGTCGCAGTTGACTTCTAAGTTGGGTCTGCATCACGACAGCTCAACATCGTACTATCCTCAGGCCAACAGCCAGGTTGAAGCCATGAACAAAGTTCTTGTTACCATGCTTCAGCGTACGATTGGGATCCATAAATCCAATTGGCATCTCATGCTATTTTCAGCTCTTTGGGCATACCGAACCTCAATTAAGAGTGCAACCGGATTCACCCCTTTTCAGTTGGTTTATGGTCTAGAATCTACTCTTCCGATTGAATGTGAAATACCTTCACTCAAGTTGGTTTTTGAATTACTGCTGAACACTTTTCTAGAAGAAGAGCATCTCATTTACTTAGAAAGGTTGGACGAAACCCGCCGCTTTATTTCTATGGTTATTGAAGCACAAAAAAAGCGAGTCAAAGCGCATTTTGACCAATCAGTTTCCCCTCATTCTTTCGTTGAAGAAGATCTCGTCCTCTTGTACGACCAAGCTCATGATAAGCTGGGGGCAGGAAAATTTCAACCCATGTGGCATGGGCCCTACATTATTAAATGTGTGTCACAGAATGGGGCCTATGAGCTCATTGATTATGAAGGTCATCCTCTAGAACAACCCAGAAATGGGTTGTATCTCAAAAAATATTATGCATGAGTCATTCATGCACGATTTTTGTACATAGGTGTTTTTTTCATTTTTGAACATGTTTTGATTTGGTGTGCTTTTGCGAGCATTTTCCTTCTTATTGGGTCTTTCTTATTTGTGTAGATGTTTATTACCCCTTATGTCAGTTTCACGGATAGTGCTTCCCGCAGTACCAGGAATTTGTCTTCAACAACCTGGGTAATCTATGATCCTGCTAGTGAGTTGATAGAACTGCAAGGTGTTTGTCTAGGACAGACTACAAATATTGTCGCTGAATATAGTGTTGTCCTTGAACTATTAACCAAGGAAATCAACCTCGGCATACACACATTTCTTGTAAATCTACATTCACAGCTTGTTGTTCTACAACTCAGTGGTCATTATTTAGTTAGAAACCCATACATTCTGAGATTATATTTACATATTTTTTTGTTGGAAAGAAATTTTTATTTGATCACATATCAACATATTCCTAGACGAATTAATGCATTAACTGATACAGTGTGCATCGTACATTCAAAAAATATGTGTGTTTCTGTTACATCCTGAGACACCATTTCTCTCAAAATATGCGGATATAAATCCTAGGTGTCTAATCGGCATGATGCTCATGGTAGCATTTCACTGCACGTACGAGCCATCTCAGTAAGCGGTAAATGCAGCTTGGCACCCCTACGGTATGTCTCTGGTAGGCATGAGGAACATCATCGAATCGTGCATAGTCTGGGACTTCACGTGTGATTCCCTCTAGGTTTTGCATGATCTCCTCCTCCTCGCCTCCCTCGCCATGAGGTCGAAATCGCGAGGGATTCGCCTCGCTATCAGAGACATGCCTGTGGGTATCTCTGGGCCAACATCTGCAAATGCATGGATTTAATGTCAAAACATACATAATTAAAAAAAAATCATAACACTCATGAAAATTAAAAATGAGTCTTACCCAAATCTTCATCCCAATCCTCTCCCTCTGGGAGTGGGAGGTCCGGATCACCATTAAAATATGTACCAAAGTAGGGCCAATCCTCCACAATGATCAATTATTGACGGAGCCAATCAAAAAACTTTGGTCTCTAGGACATTTGTTGACCACACCCTGCCCTTCGCATTAGAGCTACCCATTGGGCTATGTGTGGTTCCCTTGCTGGTGGTGTTGGGACTATCACCTCCTGACGCTAAAAAATTGGTAGGTGTTCTAGGAAGAATGATACCAGGATAGACCCATAACCGAATTGTTTCAATTTTGTCTTCTTGAATTTTGTTAGCTGGCGTTTCATGTTTATTGTCACGGCCTCTGCCCAATTGTACATGGTCAATGTCAAGCAGTCTACAGCAAGAAGCAACTATGTCTTTGTTTCTTCGTGCGGTGCTTGCAATCCCGCACCTCGTGTGATGGTATGTAGCACTACTTTTAGTGCCAAGTCTGGGATAGTCTAGATATCGACTTTCCCACTTCCTGTTCCCTTCCGTGCCCCTGGACATACCCTGTCAATCACCATGGACATGCTCTCCATGCAAGGTCGGGTGCCAGTTAGGATCAGTGTTTCTCCCCTCCACAATAATCCTATTATAAAGTAGACATCAGAAACATCAATCTCAAGTTCCTGATCTCGAAGGATGAAATTTTCCTGATTCTCGTCCCATATACTGATCAAATACTGTAGCAGCTCCGGTTGAGCTTGGAGACACGATGTCAAGAAGAATTTCTTTAGTCTACAGTCTCTAAGAGCTTCCATGCATCTCTCATTTTCCATGGCAAGCTCGTCCTCTTCGCTGTGTTCCCATTCTTTCCATTCGATTACCATTTTTGCCGCTTTCTACCTGCAAACATGTTCACATGGATAGTGTTAGCCATTTTTGAAGCTTTTATTTGTAAAAAATTGGGTATTTAACTTGCATTTTTTGCACAAAAATGGTCTGCGCAGTTGGCGCGACTGTTTCCCAAATAGTCGCACCAATGGGCACGCCCTAGTTCAGAAAAATGGGTGATTGGCACGACTCTGTGCCCTAAACCCGTGCCAGCCGTCGTGCCCTAAAATTTTCATTTCCTCCCCCATAAATCAAAATTCAAAGTTGCAGGCAGTGAAATATGACTTAAAATAAAGGGAGAAATATCGGCTCTTACCTGGAACTGAACACACTGTAAAATGGGTAACTATTGCTCCAGAAGAGGTAAAACGTGAAAAGTAATTATTTTTACCATTTTAGGAATTTTACAACTTTTCACAACCCTAATTAGGTTGTAAGACATTTTTTTCGATTATTTTATTATATTATTTTTGAGAAATGGGTTTTACATGTGTCTCTTTTGCAGCGACAGGTTTCCAGGCCATAGTGATGAAGTAACGAGTTAACTTTTATACTTTTTTGGACTTGGTAAAAACACAAAAAATTCACTACTGGAGTCATCTTTCAGCGCTTTTCTGACTCTCTAAAATTGAAAATATTGTCGAGACTATTTTCATTTCGAACTCGTTAAATGGCTACGAAGAGATATCTACCCAGTATACGTTTACCCCTTTTTCAGTTTGGGATAGATTATTTACGAAAAATGAATACCTTAACCTATCGCGACTAAGAGGCTCTTTCAGATATTGTTTTCTACCTTTTCGGATATGAGAGACTATTTATGAAAAGGGTCATGATGGAGTTTTATTTTCTGCCTTCTTTCAAAATCTTTAAAGATGAAAATATGTTGAGTTCTCCCTTTGTCAGACTCATTAAATCCTGATGACATCGGACTTCGTCACCATGACGTTATTCGAGTTACTCCTTCCTAGGGCTCATAAAATGTACTAGGTTGGATTTGTCCGAAGGACAAACTTACAGCACGAGCATATGCTATCCCCTTCAAGCTTGTTTTAAAAAATAATTGGGGTACTCACCAGAAATGTTGGGGGAAAATGGAACGAATTTTTAGTTATGTTGGCAGTATGTCGCTCTTGAACATAGCACTTCTCTGCATTCGTTTCAGGTTGGGGACATCTCATTTCATCACTTTTTCCTCCATGGGTTTGGGTAATCCCTTTTGACCTCTCATTTTCTCATTTCCACATCATCATGACCTCAGATACTTTGATTTCAAATACTGCCAAATCCAGTGTTGTGTCGTTGATATGTTCAAGAGAAGTTTGCCTCTATATTTTTCAACCTCCCTCTGATTCTTTGTTGGTCCAGATTCACTATCATCATGTTCCTCTATCTCTTTTCGATGATGTGGGAAACATTATGGCCCACCTTCAATCAAGTCACTTCCTGTCGACTTCAGCTCATTATCCAGGAATTTTATTTAGAGACTCCCTTCTGATACCTTGGAGCCTGCATGCCTTAATGGCAGGTTTTTCACATTCGACACAAGGTCCAGTTCATTGGCCTTCGATCAAGTGACTCTGCAGATGTTCAATGCCCTATCATTGTTCACATTCCGTGGATTATACCGATTGTACCTTGAGAGCCATTGCCATTATTGGTGGTTTCTCTCGTGCCTGTTAATAGCTTTCATCATTGGCTGGTAATTAGGTGATTTTCTTGCATGTTCGACTTCAGCTCATATATTCGCATGCTTGAATTTGTACTTGTTCGGGTCGAGATGGAGTGCAATACCCTAGGTTTTTTCTGATAAAATCTAGGCTGCGGATTTGTGTGGATTATCATGACTTATTGCATGAATCTTTTGATTGGATGGTTGCGACCATACATGAGTCTATTTGTTGATCCTTACTACTGGATGGTTGCGTCCATACCTCGCACCTCAGTTTTTCTGTACTCTATTATGGATGGTTGTACCCATACCACATGTTCATGTATCAGAGATATTAGTTTTATTTATAATTGTGGGTTTTCTAACAGCGGTGTTTGGTTCGAACGCATTCTCATAAAGCATTTCGCCCCTCCCTCTCCCTCGGACCGCATGATTTAGGGGGCATCTGTTACACAACATTTTGTCACTCTCCCTGCAATCCCCATCTCTTCCGTTGGAGGGTCATTTCCGTGATCAATAAGTAGTTTCATACCTTGCAAAGACCATCATTGTATCCCTTTACATGAGATTAATATTCCTTCTGTTAACAATTCCCTTAGTAGAGACTCAAAAACCCTTATTTTTTCCTTGGCGCGAGTAGTCAATTATGCCCTCATGTCGAAGAGGAAGATTAACACTGGACCCCATGCCAGTTGGCGCTCTGTCTCAGTTAGCCACCCACACAGAGTTGTTTATGGAATGTTTTTTAAAAATATAGGCAGAGATTCCACTCCAGTAACTTCGAGGATGATTCATTGGGAGTGGTTGAACTGAATAAACCATAGACTCCATCCTTTATTTTATGGTTTCCACCTCTTATGGGAACTCCCTAAAGGATAGACCTCCCTCCCACCTTTTGAGGGATCCTAACCTCCTCCTTTTCCTCTATAAAATGAAGCTATCTCTCTTTGCATAAGCTAGCTAAACATGGAGAACTGAACATATTATAGCTGAACTATTAAAGAGATAGATTAAGAAGGAATTATGTTGAGAGAGCTTGAGTCCATGCCTTCATCCCATCCAAATTCCCTGACGAGCATTTGAGACGCGCTTCGGCTGAACCCTGCTGGAGGAGACTGCGATGTCAAAGCATTGGTTGTAACTCTTCCTTCTATCAATACATATACGTGACTATTGTTTGATTCCCATTTTGTATTATGTTAGATGTTTAATGCAATATTCTTGGCCTCTTTGACTGGCTAGTAGTTATGAGTGAAATTATTATGTCGTATGTTGTTATTGTTTGGTTTCCTATGTGCAGGTATCCAAGCATGACTTCAGACGGATTGTGACTTGCCAAGGCAGGAGTGAGAGGCCACCACCACTACAACCATGACGAAAGCATTGGATTCCAGGTAGGTCGATCTACTGTGTCCTCTTTTCATTCAGTATCTTTGTTTCTAGACCCACTCTAGGGATAGAGGGATCATCTATGTCTGCAAAGAGAGGATTTACCTGCTTAACAAAAATGAAAAGATCACTTTTGAAAAAAAAAAATCAGAATCTTGAGGATTTTCTTGATCAAAATGAGGTGGAAGAGGATGATGTATGTATCAGGATGTTTGCCTTGTCATTGCAAGGTAAATTTAAAAACTGGTTTAAAGATCTTCCAGCTGTCATCATTAGAAATATTCATCAATACACTCAAGTTTTCCTAGATAGATGGGTGGTCGTGGGAAATGATTTTCTCATCATAGAAGAGTATAACCATTTAAAAAGACAACATGGGGAGACAGTACAACATTTTTCATCCAAGTTCAATAATGTATACTATTCGATGCCTGCTAAGATAAGGCCACTCTTGGGATTAGCTCTCTCGCACTACCCATATGCATTTTACCTAGAGATGGAATTCCAGTTAAGGGAAAGGGACCCTAAAACCCTGGACGAAATGAAAAATTTGGCAGTTGATGTGGAAGCCAACTTGCTAAATAGGGAAGCAAAGTTATAAGCAATGAATAAGGATGAAATAGAAAGAGAGGGATTGATATATTCAAAGTTAAAGCTAGATATGTTGACAAACAGAGTCAATGAAATGATGCATATGATTAGCAAGAAAGAGGAACTTGATGTTTAGATACCTCCTATTCCATTAGTTCCATAAAGGACAAACATCAATGTACCCAAGCAGTTTGCAACCCATCCTGGACACCCTAAAATGGAAAATTATTGTTTCATGTACTATATCCACAACACAGCCAAAGATGAAGTCCAAAATCAGAAGGAGGCAGGGAAATATTTAGCAACAATGTACATGATAGATGACCTTGCATACAGAGGTAGCCATCTCTAATATGATTATTAGGAGGAAGACTATAAGGTTGAGATTGAGGCAGACTGTATAGAGCAGCCAGCATTGTCTTCATGGAAGAAGAGGCCTGGTCACTGTTAGCCACCTATAAATTTTTTACATAGCAAACAGGTGGCTAAATATGTTTTGTGCCTTCAAGAGAAACATTTTCCTTGAAAACATTTCATCCTTGAAGCCTCCATGTGTCTTTTCCCTTTGAAGAATCTTCACTGTTGTTTCCCTCTTTATCAAAAAAAAAACCTATTGTTTTGCTATGGAGAAACTGCTTACAAAGGGCCTCCTTTTTCCCTTTTCTCACTCTCACAAAATCCCCTCATTAACCCTCCATCTCATCCTAAAACCCTTTTTAAACCTCACGTTACCCTTTTTCTGTTTTAAAAACCCCTTATTCCCTCTACCGGAACCCCCATTTGGCCTTAAAAAGCACTAAAATTAGGCCAAAACACCCCTTTTTACATTAAGGGCTTAAACCCCTTTCGGCTTAGCCCTTGGCCCCTTTCTCCGCATATAACCTGGCACCAAAACCAGGCGCTATGCCCTCAGGCGTTAATAGCAATCGGAACTGTCTATTAACACTTTTTCCTTTGTTTCTTCCAAAATCTCCGATGCGATCTTCCTCTTTTCGACCTCCGCTTCAATATTGACCGTCGATCTTTAGAGATCCAACGGTCAGCGCTAATGTCGCATCGCACCCGTGACCTCTTTTCATTGATCCTCCAATTGTATATGGACCGTTGATTTCCCCTTTAATCAGACGATCCTCGCATGATCGTACAATCACAAAGCCTAACCTCTTCCCTTCGCCTCCTCCGATTTCCAACCCCCGATCAAATCTAGACCGTTCATTCTTACAGATCCAACAGCTGAGATCCAATCACACCGCCCATTTTCCGTCTGCCCCACCAGCCCCGAAAAATTTCTCCGAATGGATCTTAACTGTCCACCCCTTCAGATCCGACGGCTCTCCTTCTCCCCGCTCATTCGCTTACCCCTTTGCCCTCTGTTTTCTCTTTTAAATCTCCACCGTCTAATCTGAAGATCCAACAGTCCGCAATTATATCGACGCTCTGTTTCCGCCTGTGCATCTTACCTTTATTGTGCTAAACCTGCACCGTCAAATCTTCTGACCTTTCATCCAATGGTCGATATGGATATCGTGTTATTTTGGCGTCTGAACTTTAACATTGTGAAATCGCACGATATAAGCGATTTTGAGAATCCATGTGGCGTGCAATGATTGGATCGCATTCCAAAAGTGAAAACCATTTACCACCTCCGACCCCGCATGAAAACTGCTGCCGGTTTTCCACTTACCGCCCTCCATAGCACATTTTCATTTTTAATCCTAGTCGTCAATTGTTTTAATCTAACGGCCTACATTACATCGCATCCCTCCATTTTTTGTTTTCCATTAGCCCCTGAAATGATTTCTTCCGTTTATCTCCGCCGTCCATCATTTTGATTGAACGGCCCTAACATAATCTTGACCACGTTCACTTGCTCCTTCCTCCACCCTCCGAACAACTCCTTTGGAAAATCTGAACCGTAGATCATCGTTGGCTGATCTAATCGGACGGTCCAAAACCCGCCTCGCACGAAAACTTCATTAGACTATTTCTCACCTTCCAACATAGTTTTTCACCATTTTTTCCTTTGCATTCACATTTCCGCCATTACTCTTTCATCCTCCATGAGCCTCCGCATCAAGCCTCTCCCACTCCCACAGGTTTTTTCATAATGAGTTTGTTGTCTTTTTGCAGGTTTCAGTGGCGTGAATCCACTCTGTCTCACAGTCACTGACAGAGTTTTTCAGAGCGCACAATACCGGTTCCAGAGCCAAAAGTAGCAGGGGAAAAGGCCTGTGAAGGATTTTAAAGCAAGTTTTATCAAAAATCAGTGTCACTAACCCTGATTAAAAGCCTCCAGCACCATTAAAACCTGTACATTCATAGAGACAGTCAGCAGAAGCAGAAAAGAGTATCAGTGAAGAGAAATAAAGGATTTAAGCCTATTATTGAAAACTTAATGCTTATAATCCAATGTTTTAAGGACGAAGACACAGATGAAGACCATAAAGATGATTAAAGAGGCTTAATGAAGCCTAAAGCACATGAAACAAGCCATATCTGTGTTTTAATATCAGCAAAGAATTTTCTCCAAGAAAATACCGACTATATGACTTCCTCCATCTTCCATCAAACACCAGATCAGTTATTACACTGACAGAGGCCTTAAAGAACTGTCGGGACAATAGTTATGGATTATGGGAGGCCTTGCAGACCATCTATCCACTTTACTTATCACAGAAGATAGAGCAGAGTACTTACAGTCAGAAAGTACTGCAAAGCACATACCTGAAGAGATTGTTAAGCTAACAAAGTCTTCTAACCAGCCTAAAGGGTACAAACAAGTCAACGCGGAGCCATTAAGCAGAGTGGGCACGAATACTTCCTCCCATTTGTTTTAATGTATCATTTAAGTTTACATCTACTACTCCTCCTCTCCATTCACCTATAAATATTCATTGAAAATACATTGTAAAGGTTGTTGGTTGTAGGGATTCAATCAACTGTTAGAAATGTTATTAGGGGAAGTAGCTGAGTATTTTGTAATGTAGTATGCTGGGAGGAGAATTTTGGAATGTAAAGAGCCATTGAGCTCAAAGTATGTGACTGGTTTTTCACATCAATTAATCAAGCAAATTTCACAAGATCCTGGTCTATATTACGGGTGATGTTTTCCTTACTACGATTGTCTCATTTCATGTCTTTCATACTGTCCATTATTCTCTGATAAGAATCAGTAATCTGGCTTAGGATATACTACTACAAATTACCCTAAAGCTTCCTGCTCTTCTTATCTTTGATGTTTCCTGCTATTCATGTATCTAAGAGAAAATTCATCATAATTTAACCAGTATAGAAGTTGGCAGGTCCATGCTTACTGATGTATGAATTTAGAGTTTGTTTCTTAGATGTTCTTGATGGGTTTCAGCTAGAAGAATTGGGATACTGGGGATTTAGAGTTAGCCCTGTCCACTAGGGTCCTTTTCCAACAGCTTGCCTTTCAAAGATCCCTTTGAGTTAGTGTCAAAATCATTGAAGGTTAAAAGTCCTTCTCTGATCTTAGGCCTTACTCTGTGTTAAATTTTTAATGTTTTCTACTATTCTAAAGGTGGTCATGAGGACCGTTGGATTGTATTCCTTGAGAGTATGTCAAAATCAGACCTGGATTTAAATGACATCTGACCTGATCTTAGACTTCGCTTTGGTTTCTTTCTTTCACCCATTCTTAATGTTTCATTCCACCATCTATCTAAAATATCCTTTGGTATAGATGACTTGCTCTGTGGAAACCCTTGGATAGTTGTTATGCAAGTAATCCCCTTTCATGACTCCTTAGCCCAATGGATTAACCTTTCTCTTGACCTATCTTCCCATGCTAAAACATCTTTCTACTCCGTCCCTTCCTTACTTCCTTTACCTTCTCAGTTTATGATCTCCAACCAAACAAACAAAATCAAAAACCCTTGTGCTTCATAACTAGCCTAACACCTCATTTTTAGCCTTAAAGATATATCATTCTTTACATTTATAAAGAGATCCCTCTCTAGATCCAGGAGGGCTAGATCCTAGGATCCCAAAGTGGTTTAATGTTGTCTTATCTTTTGGTCTTGCCAATCTAGCCAAAACATAGGAACCACAACAGTCACCACCATGCAAAGACGGAAACCAAACGCTGCATGTTGAGTAAGATTGTAAGGATGAAAATGCAAAAATTTGTGAAGTAAGTGTCGAATGCGTTCCTCTCCTTTTTGCCTCATTCTTAAGAGAGAATTATAAGTAGGTGGTTAATATGAAGGATGAGAAATTCTCTTATGATTCAGTTGAGGAAAAGAGGGATGATCCAGAACATTTTTCAAATCCAGAAGCTCTCTCCCTGAGTCATCTTGAAGTCATAGAATCTAAAACAGATGATGGATTGATCTAAATTTATTCTTTCCCCTTATGCTTTGATGCATTTTAGATCGTGAAAGGGAATCTAGATCACATTCTAATTGATAATCACAGGAGAAGAGAACTCTCTCACCAATCATATGAAGAAATCAGGGATGATAAAATGCCTATTTTAGATCCAGGGGTTCAGCCCTTGAGTTCTTTTGAATTTCAAGTAGCAGATGAAATTACAGAGTCTGAAATAGATGACGGATTGATCCAGTTTGACTCTCTACCTTTATGCTTTAATGCATTTCAGATTATAAAAGGGGGTTGGGATCATATTTTGGCTGATAGTTATAAGAGAAAACATGAGGTCTCAGAAGAACCAACACTACCATCTAAAGCACCACAGGACCCAATTGCAGACGCGTTGGATGGTTTATGCTTTTAAATTCAATCTTCCTATGTTCACAATGCTCTCAAAAGCTGCTATGATATGGATATGATCAGACAATCTTCCCCATTGTCTGATTCAGTAGAAGAAGTGGCACAACACTCATCAGGTAGCATGCAAACATGTTCTGAGTTGATTGAAGACTAGGAGAGCACGTCTGCAGTACCGGGATATGAATTTGAGTTGGATGAGTCAGAATACCCAGAAATAAATCAAGAATATCTTGATCCAATGGCTATATATATGGAGGAATTTTTCTTTACAAATCCAACACATATTTTTGGCATGTCAGTTGTTTTTCAAAGGTACCAAGATCCATGTAAACAATATCAGGCTGGTAATTTCTATCAAACACCATTGTCAGGTTTGTCTCTAAACATGGTGAAGAGAAATGAAAGAAAAAAGATATTAGAAAAATTGCTTGACTGGATGCACTAGAATTATTGTATTGTTTAGAAGGGAAACCATTTCAGTAGATTAGGGTAGGTAGGTGTGAAAATAAACTCAGTATTGTGAGCATTTTTCCAGTTTTAGTTTTAGATTTATTTCTAGTTTTCAGATCAAGTATGCTCCAAACTTCAGTTTGCAGAGATTATTGACTTCAGCTTGGAGGTCTTCAACCACAGAGATTGTAGCAGGTCAGGTTGCAGGATTGGGATCAACCCAATGGATCAGGCCACTAGTCTGCGGTGTTCTTGAGACTTCCCTAAAAATAAGTGTCATCCCCAGCTAGAGCCACTGTTAGGGTCCTATAATCTATAGGATCTCAAGGTTATTGTCGTCTCCTACAAACCTTCCAAAGGCGATATGCAATGATGTGGAACCCATTCACCCGCCACACTTCCTTTTCATTTTATTTTCCTTTAAAAACATTAAAATTCACCCTTTTCTACCTTTCCGCTTTATATTTCTATTTTACATTTTCATCTCTATATCATTGTTTTTACCTCTGCCTTCCCATTTCCCCGATTGCGATTAAAGTGGGGCCATTCTCCCTGACACGTCACCTTTTCCCCCACCATCCACCGCATTTCGCAAATTATAACTTATTCCATTTCACCAACCCTTAAAACTTGCGCTCGCCGATTTTCGATATATCGCATCACATATTTTATAACTTACCGTTAAGTGCTCGCAATGTATTTTGTTTAATTTGCGATGTGGTTGGCCCCACAGCAGCTCTACCCCCCACTTCAAGACGCTTGAAATATATAGAAACCTCATAAAACTTTCCTTAATACAGAAACCTTTCGCCGCTTTATAAACTCCGTCGATGCAGTGGGCTCCATCTCCATTTTTCCACATCATCCCCCGATAGCGCAAATCGCACTTCACGGATTTTAGCGCTTACCGCATTTCCCAAACTCTAAACTCGGCGATATGCGGTAAAACATAAATATTGTGATGTGTGAAGTGGGTAGGTCCCAATCGTGTACCACACTTCGTAATTTTCAGTATTTAACCCCTGCGCTCATAACAAAACCTAATATTTGTGATTTGCGATGCGGTCGGCCCCACCTTACCTGCCACGTCACTTCTCTCTCCCCACACTTTTCACTTTTTGTGTTTTAGGGTTTACCTTCCGCTGCTTATAGAAAAACCTTCTAACTTGCGATTTGCGATGCGTTCGGGTCTCGCCTTACCTGCCAGATCACCTCCCTCTTTGCATCACATCTCAAATCCCTTTTATCTTATCATAAACTTTAAAGCATGCGATGTGTAATTTTCTGTGGATGTGATAAATTTCATAACTGAAGTCTATAGAATTTCAAGTCCGGGTAATGATTTTTTACGCTGAAGAAATAGGCTAAAACACGGAAGAAAGACTCGGGTAGGACCCAACAAGGGGAAAAAGGTAGAGCGAGGCTGAACATCTCAGTAGCAAGGAAATAGATCGAGGAGGTCGATTCAGGCAAAGGGCGTTCATGCAGAACTGTTATGGTATACCAGCAGAAGCGTAAAAGGCAGTAGAACACATCAGCACCATCACCAATCAATTGAATGTGGCCAGCACTGCACCAGATTTGATTACCCAACGCCGATTTTCTACAAAACAAAGCCAGATGTCAAAGCCACCATTGGTTTCCTCTTCCTGACCATCACAGCCACCTCAAAGCTTACTGTTTGATCTTACGAAGAGCCATCGAAGCGTTTTCATCTACAAATAGTTGCCCAAAATAAATTCCAGAGGCAGTGTTGTTGTCAGTGATTTATTTTCAAGCCTTGCATGGCTACACTTGTCCATTTTCTGCTTAATTGTAATCAATGAAAGGTTGTTGAGTAAGGTAGGGAAACCGACTTAGTCTTTAGATAAATACTGCATTCCTTAGCAGTATTAGGGGTTGGAAAATTGGTCCCTGCTGAAGCTTTCATTGTAAGAAGTGTTGGAAATTTGTAACTTTTTTAGCTGGCCATCAATAATAAGAGACCATTCACAGTATTCTTGAGCTATGTTAATGGTGATGTTTTCCTCTATATTAATGTTTTTCCTCTGTATTTTCATGTTCTGCATCAATTTTTTGATTTCAAAACATAAAATTTAGATTAATATTTGCTAAGAGAGCACCTTAATTATGTATGTGTTTGCTATCTTAATGTTTTCCTCTAAGACCTGAATGCAGTTACGATGAACCTTAATCTCCTTCTCCTTTCCCATTTCACATTGCTAGTAAGATCTAGTCTGCATAGTTAGCTTGCCCTATGAATGCCCTTGAAATTTTGATGCACAATTCAGCCTTTTATGACTCCATAACCCAATGGATTAGTCTCATAGATCTGTATGTCCAACCACCCAATCAATCAAAACAAACAACCCCCCATCATTGTAACTAGCCTCATATCAGAACTTATAATCATCAAGTTAAATCATAAAATAGAGAGATCCCTCTCTAAGTCTAGGAAGGCTAGGTCCTAGACTCCAAAGTAGCTTGATGTTGTCCTTTGTCATTTTTTCTTTCCAATCTTACAAATTACGGAGTGATAATAGGTCCATCAGTTCCTACTGGGTACCAGTCGCTCTCTGGCACTTTCTCAAGAGCATCTCCATCTTTAGAAACTTTTACACAATCAACTGGTCTCTATGAATCTACCACTGAATCTTTGACAATGGAACATATCTATATGTTTTCTGGAAATATTCCTCAAGCTAGCTCTCTAGGTGGCTATATAACGCCTAGGGGACAGCAACCTCCTCAATGGTAGCAATTTCTCCGAGGGAAGCAACCTCTTCAAGGGCAGCAGGCTCTCCAAGGGCAACAGCCTCTCCAAGGGCAACAGTTTTATCAAGAGCAGTTATCCTTTCAAGGAGGGCAACCTTTTACTGGAACTTATCCTTCGGTTGTAGGATCAAACTTTCCGGGTAATTATCAAACTTATGTTCCAATGCCTCAAACTGGTTATGGTCAACCTTATTCATCACAACCTTTGATGGGACCTCCTTATCCAGGTGTTAATACTATGTGGAATCCATTATTGAATCAACAATATTTGCAACCTACTTTACAAGTACCTTATAATCAACCTGCTCAACCATATGGACAATTTGGTTTTACCAAAGTCCAACAGCATATTCAGAATGCACCTCAAATTACCCCTCGGGTATCTATGACTAGTAGTCAGCAAGTTGGTCTGATTACTCCAAGTACTCCTATCCAATCTACTGTGAAAATTTTCGTTTAACAACCAAGTACACCTATCCCTGGAGTTTCTCAAACACCTTTTGTTACAACCCTTCATACAAAAACACCAACTGTTACACAGGAAATCCCTCAGATTATTGCTCATAAAATTGGACCTACAGCTCAGTCTACCCCGCAAACCTCTGTAGGACAACCTGGTGCAACTACGGTTCAAACAAGTCTGCCTTTTATGAGTCAAACCTTTCAAGGACAGTTTGTTCAGAGTCAACCATTCCAAGGCAATTTCAATATGGAAAAATGGGACAAAATCCAATTTACCAGATTCAACCATACCCTAGTTATACATATCAAATACTGGCTCAACCTCAGTTCGGTATGGCTAACCCTAGATACCCTGGAGGTATTCCAATCCCATCTACTCAGGTTATCCTGGATATCCTCCTCTGGGTACTGGTATTGTTCCTCAAGGTTATCAATTTTCACAGCAAGACCCTAACCATCGGTTACCATTCATTGCAACTTTAGACTTACCAGACTTGTCTCGGCTGACAAAGGATCCAATTTATTATCTTCCATTTTGGCCGGCAACGCCAACTAAGTTGCCCAGTGATATTCCAAATTTTGAAGGAAAATCAGGAGAAGACCCTCAAATAATGTGATGACTTATCATCTATGGTGTGTATCCAAATCCTTAATCGATGATTCCATTCGTTTGAGACTTTTTCATATAATATTGATCGGCTTAGCTGCAAAGTGGTACATTGAGTTACCACGTGGCTCTTTCAATAATTTCAATGCTTTAGCAACACCCTTCCTAGCTCATTTTCAGTTTCCAGTCCATTATGACAATGGCACGAAACTTTTAACTTCATTAAAACAGAATACGTCTACATACATTTCAGATCACATACACGAATGGTGACGTAGACGACGTTTAGTGAAACTTTTCATTCTGGATCAAATTTTGGCAGAATATTTCATTAAATCATTGCTTACAAATATTTTTTAGGATGTATCTAAAGGAGGTGTTGTAACAGAAGAGCAAGTCATAGCCCAAGCGTAGTACCTGGACCTCGTTTACACACAATCTGGTACTCTATATGAAAAAATTCTTGATTTACCATGCCCAGGTCAAATCACTACAACTCCTTTCGGTTCTTATTCTGCAGATGGTGTAACTGGTACAGTTAATACTACAAAGAGTAAGAAGAAATCATCTAAATCTACTTCTCCAATCATAACTCTACCAGATTCACCTAAAGGAGACCCTTCCCTAGAAACTTCTACCGAAATTCACGTCGTACACTCATCTACAACCAAAACTAAATCTGGCAATAAGAAGAAGGAGAAGCTTAAAAATAATAATAAAAACTTATCCCAAAGAGAAAGCTAAAAAAATCGAATCGTTAGACGAAAAAAATAAACCTCGTTATCCTTGTCTTATTTGTGATGAGGATCATTACACCAAAGAGTGTCCACATCGGGGGGAGGTATCTAAATTTTTCAAAGGTTCAACCACACCTGTTGTCTTAAAATATCCTTTTCCATATCAATATAGCAAAATGATCAGATCTTCATCCAATTCATCGGTAGATATTTTGATGATGTTCCAGGTCATGGTTGCGACATGATCTCAAGACTATGGATCTAAGAGTCTTGTAAATGGTAAATCAACTAAATCATCCAGTCAACCACCACTATCAACTCCTTCAGTTTCCAAACCATTGAAAATCGATAAAACTAACCCTGATTTAGTGATTAAACCACCTGCCAAAGGTGTAATTCAAAAATCGGCTTTCAATCCACATGCGAGAGCCACTCATAATTACAATATTGTTGAAGATTTGTCCATATCCCCTTCAGTAATGTCGGCCCTCGAGGTGCTGCAATCTTGTCCAGCTAAGAGGAAATTACTATTATCAGTTATAGGATCGATTTATTATCAAGACTCAAATCTAATTGTCTTTGATCTCGAAAATTTTGTACCTAGACTCCGACATCAAATGGATTTTAAAATTCTAGTATCAGTCAAATCAAGCCGAGTTTTTTGCACAATAATTAATGAGGGAGCATCTACGTGCATTATGTCCTTATCTTGTTGGAAAACTCTTGGTTCTCTGACAATCAACCAGTCACCGACCATCCTTAAAGCCTTTGATGGAAGAGTTTTTCACCCATTCATAATACTCTAGGATGTGCCTATAGAAGTAGAAGGAAAAATCGTAACACTATAGGTGGAAGTTGTTGATGCACCTCTTGATTACAACCTTCTTCTGGGTCGAAGTTGGTCTTATGCTATGACTATTTTTGTTTCATCAGTCTTTTGGATGATAATTTTTCCTCATAAAGGAAAGATTGTTAAAATCGATCAGTTGTCTTAATTCGCTTCAGACCCTACTTCTACGGATAGTATCCAGCATGTCAAAAAAATGGTTATCCCTTATGAAGATATTGGGGTAGGACTAGTTAAGGATTCTGCTCTCATGTTAAATTTCGATATGCCCTCTCCCAACGTACCACGAACTATTGCCAATATCAATATCATCACATCAAGCACAATGCCATTTGATGATACATGGAATGTGCCTTTAGAATCATAATTGGACTCCTATGGTGGCGAGATGCCTTTAAGTCCTTTTTAATTAGCATATGTAGCAGTACAATCATGTTTTGACACTTCATCAACTCATATTGATCAAATGAATGTGGTCAGTGAAGAGTCATCTTCTTTTTCAAGCTCAAATTTGACACCATTTCCGGATCATTTTCAACAAGTATTTGCAACTGATGAAAATATCCGAGAAATCTTGTCATTAGAAGAATTACCATGGGACGATCTCCATCATCGATCTTATTTTCTACTTGAGCTTGATAAACTTGAAAATTATTTTTATCCATCTTTACAATTGATTATGTCAAGGAACCTCAAAATCCTACATCGAACATACATTCGGATTCTGAGAAAAAATTGGGAAATATCTCTACCACAATTTCTATTGACATATCAATTAAACCCGGAATAATTGAGAACATTCATATAGGTTCTTCTTTCTCGATTGAAGAAATCAAAAGCTACAAAGCCCTATGTCAAGAATTACAAGACATTCTTTCCTGGTATTTTCCAAACTTATGTGTGATTTTCCCAATACTGAATCTGAAACGGTGGCAGAAAATCATCTCGCTGATGAATCTTTGTTTCTAATCAGTACATTAGATCTGTGGTTTGGGTATATCATTATATATCTCCAGACCCAAACCTTTCAACCAGATATTTCACAATCATATCGATGGAGAATTCGATACCAATCTCAACAATACAATATTGTTAGCGAAACTCTTTATTGTCGTGGTGTTGATTATTTTTTTCGACGTTGTATAACTCATGAAGAAGTTGAAAGGGTTTTGAATGATTTTCATTCTGCAGCGTGTGGTGGTCATATGTCTGGGTTTTCCATAGCCCAAAATATATTGCATGTTATCTATTTATATCTGTCTTTATTCAAAGACAGTATTCTCGCGGTTAGAAAATACCATAATTGCCAGATTTTTTATTGAAATATGCGTGCACCTCCATCTCCTCTTCACCCAATCATTTTTTTTGGTCCTCTCGCCATATGGGGCATCGATTTCATCACATGTAACCCTCACTCGGCCGGGGGGCATGGGTATATTATTCTCATTGTATATTTCTTTACCAAATGGGCTGAGGCGATGCCTACATTTGCGCTAACAGCAAAACTGTAGCAATTTTCATATTCAATCACATGATTGCTCGATTTGGTTTCCCTCAAGCTATCGTTATGGACCATGGGAGCCATTTTCTAAACATTATGATGACCAAACTTTCTGATCAACTTGGACTATGCCATGATAATTATAGACCATATGACCCACAAGCTAATGGTCAATTTGAGGCCATCAACAAGGTTTCAACCAATATGATTAAATGGATTGTCGGAACTCATAAAATTAATTCGCATACCATGCTTTTTTTGGAATTATGGGGATACCGTACCTCTGCAAAAACTACCATAGGGTTCACTCCTTTTCAGCTTGTTTATTGTTTGGAAGCCGGGTTACCCATTGAATCTTAAATACCGTCACTCAAATTAGCCATTGAATTATTACTAGCTACCTCTGAAGAGGAGAAACGCTTTCTATACCGAGCAAAGTTAGATGAAACTTGTCGCACCGCTATATCAGCTGCGAGGCTCATAAAAACGTGTTAAAGCTTATTATGATCAAAGTGTTAACCCTTACATATATTCATAAGGTGACCTAGTTATATTATACGATCAAGCTCATGAAAAACTAGGCATTGGTAAATTCGAACCAATGCGGCATGGTCCCTATATTTTTAAGTGCATGCTTGCAAAAGGAGCCTATGAATTAATTGATTATGACGGTGTCCATTTAGATAAACCCAGAAATGGTCTTAATCTCAAGAGATATTATGCATGACTCTTCATGTGAAGATCCTCCTTTTACATTAGTTACAAATTTAGAACAGTGTGCCTCAGATTAGAAAATTGTGCCTTAGGATTAGTTATTTTTTCTTAACAACTTTTGCAACTTTGGTTGCTTATCTTGATTACTATTGATATTGCAGATGTTGACACTCCTTCAAACTTACATTGGTTTTGCTAATGGCACCTGTCGTAGTACACAGAACATCTCTTTAGAGGCATGGGTTATCTATTCACCCATCGATGAGTTAGTCTGTATTCATGGGATATGCCTTGGTCAAACAATGAACAATATTGCAAAATATAGCGCAGTCATTGAGCTATTATCTGATGCCATCGCATCTGCTATTATACTTTTGACTGTTGTGTTAGATTCACATCTATTTGTATTACATTTAAATGGTGTTTACGCTATTAAAAATCTAGCTTTGTTAAGAATGACTTTGAGGGTTCGTCTCTTGGACAGTCAATTTAATTATATTGAATATCAACACATCTCAGGAATTTTAAACAAATTGGCTGATGCATTAGCTAATCGAGTTTTAAATATACATATGCAACATTAAAAGTAAAACAAAACAATATTTAATCCATATTGAACAAGATACTCAGAGATCGGAAGTAGTAATATCATTAGGTTAAATAGTTGTGTGTCAAAAAATATTACATCGTCTATGATCATAGGTTTCAAACACCTTATGATCTAAAAGGTACTGATAAAAAAAAATGTCAATCTAGATCGACCATCAGCTATCGATGATGATGATCATGATAGCAAACTATGGCACGTGCCACCCTGCACAGAAATCTCCTGAATAGGCCTGGGACACCAGTCACATGTATCTGAAGCCTGAGAGGTATATCATATGTCCTTGTCTCTGTAACATAAATAGTCAACCTCTCTAGGTTTCTCTCTAGCTCTGCAAGGATCTCTCTGTATCATTCTATGGTGGGCTTGCTATAGGTTGTGCTTCTCGCTTATCAAAGCGACGAAGCATTGTTGGTCGTGTTGGACTGACATCTGCATTTAAAATTTGATTAATTATTGGAAAATAGAAATCAAATAAAAAATAGATAACATAAAAAACTTCAAAATGATTTTCTTTACCTAATGCATCCCACTATGCCCCTGGTAGAAGTGATGTGTCAGGGTCACCTCTAAAATCCATCCCTGCATTATGAAAATCTTCAATCATGAAGATCTGGTTCCTAAGCCATATAAAGAACTGAGGAGTAAATCAAACCATTGCACCACCATCTCCACCATGGCGGGCCATCAATGCTAGCCAACGCAACATACGTGGTTCCCTAGGTCTTGTGGGACCCACCAAAGACTGCTAAGGTGCAAGGAGTGGAATCCTCTCCAAAGCGAAAGACACAATAATGGCTCCATCGCTGAAGTTTTTCAACTTCCCATTCTTAGCTCTCGTAAGTTTTCCCTTCATGTTATCCAACACTCTTTCACTCCAGTTGAAAAAAATTCTCCCAAAACATTCAACTGCAATTTTCATTTGTGCTTTGGTAGCCACATGCGGAGCTACACTCCCACACAACCTAGTAATGGTGAATGCAATGATCTTAAGGTCTAGTCGCACAATAGTTTTGATATCAATGTGACCATCGTTCAACTCTGAATATTGGCTACAATATTGAGCCATGTAAGAAGCAGTGGTAAGACCACCTAGTCTTGTCCCAAACAAGGAAATTTCCCTCCCTCTGTGGGGTAATCCAGTGAGGAAATAGATATCCTCTGGATCGATAACAACCCTATGGTCTCCAATGATGAAACATTGATCTCAAACATTCAAAGCATTCACTAGCCAGGTCATCAGCTCAACCTGTGCTTTCATACCTTGACTGGCCCGAAACTTATACAAGCCACAATTTTTCAATGTGTGAATTGTTATCAGATCATCTATGGCTTCATTGTCTACAATTTCATGCTCTCTTTCTCATCATTCTAACCTGATTGACAACCTACAAGCCATCAATTTAATCATTACAAATCATTTGGGAGAATTTTGAGCCATTTTTATGGAGAGAAACATGTTTTTCAAAACCCCACAGCACTTGCGCGGGTTGTGTGTAAACAATGCATTGCACGGTTTTCTCCATGAAAAATTGCGCACCTCCAAGGGCGGATTTTAAAACCTTGTTTCCCCTTAAAAATGCCCTAAAAACTTAAAATAAAAAACTAAACGGATGAAAACAAAGATAATGATGATGTGGAATACCTAGTGCAGACGATTATCGAAATGGTTGGTTGGTTCTCATGATATCAGCTTTGGAAGATATAGAGCAAAAACTCTTTCTGCTCTACTCTAAAAACTAAAAGGTGAAAATGACTTGTTTAAACTTTTTTTTGTAGTTTTAAATGAATAAAATAATATTATTTTATTTATTTTTACTTGAGAAGTCAAAATAAAAATGTTTTTACTATTTTGAGAGCGGATGTTTGTAGTTTTTGAGTTTTTGTGCAGGAAATAGGTTATTTTTGGAAAGAATCATTTTGACATTGAGTACACTTTTATCACTTTTTCGGGCTCTATAAAAATATGAAAAAATGAAACCTTGGAGTACTCTTTTAAGCCCTTTTCAGACTCTCTAAATATGAAAAGATCGTCGAGCATTTGACTATTCGAACTCGTTAAAGTAAATTAACAGTCGTCCATTCAGCATAAGTTTATGGATTTTCTGGACTGAATTGGACTATTTACTAAAAAGGTATACGTTGACCAAGCATGGTCAATAGAGTTATCTCCTACATTATTTTATCATTTTTCGGGATTGAGGGACTAAATTTACGAAAAATAACACTATGGAGTTTACTTATGTTTTTCTTTTGACTCCCTAAAACTGAAAAACACTGAGTTAATCCTATGTTGGACTCGTTAAAATTAAACAGTACAGGACCTGTCGATCACAACAAGACCAGACCACTCCTTCTTAGGGTTCGTTTTTAATACTAAGATGGACTCATATGAAGGATGAGCTTACACAACAAGAAAATGTTATCCTCCTCAAGCTTGAAAAAAATAAAGAGGTATTTTCCAGTAATGGTGGGGGGGGGAAGTGAGAAAAAGAATCCATTAATTGTCCTTGACTTAGAAAGTTGCATGTCGCTCTTGAACACGACACTTTTTCGCACTTGTAACTGGGTTGGGAAACCTTTGTCTTACAGTTAATCAAACTACATTGAAAGTATTCATCTGGTTCCTCGGTATTATCTGTTTAGTCAATTTAGTGTCCTAAATTGCTTTCATTAATTATCAACCAGGGCTAGTAAACTAATGAAGTGTGGTGCACCATATGTGCTTAAGCAACCTATTCCTTACTTCATTGTTTTGTGTTTTATGTTATTTTTAGGGGGGTTTTTTGTTCTTTGAGATCTAAGGATGGTTAATTCAAAACTATGGAAAGACTTAAGTGAATCTAAATTAATTTTAGAAGGAAGAAAAGGAAGTGTACTAAAACTATTCTATTTTTCATAAAAGCAAACCAAAAGCTAAGGGCTAGTTAAGTCTTATTTTGGTAATCAAAGCATCTATCTAGTATGTTTATTAGTCCTAATCCATGGATCTATTTCTGAAACTAAGATTGATAATTACAATGCCTAACTTAAATGAAAGCAAAAAATGAATCAATTATTGTACCATTAGTTACCTCAACATTCAATTGTTAGGCATGACCCTATTGAAATGGAGTTTAGAAATTGTTTGTACTTTAGTCTGCTAAGGTCCTAGAACAGAAAACACGGAATGCAAATAAAAATATCTAAGATGTGCTTAGTTACTCCAATTATTCAATTTGTAAAGAGTGGTCTTCTTGAAGTAATGTTTAAGTAACTAATTACACCTGTTTAAACTAGAGAACTAAGAAAACTCTGCAAATGGATAACTCAGAAATTGCATTTCATTTAATCATTCAACCATCCCTTCTTAAAACATGTTCAGATTAATTCCTTTTAGAGTGATTTTTAGGAATATTATTGTTGCAATTAAGTGAGGGTCTTGAAAGTAAAAGCATGTAAGATCTAACTAAAATCAACTAATGTATATTGACTTGTCTACCACATTCAAATGTGAAGTGTTTAACCTCTTGAGATGCCTTCGGAGAAATCAATTATGCCTTAGTCCTTGGCAAGAAAATGACAATAAGCAAGATAAATTCAACTATTGTATGTGTGAGATATTTAACCATTTAATGTAGAATTAGCATATTTAAAATGGCTTTCATAAACATCTGTTGACACAGCAATTGACAACTATGTTCTAATGGAAATAAAATACAAGAACAGTAAAACTAAACAACTGTGGTTTCTTAGCACTTCAATCCTTATCCCAATTTTAAAAACATAGTTTCTATTTCCATGAAATGTTTTATAAGAGTAAGTCTGCACAATTTTAATTTATCACTAAACTATTTGAAAACTAGAAATGAAGCATAAACAAAAATTGCTAAAAAAGAGTAAAGGAAATCTAACTAGAAAACACAATAAAAACCTCCTTCAGAAGTAGAAGTTCTCTGCAACTGATGTGGTTGCAGTCCTAGCTTGTTAAAGGTGCAATCAAGCAAGCATTTGGAAAACTTAACTTCCTTATTATGATAGAAACAAGGTCTGGAAGCAGAGTATTCACTTAGAAATCTAAATTGTACTGAACTGTCTCTTGATTCTGTAGAACCACTATTTAAAGAGAAATTACATAACTAATTTTGAGTTAAACTAGCTACAGGTGTCTAACTTGAATTGCAATTGAAATAAGACTGTTGGACTCATGATTTTATTTGAAGAGAAAATCAGGAGTCCTACTGTTGTAAGTAACGTTCATTGACTTGTAACTTTGACCATGAGTTTAGGCTCCTTTTTATGTCGATATGGATCATGTGAGTAGGATAGAATCCATGTAGGCAAGATTCTAGAAACACCCATGTAGCCCAAATCCTCAACTGACACCTGGAACCTGCTAAAACATAAGAGTGGCTACGAAATGCATAGTTAGCTGCAGAACAGACTGCATTTTGTAGCTAAATTGCAAAAACTTATCCAAATAGCAAAATCATGAAAATATAATATGAAAATCATTTAAATGCATCCTTAAGACAAAACCTTATCTTTCTTCATTGATTAGGGTTTATGAACTTATGGAAAAGTGGTGGAATGAGGTGAGAAAAACTGTAAAAGAGAGGGTAATCCTGAGGTTCAACAAACCCCCACTGCAAAATCATTGGATGTCCTCATGAAATTTTCCAAAATTATGAGTTCTTCTCCCTTACTGCATTTGCTCAGATACCTCAGCTAGGACATCCAACCTAGCTGAGGTATCTGAAGAACTCATAATTTTTCCTCTTTGAAGTCAATGTCATTCTTGGCCTTTTCATAAGAAGTTTTAACTTGAGGTTTATGATTTCTCTGTTCAGTCTCTTGTTCTTCTTCTTCAATTTCCTATTTTCCTTATGCAATAGTCCTAGCTGTGGAGTAGTATTATCATGCATTGCTTTGTCCAACTTGTTTTATTCCTTCAAAATCTCGTTCTCCTACTTGATGTGCCTGTTCAATATCTCCAATTCATAAATATCCTTCTTAAGAGTATCAATTAGAGGTTATTGTGGATTGACATGTGGTTCTTGGTTCATTGAGGCACTTCTTATTTCCTATGACTCTACATAATCATATATTTGCTGCTAGACTGGATCTATACCAGGAGATCTTCCGCTGAGGCCTTCTTCAAAATGATAAACAGGAGAGTTTTGAGGACTGTACGTGAGAGAATTATCAACAGGTGATGGAACTGGGGTTTCTTCTTCTATATTTATGAGCTTTGTCCCTCTGGATGGTGTTTTCTTCATGATGCCTCAGAGTCTAGAGCTCCTTCTTAGTTTTGGAGGACCTTCATTCCCTTCATTTGTGACTGCACTCTCTTCCTTTTTTCTTTCTTTTAGCCCTAATTTGTTTCCTAATTTCTGTCAGTTCCTCATAAATTAGTTTCTCATCATTCCTATGTGGTGAATTTTCAAGTCTATTTTCAAAAATCACATCAATTTTCTCTCTTTTACTTCTCCTAACATTCTCTTCCTTGGGCAGTGACTCTGGTTGTTCTTGAAAATTATTCCTAACAAGGAAATCCTCCCAAGTGTCTCCTATGCTCCTTAAGTGAAACTCAATCAATGTTTTCACCAAGCCATGATGATGCATAGTGGTCTCTATGGATTGTATTCTCTTTTGTACATTTTAGGCCATTCTTCTTAGACTATTGAGAAAAAAGAAAGGAAGGTTGATTTCACCATTTTCTAGAAAATTCATTAATAAACAGATATGATAAACATACATGGTTCTAAATCTTCCTTCACAAGTTATGATTTTTTGCAAAATCAAAAGAATATTTCTCCATGCTTTTCAGAGCAGTACTTGGGATTCCTTTTCTAAAGACTGAGACATCCATACCTATGTTTTTAAGTATTACCTTCCATGATTCATTATGGAATTATTTTTTCTTGAACCATCTCTCTCCATGCCTCAGAAGTTCTGTAGCTTCAGCTAAGAATGACTCTGTCACTGCAAATTTAATGTCCCCAATCTCTACTTTGGTTCCATCAAAAGACGGGGCAAATGATTTGGTAATTTCCTTATGAAAACCATTAAACTTTTCTATGAACCTCAACCATCCAGCTTGTTGTAGCAGTTCTCTAACCTATGGGTATCCTTCCATGTATTTTACCCCACTGGTTTTGTTCTAACAATCAAACCCATCCTCCTATGCAAAGTGCTTTCAACCTTCAGAATTACCCCTCTTTTTTGTGGAAATGAATTGGTTGTGGAATCGATGGAGATGAATGAGCTACGGATCTGATGGAGGTTTTATGGTGAGTTGTAGGAAATAAATAAGTGATACAGTCTTGGAGAAACATAGACAAATAGGTCACGTCATGATCATGACCGTTAGCCATCAATCAAGGATATTAATGAAGGACCGTTATGCAACTTTATATGAGGGATATGGTGAGATATATCATGATGATGATTGTAATTAATTCGAATGATGGGCTGTCAAGGAACAACTCCCAATGACTCTTGGCCTTCCTTATTTCCTAATAATAAATAATATACAAAAATAAATGTGCACACCCATCCATAGGATTAGGTGTCAACGAGGTTTTTCTATATGAATGTACATATTATACCTATTCATGTTTTTAACTTTGCTATTAAAAATAATTTTTTACACTTTACCTCAGAACTTAACCTTTTTTGTTTGTTGTTTGCTTGATGTTGTTCCTTAGGTACTCTTTTTGTAGCATGGTGGCCTTCAAACATAATCATTTAGTCCCTTTGCAATCATCATGTCAGAATTGTTGAAGTGGTTGCAGAATCAAATTAGTTGCAGAATAGAATCAGCTACAGAATGTACTCAGCTGTAGAATGTGTTCAGTTGAATATTGTATTTTTTATTTTTTTAAGTATGGAACATGATTGGAATGAGTGAAAAATATGGAATGAAAGTGGAATGAAATGGAATGAATGTGAAAATGAAATGAAAGTGGAATGAAATGGAATGACAGTGGAGTGTGATGGAATGAATCTGAATTTGCAGATTATGAACTGCAAATATGAATGTAGTTTTTTCTACTTTACTACAGAAAAGAAAATGGAAAATATAGGATGTCAGAGAGCTCTGATTTTCACCCTGTATTTTCTGCATAAGTATGCCAATCATTGATCGGTTTTCATACTTATACACTTTATTATTATTTATTTATTTTTTATTTTTGTTTTTTTCAAATGTAGTAAAAATAAAAGTTAAGTTTGTGAAGAAGAAGAAATCTTCTTCACTAACTCCATATCAATATTATCTTTAAATTTCGTGACAAACTCTTCTTATGAAATTGGTTTATGAGATACTTTCAACCGATGACCATTTACAAGAAGAGATACATTTTCTTCATCTATTGTTCTAATCTTTACTACTCCATTATCAAAGACGTTTTCAATCTCATATCCCTCAAGCCAATGAGTCTGAAACTTTCCTTGAAAATCCTTGAATTTTGAATCGAACAAGAGTGCCCAATCCCCTTCTTGAAACTTTTTCTCTTTTATATACTTGTCATGCCATTTAGTCCTTTGTTTTTGGACTATATTGGTTCTTTGGACTGCATCTTGTTTGATTTCATTTAGTTCATTAAGTTGCTCCAGTCTATGCTTCTGTGCTTCTGATAAATCAAGTCTCAATTGGACTGCCATCTTGAAGGTCTTGATCTGAAACTCTATAGGAAACATGACTTGCTTCCCATAAACAAGTTCATAGGGAGTACGTCCTATTGTGTTCCTCCATGTAGTTCTGTAGGCCCATAAGGCTTTAGGAAGCCTATCTGCCCAATCTCTTTTGTGTAGATGAACAATCTTAGTGAGAATTCCTTCAATCACCTTATTAGTAGATTCAACTTGACCATTTTCTTGTGGATGGTAAGGAGTAGACTTTCTGTGCTTGATCTTGTAATCTTCCACTAGATTTTTCACCATCTTTGATGTAAATTGAGCGCCCTGATCTATTACAATTTCTCTTGGAATGCCAAAACGAGTGAAGATATCCTCAAAAAGAAAATTAAACACAGATATGTCATTAGAAAAAGGTAATTATTTATCCTCTACCCATTTAGTGACATAATCAGTGTATACCAAAATATACTTCTTTTTTTTAGATGGAGGATTGATAGGTTTAACAAAATCCAAGGCCCATTTTTCAAAAGCTTCAATGAGTACCTGAGGTTGTAATGGAATTTCATTTGAAGGAGCAAGCTTCCCTACCCTTTGGAAACTATCACACCTTTTGACATATTATTTGGCATCTTTGAAGATGGATGGCCAATAAAATACTAAATGAAGGATTTTATAGGTTGTTCTCTTGTCAGCAAAATGTCCACCACAAATTTCATCATGACATGCCTTAATAATTTCAAGCATTTCATATTCTCGAACACATCTTCTAATAATGAGATTTGGACCTGTCCTATACAATTCATTATTAATCCATTAATATCTTGCACTTAATTGAATCATTCTTCTTTTCTCTCTAGAATGCAAATGTGAAGGTAATTTCCCTGAAACTAAGTAATTGGAAATATCTGCAAACCAAGGGGTTCGAGTAGTTATTGCAAAAATATATTCATCTGAAATTTATCTTCAACTACAGTGTCGTCTTTGATATTTTGAATTCTAGACAAGAAATCAACAACTTTGTTTTGTTTTCAAGGCCTGTCAAGGACAGTAATGTTGAATTCTTACAGGAGCAATAGCCATCTTATAACTATGCCATTAGTAATAGATTTATTCATTAAATACCTAATTGCAGAGTGATCTGTATGGAAAAAGGTTTCATAGCCTGCTCTGTAATGTCAGAATTTGTTGATAGCATGAACAACAGCTAATAATTTATTTTCAGTTACATTTAATTCAACTATATAGGAGTCAAATTCTTACTTGTGTAATAGATGGCATAGGGGATCAAATATTTTTGTCCTAAAACATCTCCTAGAGTTGTGTCTGAAGCATCTGTTGAAAAGTGAAAAGGTAGTTTCCAGTTAGGCCCTCTTAAGATAGGTGCTTCAGAAATTTTTGCTTTTAGAGTTTCAAATGCTAACTGGCAGTCGGAATTCCAACTAAATTCACAATCTTTGGTGAGTAATTTGAAGAGTGGAGATGCTATTTTGGTGAAATTTTCTATAAATCTTCTATAATACCCTGTGAATCATAGAAAAATTCTAACATCCTTCTGGAAACTTGGAACTGATAACTTGGAGATGACTTAAACTTTAGATTTATCAACTTTAATTCCATCTCCTAAAATGTGATGTATTAAAACAATCCCTTCAATAAACATCATGAAACATTTTTCATGACTTAGTGAGAGGTTTACTTCCTTACATATTTTAAGAACCTTTTCCAAGTTTTATAAAGCTTCTTCAAATGTATTACCAAAAACTGTAAAGTCATCCATATACACTTCTACACAATCATGTAATAGATCAGAAAAAATTCCTAGTACTTCCCTTTGGAATGTTGTAGGTGCATTGCACAATCCAAAAGGAAGTACTCGGTAGGTATAAGTCCCCCATGGGCAGGTGAATGTGGTTTTGTCCTAATCTTCAAGTGCAACCTGAATTTGATTATAACCATTGAAACCATCAAGGAATTAGAAATACTTCTTACCTGCTAATGTATCTAACACTTGATTTATGAAAGGCAAAGGAAAATGATCTTTAAGGGTAACTTTATTAAATTCTCGATAATCAATGCATACCCTCCATTTACCATTCTTTTTTGGTACAATCACTAAAGGAGAAATCCACTGACTGTCTAAAATTGGATAGATGAAGTTTACACTTGACAACTTTTGCAACTCTTCTTTCACAATTTCCCTAAGATTTGGATTCATCCTTCTTTAAGGTTGTCTGATAGGTTTTCAATTTTCCTCAATGTAGATGTGATGTATACAAGTCTTAGGACTAATTCCTTTCATGTCAGTGTATTCCCATGCATATGCATATGAATGTTGTTGCAATGTTTTGATTAGCTTCTCTTGTTGTAACTTTTCCAAGTTTTTGTTTATGTTCAAGGTTTTCCCTATAAAGATTTCAACTGTAGAGCTACCAAAATATTCCATAGAGTAAATAGACATCTGCCTAGATGACAAATATTCAATATTGGATTTTTCTTGAAATTGATCATGTTCATATTATGGAGATGATTCATAATTTTCTATTGTATTTAAGATTTGGCTATATTCACTAATGTTTGAAATAGTAAAGAGAGGTTGTATGTCTTCTTCATCATCAATCCATTCTTTTTCATCTATCTCTGTGATTGTTCTTGCTGGAGGATACAGAGTGAATTTCTTTGTTAGTATGAATTCTTCGTCGAGGTGTACGAAAAATAACCACTTTAGCTATGCATAACTAATAGCCCTAACAACAATAGAGGCTGCCAAACATCTTCAGATCTGCGATTAGTAGTAAAAATGCTGCAACAAACAGATCTATAAATGGAAAGACATTAAGCAGTAAAGTAAAGGGTTTTCTCCATGCATCCAACAGACAAGACAAGAACACGATTTTTTGAAAGAATTTTATATTACAGGGCACCTGGGAGGAAAACAAGAAGGTGTATCCAGCTCTCCTCAATGGGATGGGTTCTTTGTAGTCCTCGGCACTTCAGATCTAAGCTTTCTCTCTCTTGTAGGTGTAGAAAACCCAATGCAGAAAATAGAGCTCAATGGGAGCAAATGGTGAAAAATGGGACCAAGTGTATAGATCCAGAGTGACCTAGTAGGCAACAAAAGGTGAAGAATGATGGGGAAAACCCTCCTATTTATAACAAAATATTGGGTCATTCTAGATCTTGGTGCATGATTAAAATAATGTTAACCAAATCTAGATCCACCTCTATGGAATATTTTATTATATTTGTTGGAGGGAAAGAGTGTTTGACTTGGGTCAAATCCCTTGATTAGTGAAAAATAAATAAATAAATGATTTATTTATCTTTTTAAGGAAGTGGTTGGGATATAATCAAATAAATAATGATTTAGTTGATTAATGGTGGTTGATTTGGTCATATTTAACGAGGAATATTATTTAAATAATTATTCCTAGAAAATAATAAGATAACTATGGGTTTATCTCATTAATTTCTTTGTTTTTGGGTTAAACATGACTGGGAATAATAATTAAATTATGGTTTAATTAATTATTCCTTTTGGGTTTTCCTAATTAACATAGTGAAAGCAGTTTTACTTGGGGTAAAACTGGTCTTACATGGTGTACTTGGGTCCATCTAATGATGAAAGGTTAGATGACCAAAAAATGGTGTAACATTCTTAGTTGAATTACCATCAGAAATATACATGTCATCAGATCTACAGCTAATAAAAGCATCAGTTGTAGCCAACCAAGGTCTTCCTAGTATGAGTGGGTGTCCTCCTAGATTGTTCTTAGGGGTTAAAATCATAAAATCAATAGCATACTCCCAAGAATCTAAAGACACTGAAATATCTTCTAACACACCATCTAGTTTGATTATAGATCTATCTGCTAATTGCAGTAATGTAGGTGTATAAAGAAGATTAGGAAGCTTGATTTGTTCCATGGTCTGTTTGTTCATAATGTTTATTGCTGCTCCTAAATCAATCAATGTATTTGGAATTTTTACTCCATTGATATGTGTTTTTACAACTGGACTTCCGGGATCTAAATATTTTTGAATGGCAATCTTTCCCATCATTATGTCTACTATTTTTCCTACAAGCTGGATTCTTTTTATTTCTTTTATTTTTCTTCCTGGTTTCTTCATACTTAACTCATTTATTGTTTTAGCTAATATTGGAATTTACTTGATGGCTTGTAACAAAGGGATTTTAATGCAAATATTTTTCAATTCATCTAGGAAATCATAATTAGGCAACATAATATGCTTTTCTACTCCTCTATCAATTTGTAATATTTCAGGAAAAGGAGATGTAGAAGTAGATATTGATGGTTTCTCTATAATAGGGGTTGAATTTATTTGTTGTTTTTTATTTTCCTTTTCATAATTATGGTTTTGAAGAGATACTTCTTCTTCAAAAAATTTATTTGGATGTAGAGAATCTTCCTCAAAATTGTCTTGTTCTTGAATGATTACAGAAGGCTTCCTCTTTTCTAATATCCTACCAGATCTTAGTTGGACATCATTAAGATCTAGAGGATAAATCATATAGGTTGGAAATTGCTGACCTTCTATCATATAAGTATTATGAGGATTTTTATTGTTAGGTTTTGGTAATGGTTGGGCAGGTAACTGATTTGGTATTTGAGGGAATGGTAGTGGGAGTTGTGGATTTGGGTTTTGGATTGGAGGTTGTTGATTTTGTTGAAGAATTTGTTGGGGAGGATAATTTGGATATGATAGAGGATATTGATAGTACTAAGAAAATATTCCATATGGATTTTGCATTCCTTGAGCCCAAGGTTGAGATTTAAATGGATATTGGGGCTAAGGTCACTGCCAAGAATTCCAATTTGGTGGGGGTTGAGTATTCATTTGGTTATTAAACCCTTGAGTTTATGGCCCTTGCCATGGTCTTCTAGAGACAAAACAAATATATTATGTAGGATTTGATGTTGTTTCTTCTTGAAAAACAACCTTAAGACTAGGAATTGAAGGATAATTCTTAGTCTCGTGACTTTCTGAACAAATCATACAGGTTTCTATGAATTTTGCTTCAAGAGGAAATTCTCTCAAAGCATGTTTCTTTCTGCATTTTGGACAAAAAATGGCTAAAGCATCAGTCTCAGCCTTCTACTTGTTTTTAACTTCAAGGTTTCTATTTGTTCACTTAAACACCCTAAAATGTCTGTTTTGAATTCATCAAGCATGTTTCCAATTTCTGCCCTACTCACTGTTCCAGTTGCAGATTTGTTTACCCTAGCACGAGCAGGATCTCTTGGTCCTTTCAAAAAAAAATATTTTCCTCTTGAGAGATTAATACATAGTTCCCCAATATCAAGTAATGGAAGTTGAGATATGTCCCCCTTCCCCATCATGTTAAGGATAACTATCCATTCATCTCTAATTGTTTTCAACAAAAGAGCTTTTAGAGTGTCTTGATCTAGATTTTCCATTTTTTCTCTTTTAATTTTATAGTTAAATCTTTCAAGTAAATCCTCCAAATTTTCATCCTCTTTTTGCATCATCTTAAATACTTTCTCTTTGTGATTAATAGGAATATAATAGTCCAAATACCTTTCTAGAAATGCTCTCTTCATATCATTCCATGTCCTAATAGACCTAGTGATTAGACTCATGAACAATTTTAGAGCTACTCCTTTCAATGTTGAAGAAAACAATTTGAATTTTTGAGCAGCTTGTATATAATCATAAGTTCTGCACAAGACTTCAAATTCAAATAAAAAGGTCTCGGGTTCTTCACTTTTTAATCCATGAAAGTTTGGGAGAATAGAATGTGAGATATTTTTCATAGTAGCATTTGTCTCTTCATCTATTTAAGGAATCCAAAAGAACTCTCAGTTCCCCTTCTACCTCTACCTCATTCTGCATTACCTCTTCCTCTATCTCCTCCTCTACCTCTACCTCCTTCAAATAGTACATTTTCTCCAATAAAAATTTCTCCTTCTCCCTCTCCTCCTTCTTCTCCTCTTCCTGCCATGATAGATTCTTCAGAGCTAATATAGGGTTCAGCCTACAGGGTTAGTTGCTCCTCTGGTTCCTCTATCAATGGTATGTTGAAAAAAGGTTGTTCTTCTTCCTCTTCACTACGGATTTCTAACTCTTCAGCTAGAATATGTTCCCTTATAGAAGTGAAAAAGGTTGCTTCTTTTGTTGGATTCCTAAGATCTTCTTCCTCTAAGATTGCCTCAGTGGATGAAGTAGGAGATCCTCCTAACTGGATATTTGATCTTAGAACTTCTGGAAGTATATTACCAATAAAATATGGGATATGAGTTTTACATGGTGGTGTATACTTCTTGGTCTAGGTGGAGTGAGTGGTGTTGTAGGGATTAATCTTCTGCCTCTAGCTATGAATCTGCCCCTAAAGTCTCTTTCTCTACGCATATCATTTTTTTTTTTTAATGTAAGAAATAAGGCTACCTAGTTACACTTCCCCGGCAACGGCGCCAAAATGTTTAGTCAATTTAGTGTCCTAAATTGCTTTCATTAATTATCAACCAGGGCTAGTAAGTGCACCATATGTGCTTAAGCAACCTATTCCTTACTTCGTTGTTTTGTGTTTATGTTATTTTTAGGGGGGTTTTTTGTTCTTTGAGATCTAAGGATGGTTAATCTAAAACTATGGAAAGAGTTAAATGAATCTAAATTAATTTTAGAAGGAATAAAAGGAAGTGTACTAAAACTATTCTATTTTTCATAAAAGAAAACCAAAATCTAAGGGCTAGTTAAGTCTTATTTTGGTAATCAAAGCATCTATCTATTATGTTTATTAGTCCTAATCCATGGATCTATTTCGGAAACTAAGATTGAGAATTACAATGCCTAACTTAAATGAAAGCAGAAAATGAATCAACTATTGTACCTTTAGTTACCTCAACATTTAATTGCTAGGCATGACCCTATTGAAATGGATTTTAGCAACTGTTTGTATTTTAGTCTACTAAGGTCCTAGAATAGAAAACAAGGAATGCAAATAAAAATATCTAAGATGTGTTTAGTTACTACAATTATTAAATTTGTAAAGAGTGATCTTCTTGAAGTAATGTTTAAGTAACTAATTACACCTATTTAAGCTAGAGAACTAAGAAAACTCTGCAAATGGATAACTCATAAATTACATTTGATTTAATCATTCAACCATCCCTTCTTAAAAAATGTTCAGATAAATTCCTTTTAGAGTGATTTTTAGGAAGATTATTGTTGCAATTAAGTGAGGGTCTTGAAAGTAAAAGCATGTAATATCTAACTAAAATCAACTAATGTATAATTGACTTGTCTTCCACATTCAAATGTGAAGTGTTTAACCTCTTGAGATGCCTTCGGAGAAATCAATTATGCCTTAGTCCTTGGCAAGAAAATGACAATAAGCAAAATAAATTCAACCATTGTATGTGTGAGATATTTAACCATTTAATGTAGAATTAGCATATTGAAAATGGATTTAATAAACATCTTTGACACAGCAATTGAAAAATATGTTCTAATATAAATAAAAGATAGGAACAGTAAAACTAAACAACTGTGGTTTCTTAGCACTTCAATCCTTATCCCAATTTTAAAAACAGAGTTTCTATTTCCATGAAATTTTTTGGAAGATTAAGTCTGCACAATTGCAATTTATCACTAAACTATTTGAAAACTGGAAATGAAGCATAAATAGAAATTGATAAAACGGAGCAAAGGAAATCTAACTAGAAAACACAATAAAAACCTCCTTCAAAAGTAGGGGCCCTCTGCAACTGATGTGGTTGAACTCCTATCTTATTAAAGGTGCAATCAAGCAAGCATTTGGCAAATTGAACTTCTTTATTATGATAAAAACAAGGTCTAGAAACAGAGTATTCACTTAGAAATCTGAATTGTACTGAACTGTGTCTCGGTTCTGTGGAACCAGTATTTAAAGAGAAATTACATAACTAATTGCGAGTTAAACTAACTACAGGTTTCTAACTTGAATTTCAATTGAAATAGGACTGTTGGACTCATGATTTGCTACGAAGAGAAAATCAGGAGTCCTACTGTTGTAGGTAACATTCTTTGACTTGTAACTTTGACAATGAGTTTAGGCTCCTTTCTATGTCGATCTGGATCGCGTGAGTAGGATAGAATCCATGTAGGCAAGATTCTAGAAACACCCATGTGGCCCAAATCCTCAACTGACACCTGGAAACTACTAAACCATAAGAGTGGCTAAGGAACGCACAACTAGCTGCAGAATAGGATACATTCAGTAGCTAAATTGCAAAAACTTATCCAAATAGGAAAATTATAAAAATATAATATGACAATCATTTAAATGCATTCTTAAGACAAAACCTTAGAATTCTTCATTGATTAGGGTTTATGAACTTATGGAAAAGTGGTGGAATGAGGTGAGAAAAATTGTAAAAGAGAGGGTAATCTTGAGATTCAACATTATCTTTGAGTCAAATGTTGCCAAACCATTTATACTGTCATTATGTGTTCAAGATAAAGTTAAATTTACCATTCATTGCAAATATTTGTCTCCATTCGCATTGATCATCCCTGATTCAGTCCTTGCAAAGGATTTCTTCAAAACTTGATCTAATGGTTTTGTGTCGTAGGCTTTCCTGTGACGAATCACTTTCTATCAACGTCGGCTCATTATCTAGAAAGTTGATTTAGAATCCTATCAGTACCTTGGAATCTACATGCCCTAATGGTAGGTTTCTTGCCTTCAGTGATAGGTTCTCATCATTGACCTTCGATCGAATGACTTTATGAGTGTTCAACTACAAATCATTCATTCACACTTGATAGATTGTGCTAAAGTACTTTGAGAACCATTGTCATTATTGTTGGTTTCTCTCACGCTCGTTAACGGTTCTCATCATTGACCAGTAATCAAGTGGTTTCTACCATGTTCAACTTCGACACAATCAATCGCATGGATAGATGTGTATTAGTTCGAGAAGCGGAAATCAAGACCCTCGATTTAGTTTCTACCATCCAGGCTTCAAGGAGTTATGTATTCAAGATACAATAGACTTCTTATGACAGATCGCTACGCCCATACTATGTCTACATTTTGATGTAATATTGAAGTCATATATGTACCAGAACACTTAGTTAGTTTTTCTCTGAGTATGGGAAACCCTACCTCAGTGATGATATATATTTTCATTGAATTTTTTTACAGGTTTTTGACTAGTGTCTCCAATCCAATCCTTGGAATGATAAAGTGATTCACTCTTCAGAAAAACTTTCTCAGACTTCACACTTTAGGGGGAAATTTGTTACATGTCATATTTTCACCATGAAATTTGACTGTTAGCATGGGTCTATCACCATCCATATCATGTTCCCTAAGAGGTCAAAAACACTCATGTTCCTTAAAAAATTCTTGGAAATTGGAGAAAATATCTGTAAAACCCTTAAAATATTGCCTGCACGGTTTTATAACCTTTTCCTGCGCATGCGCTAATGCTTCTTCCATTGGTCGCGATGATCGCCGCTCTGTTTGCCACTAAAACTTGCGCACCCCCGTGAAAATTAAGTAAAAATAAAAAGTAACTTCTAGAAGCCTTTTTGGTCGGATATTCTCCCAACTGGAAGCCTCTAGAGTCGCGCCAGTTTGAGCTTTATCCCTCTACTCATGGAGCTTATCCCTTGGTCCAAGGAACTCAAATCCCTTCATGGGAGGAATACATCCCTCTCTTAATGGATCTGAAACTACCTCAATCTCTCTATAAATTGAGTTGAAGTTTCAGGTTGAAGGGTAGATACCAATGTGAATGAATACTGATTTGTATAGATTCTAAGCTGGAGAGAGTTCATAGAGTTCATAGTTTTTGTACTAGTAAGTTGTTGTTGACACATTGAAGATTACACCTTTGTGCCCATGACTTCATGTTGGTAATTCTAGAGAGGAAGGCTTATCATACTGAAGGAAAATGATTGCTCAGACACACAGGAGAAAGATGTACAACGTCAAGGCATTTGGTTGTAAGATTGCTCTTTCTAATTTATGATAATACATATGGATCTATTTTTATCTTTGTCTTATTTCTGAATGTGTGGAAATGATGTCAATACTTCGATTATTTTATCACTAAGTTGGATTATTATTTATGATTATTATATACTACAGATGCTTTTATATTTTGTGTTGTTTGTGATTGCAGGTTCTTCTCAGCATTGAGGAAATTATTTGGAGCGAAAGGAAAAGGCTACATCAAACGTCTCGATTGAAAGGTACGAGAATTCCTCTTTATTTCATGATTGTAATAATCTAAAGTAGAGATAATCTAGAGAAAGATATATTCAATGGATCTTTGTTTCTAGTTACTCGTTGGAGTACTAGGGAGATCACTCTTGTCCCCAAGAGGGATTAATCCTGGTAACACTGGGTTGGCCACTTCCCAAGATCCAAACTATCAAGCTAGCAGTCACCTTTGACCATCAAGGTGTTGCACTTTGGCACCAATATTCACCCAACCTTCATCTCCTCTTCGTCACTTCAAGATAGCTAGTCAAGGGATACTTTGGGCTATCAACACGCTGCCCTCCTCCAAAAAAAATATTCCCGAAACTACACTGCAAGATCTACATTGATGAAGGCTTATGATTACCCAATCAAGCCTCCAAATTGGATCCCACGGGTTTCCCAATAATCCGATCCAAAACCAATCACAAACTATGACCCAACACACATCACTAATTTTGCTCCAAATATATTTGTAATTTGTTTCCCTTGACTATTCTGGTTAGGGCACTTTGGCACACTGAAACAGCCCTAAAATATGCACTCAACAGTCCACAAACAACCCTCGAAGATTGTGGCACACCTTCATGAGAAAACTCCCCTAGCACGATGTTCTTATGGGCATATTTGAGCCCTCAATTCACCCTACACAAGCCCTAATTGTGGTGTTATGGCCTGCGGCCTAGTAGAAAGTGGTCCTGTAGCATACAGACATCACCATACAAGTATCATGTCCATGAAACAATTCCCAAAAAAATTTGTGAGAGGGTTATCCAACTCGGCCTACCCAGCAAGTAACCATGGCCTCCTTCCAGCAGCTCGGTGCCCTGTTTTAGCCCTTAAAATAGTCTTGAACTCATCGCTACCCTAGCCTCTTCTTATTGTAGAAACCACAAAAGATTATCCTCCTTCAACGAGTTTTGTTCCTTCTTGTGTGTTGCATAATGGATGAGGAAAATTTCCTCGCATAACCTCATATTTATACACTAATATGACGGCTTCCAAAACGTCATCCTAGGGGTTGTCCAGCTGTCACGTGCCTAAGATAACCTTAGGCCGACCTTGACACTTATGGTGTCAACCCCAAAATTAACTTCAAAAATTCATAACTCACTAAGGACAACTCGGAATTCAACAATTGTCAAAGCATTGGATTCTCCTTTCCGCCCTCTATCATCTCATGCCATCACATGTCCAAAGTGCTCCATGGAAATTCCCAAAACAAGATTTGGTGCAAAACCCCAAGCTTGGGTTCCAATCCCACAAGTGACTCTTGTGGCACTTTTCCCTCTAAACCCCAAACCATAGGGCTTGAAGTACCTCCCAAGCTACACAAATCAACAACTAAGACTCACTAATGCTACTCATCAAGGCCATATAACTAGAAAATTTGGTTGGTGGTCTACTCTCTCTGAAGGTCCTCCTAGGAGTCTCCACATGCTCCTTCTCATCCCTCAAGGTCTGTTTGGCCTCCTCCTAGTAGAGCTCAACAAAACATCTCGCTCCTCCTCCTATTTGAAAGGTTGTGATCCTATTTCTAGTGTTGTTGGCCCCTACTCAGCATTTGAATCCTCTTGCTCCAAATTCTCTCCTGTTGTTTTACTTGTCTCATTTGACCTCCTAAAGGTCCTACCCTCTTCAGTTCTAACATCTCAGCTAACTATTATTTTCCTCTAACCTGAAATGAAAAATTTGTAGGCCTTCGATATTTCATTTTATCCAACAAAAATCCCTCTCTTAGATGAGGGCTCTAGCTCAATCCTCTTCTCTAATGCAATATGAATACATACATTGGGCTACTGAAGATGTGAAGATGTCTCACTTCTGGTCTGACTCCTGTAAATGCCTCTTAAGGAATCTAGTATGTTGAATTTCTAGTGTAATCAAGGAAAGTACAATTTTTGAAATTGATAACTACTTCCAATGATACAATTATACCTCTTTAGAAAATTCCAATCATTAAGTAGTTATACATGAAAATTTTCAATCATTAACTTCTTCAATAGAGAAATAGAGATCACAGTAAACAATGAGACAAGAGACACCAAAATTTCAATGACCAGGGGCAACCCATAAATATTTTCTTATGAGAGAGAGATCAATTCATCAAAAATGTACATCAGAATATTCCAATCTTCTAACTTCATTAAATGCCAAGTCAAATTGGTCAAAGGAGAGAAATAGTCAACATTGGTCCAAGTCAAAGTTTGCAACGAAGGGGCCAAATTTTGACTTGAGGCAACTAGTCAAAGTGTCAAAATTTAGCCTACAACACCACAATCAAAGTTTGGCCAAAACACAAAAGTTGACCTGCAGCCAACTCTCGGTCAACGAGCCAGAACTAGATCAGAATTTCGGTCAAACAAATTCAGCGAACCACTGAAAATATCAACCTCCAAAACCAACCAAAATCTTGGTCAAACATAAGTAGATAATCCCAAGTCAATTTTGGTCAAATAGAAGTCAAGAGAGTTGGTCAACACATAATTTTTCTTTCCTTTGCACATGTGGATAGATCTCCTTGTTTTAGATCGAATGGATGATGTGTGTGAGGTGCCAAATGAGGTCAATCGATCTCCAATATATATGAGTGCTAGGAGGAGGGTTTTGACCATAAGGTAAAACCCATTCATTGAGTGGGGTCGACTTGTCCAAGTGAATCCAACTTGGTCAACATGAAAAATACAAAATTTTTCCTTTGATTTTATAATGAAAATACCGACTGTAGCTACCAATTTTCAACATTGTCCTACAGTACCCTGTGAGGATTCATGTGTTGTAGGTATATTGTTGTGTTACAAGCCTCCACCAACAAGAACATAGGAAATTCCTCATCATGGATCATTTCCTTTACTACTTTGACTATGCCTTGTTCTTTGTCTTTGCCACTCCATTATTTTGTGGATTGTAAGGAACTATCAGTTCTTGTTAAATTTGGACAACTAGGTCCAAATTCTGGTTTGTGCTGCTCAGATGAAGATCTCAATATTTTTATTGGATTCCTCTTTCGGAAAGGTGTAAGATTGATCTAAATATCATCTCGATTAGATAAGCAGAACATGTACTTTGAATTTATTCCACCTATGTGCTAGGTCGGCCTGGAATATAATATAGACTTAAATGTCTTAAAGAGTGTGTCACACACCCCCAAAGATGTCTATAAAATGGAGAGACTTGGAGTTCATTATACACACACATTGTGGAGGATTTTCTTCTCTCTTGATGGTGATGGAGCTGCGTTCTTGGTGCTGCATATTTGTGGAGTGTTCTTTGTTTGGGTTGTACTGGGTTTATGTGTGACACACTTGGATGAATGATCTATTGGAGACTTTTCTAGTATAAGCATCCTGCCGATCATCGTAATGCCACCATTCATCATCTCTGTTTTGGCTTGTCTTCATCAACCTATTAGTATGTTCTATCTGCTTCAATATTTTGTGCCCTAATCTGAAATGGCATAGAACATGTTCATAAAATTAACATGGTATCAAAGCTAAGGGGAAGACAATTCGCAATTTGTGTTGAAAAGAAATCTCTGATCTATTGATCCATCAAGTGTAACTCATCCGAATTGAAGCAGAGGTTAGACGTGGAAGAGGAGACTTTATGTTTATCTCTTTCAGGGTCAAAGAGCTACAGGAGGTTGCCGTTGTGTTTGAGGGCAGATTACATGGTGCTTAAGGACTGGTTTATGGGAAGATTGTCTCTAAAAGAGAATGTTGCAGGCCTCTTAAGCCTCTCTAATGCTTTCTGCTAAAAATTAAGGAGGCCAAGGAGTAGAGCTGGATGAGAATGCTCTAGGGTAAACCAGAAGGATTACAAGGTTGTTTTAAGTCTATTTTTTTGGTGACCGAGTGCAGGAGGATAAGGCCGAGGAAATTAAGGATTGTTAGGGTGAGGTTGCATCCACAATAGGGTTGAACTACCACAGAAAAACAACTACAGGAATTGAAGGGAATTATGGGCAATTTTTAAGGTTGCTATATGTTTCTCTATAGATCTGAACTAGAAAGGAAGGGTACCACAGATATAAGGGGTATTTGATGTTGTGTGATATAATATCACTGTTTGAATTTTCAGAAGACCGAGCTCTATTTTAAGGAACTATATGTGTGAATAAAGGATTGGCTCAAGCCCTAACAGCCAGGGGATAGTGCAACCATTCCAAAGGAGATAGCTCACATCTTGGAAAGGAGGACAACTCTGGTATAAGGGTTTGTAATTTCATAAAGGAGCAGCATAGAAGGGCAACCTCCCATTGAAGGACAGCCGCATAAATAAATGGGCCAGATTTGAGGTTTGTTAGGCTATTTTGGGGGCTATTAGGGAGCCGCAGTAAACTGAGGTAGGCCGCAGGCCTAACCTCTCCAAAACAGACCAGTGTGGAGCTTTTTAAAGGATGTCTACCCAGGAAAATAGTCAAGGAAGACATCACTTCACCCAGACCAGGCCCAATCAAATTTGATGGTTGATTGAAGGCTCTATGTGCCCTAACCAACAGCAGTTTGACAGTTGTCTCAAAGGTAAGTTTGTTGTTTTAGTATATATTTGGTATTCTGATTGGACGAAGGGATATCTAGTAAAGTTCTGTTTAAGAGATGTTTTGAAGGGTCGTAGGCTAGTTTCCAAGGTTGTTTGGACAATTTTCAAATCCAAATTTAGGCAAAGGATATCACCATATTCAAAGGTTGATTTAAGTTATAAAAACAGGCCTCACCTGATACAGCCAATCCCATCGATACCTCATATGCAGACTATGTAAGAAGGTTGATGTCTGTCACATTTGAACAGTGAGTATAATTCTTGGTTCTTAAAGCCTTGAAGATGATTAAGGGCATGCGTAGTGATGGAGTATATATATAAAGAGAAGCTGCAGTGAAATCTCACATCTGTTTTGCGTGAACAAGATGTCGTGAGCTAATTGTGTTCCTAACCAGTACTCATTAGCTTAGAATGTCTCCAACCTACGTTGCACCAGAATACAGAAAGGAGATCGGATGTTTCCTGTGGCTATGGGTGCAGTTCCTAATTTTCACATCATGATAGTTATATCCAGATTCTGAATGGCCTAGTTTGTAGGTATACTGATGGAAGTTCTAAGCAGAGTTTTTTTTGTAATATCTGCAACTGCGGGTTTAATTTCTGTATAAGTGAGGATGGTCAAAGATCTTACTAGTGGTGTAAAGGAAAAACGATGTAGGTTGCAGTCGCAGATCCAATCTGAAGTTGGTCGTAGATCACAAACACAATGATTCCCAGATCTATACATAAGCAAGACCATAGTGATATTTAGAAGATGACACACTGTCATTTACCACATTTTCAGGAGTTGTGCACTTATGACTGGGCTAGATTTGCATAACAGAAAGGTATCATATTAGGTATGGACTGGCATGGAGAAGGGTAAATTTTGTGTTTGGAACATCTGCATGATTGGTTCCTAGATCTGTGCAATTTAGGAAACAAATTGCAGATTTGAGATCTGAAGATCTGGAACCCTAGATCAGTCTACCATTAACTGTATTTGGGAAGATCTGGAAGATAAGAAGCAATGCAGAAGTCAAGATATGTTAGAAGGTAGTAAGTTGCAGATAAGACAATTTTAGAGGGTTGCTTGAGGAAGCTACGTCAGATCCTCTCAGAATAATAGGCAGTCGCTGTAAAGTAAGTATGAGTACTTCTAACACAAGCTAAGGCTTGTAGATATATTCTCCTTGTTTTACAATGACATATGTCAGAATATGTATAACCATGAAGCTTGAAATCTTTTGTACTGTTAATGATGAAGAAAACAGTGATAACAATTTATAAGGTATCTCTGTAACCGAAAATGTGTGGAGCTAAATCTGTGATTCTATGTCACTGTCAATATGACAGTGACATAGACAGACACCCATGTTTACGAGATTCATAGTAGCAGTAAGCTTATGACCATAATCAATCTTACATTAGAGCATAATGATAAGCTTTGAAATGTGATCTGAGAAGTTTCTGCAGCCTTAAGTCACGTTGTTGGAGTCTTGAACCATGATCAGCAAAGCCTGTGACGTTTTTAACAAATATTGTATATGATACATGCCAAGATGCATCATAGTTATATGACAATATATGGCTATGAGTCTTGGATGGCTTTGAATGTGGGATAATAACACTCCTTTCCAAGTTTGTGTCTAGGATACCCTCATAGATGTCTTCTCTCAAGAGAAGCTGGCATTAAGAGGGAGAATACATTTGTATATGCTTCTGAGTTTATATCATTGTTGAAAGAACACCCTCATGGCGCAGATTCATATGGCTTCAGAGGGGCGAATTCCAAAAGAATACCAAGAAGCCATATAAATACCTGAGGTATCCAGCTGCCATATGAGCCTGGACCATTTGAAGAAATTGTAAAGCATCAAAGTCTGCGAGGATGCAAGGGTGATGTCTAGGATATGGTTCCTAGACCACAGATCAAAGCTAGATATAAGATCAAGCATGGATCTGATGAGAAAATGTGCTGCCTAAGACTTCTCTAAGAAGGCACTGATTATTATTGCACCTATATTCTATTATTACCCTTGCTGCTATGCAACGTCGAAATCTCCATCAGATGGATGTGAAGAGCACATTTATGCATGATGCGATAAAGGAAGAGGTGTATGTAGAGCAACCTCTGGGGTTCGAAGTCTAGGATAGAGACACCCATGTCTGTAGGTTGAAGAAAGCCCTTCATGGGCTGAAGCAAGCACCCAGAGCTTGGTACGAGAGGATAAATAGCTACCTGATGAAGCCAGGCTTCACTCGTAGTAATGTTGATCTGAACCTTTACTTCAAGATTGATAGAGAGAAGCCTCTGATTCTGGTGTTGTATGTGGACGACCTCTTCCTGACAAGATGTTGACCCTCTCATTCATCAGTGCAAGATGGAGCTCGTTGTTGAGTTCAAGATGAAGGACCTAGGACAAATGCACTAATTCCTAGGCCTGGAGGTCTGGCAAAGACCTGGCAAGATTTTCCTTTCTCAAGTAAAATAAATTGTGAAGCTTTTGGTATGGCGGACTGTAAGTCTGTGTCGACACCGATGGAGTTCAACTTTAATAAGTTGAGAAGCAGCGTTGTTGGGCCTGTGTTAGCAAATTCTACTGAGTGTCGTCAACTCATAGGGGCTCTTATGTTCTTATTGAACACTCGTCCGGACGTATGTTGTGCAGTGAACACTTTGAGTCAACAAATGGTTGATCATGACATTCACTGGGTTGGTGTCAAGAAACTCTTGAGATATCTCTGGGGCACGATAAACCATGGGCTGAGACACACTGTCGGGAGCATGACACTCCTTGGATATACTGATGTCGATTGGGCTGGCAGTGTGGGATTGTAAGAGCACATCTAGATGCTACTTCACAAATAGATCTGCTTCGGGCAGGAAAAGGAAGTCAGTAGCCTTGAGCACCGTCGAGGTCGAATACATTGCAGCATGTATGGCCCGTTGTGAAGTCACTTGTTTGCGAAAGCTCTTCATTGAGTTGTTCGAGCATGTGCTAGATGCCACCATTATCCTTTGTGATAACCAAAGGGGGATTCATTTGTCATAGAATCTTGGGTTCCACAATTGATCCAAGCATGTTGATGGTTGGTACCACTTTATTCGGGATATGGTACAGCAAGGCGCGGTAAGGCTCGATCATATAGGAACTGATGAGTAGGTCGCGGACAGTCTCATAATGCCCTTGGGGAAGGTCATGTTCCTAACTTTTCGTGAGAACCTTGGAATCATGGAACGACCCTATTTGGAGGGTCTTGTTGAACGATGAGCTCTTGGAGCTCCAAGGGGGTTTTGGGGATAGCTTTGGTGCTATAAGCAACCACAGGGCTAGGCTTGCCAAACCTAGTTGGTGTTCTTCTACCCCACTATGATGATATTGAGATGGTTTACCTCTTTCTAATCTATGCCCCGTATACATCCTACCCATGGAGTTTCGTACTCGTGGGAAGGACCTCTCATTTGGCCAATGAGGTGGGAAATGTGAATAGAGACCATAGCAAGACCGATGGAGGCATCGAAGATTCCCGTACTCTCTATGTCTAGGATGACACGTGTCCAACCACTTGATCTGGGATCAATTTTAGCAAGGTTTCGGACCTCCAACTGACTTAGGGTCAGTGAAACTAACTTCGGGTTAGTATACGACTCTCTTGATTCCTAGTGAGGTTTCAGACCTCCAACTGACTTTGGGTCAGGTAAACCAACTTCAGGTTTGTATGAGACTCTTTGTGAGTCCCCTAGAGGTTTCGAACCTCTGGGCTAAATCTTTCAGCCGGGTATGATGTCTTTGTGATTGACCCACTTCTGTTCTGAAATAAAGAGGCTAGCAAAGCAAGTTACGGTGGGATGACGCACGATGTTTGGATTGCACTAGTGGACGAAGTTCTCCCTAGTTGAGAGGGAGTGTTAAATTTGGACAAATAGGTCCAAACTCCAGGTTTTTCTGCTCAGATGATGATCCAAATATTTTTATTGGATTCCTCTTTCGAAGAGGTGTAAGATTGATCGAAATATCATCTCGATCATATGAGCAGAACATGTACTTTGAATTCATTCCATTTATGTGCTAGGTCGTCCTGGAATATAATATAGAGTTAAATGTCTTAAAGAGCGTGTCACACACCCCCAAAGATTTCTATATAATGGAGAGACTTGGAGTTCATTATACATACACATTGTGGAGGATTTTCTTCTCTCTTGATGGCGATGGAGCTGCATTCTTGGTGTTGCATATTTGTGGAGTGTTCTTTGTTTGGGTTGTACTGGGGTTATGTGTGACACACTTGGCTGAATGACCTATTGGAGACTTTGTTGGTAGAAGCATCCTGCTAAACATCGTAACGCCACCATTCATCATCTCTGTTTTGGCTTGTCTTCATTGATCTATTAGTATGTTCTATCTGCTTCAGTATTTTGTGCCCTAATCTGAAATGGCATAGAACATGTTCAGAAAATTAACAGCTCTTCCTTGATGCATGCCTCGCTATAGAAACCCTTGAACTCATTGAAAGTATATTCAAACCCATTTTCTAATATCAAGACTTTGATCTTTTTCCTAATATGTTTCTCCATAATAGATTTAAACTCTTGGAACCGACTGAAGACCTCACCCTTGGCCTTCAAGAAGTAAATCCATGTCCTCCTATAATATTCATCTATGAAGGTTATGAAATAACTAAACCCAAAGATATACTCCACTAACATAGGATCACAAATATCATAATGCACCAAATCCAATACTCCCTTAGAATTGGTCTCACTATAAATAAATGTTGCTTTGGCATGCTTTCTAAGCACACATTCTTTTCCCATATGATCTCGCTCCACACTGAACCCTAGAAAACCAATTACCATCACTTGCAACAGTGGTAGCGCCTGTTACCCACCACTTTGTGGGTGATATCGCTAGGAGAAAGTTTTCTCCAAGACGGTCCTTAGTTGGCAGCCCCTTGTAGCCATCGACTAGCTCGTTGTGCCATTTCTCTGCCACTTGAGATATCCATGTGGTCCCTCACCCATCTGTCATGATTGTATGTTTGAAGGTGGTCCTCCCGAATCTAAATGTATGCCTTTTCACTTGGTAATGGAGTATTGTATTTTGCTTATCATGGATACTTATAAGCATGGATTAATGTGGGGATTCAGCGAAAAGAGTGGGCTAGGTGGTACTACATATTTTGGATGTTACTCTTGGATCTTAGTCTCATGGGATCTCCTTTACTAACCATTGGGTATTAGGATGGTACTACATCGGAAACCCTGATTTTGTTTGTGTGGTCCCAATTCCCAATCCACATACATCACTCCCCTTCCGTTTATTATAATCCCATCCATCATCTTTCCCACCTGGGTCCACATTTCTCCACTCGATCCATATAGGATTAGCCTCCCCTTCCCCTTTCCCACACCTTGGGTTGGACTTGGAACGACACCCCAGAGGTTGATGTCGCTGAAAATAAAAATTAAAAGAATACGTTGCCACATTCAACAGGAAAATGTACCAAAAGATGCAAAATATGGTTGGGACAAATATATTTAGCACGTGGGAAAAATCCAATGCATGAGATCTAACCCATACCCATGGCCATCACCCTGGTTCCATAGGCCCTAGATGAGCCTCCACTATCATTCAGGTACCCATGATTGTCCCAACCCCTAGTAGGCAATGAATTGCCTTACTTTAAAGGGGGTATCCAATGTTATATCTTACACATCATGTTCTTACCCTTTGAGCCATGAGAAATTGATCAAATAAAAATCATAAAAGGAATAAAGCATATAAATAAGGGTGGAAAAATCAAGTTCGGGGCACCTCATGCACCACGATTTCTCCCTCCTATACATTATATACCTAAATGTGGGGTTCCTTTTTACTAGCTACCCTTGTACCCCGACAGGTGGCCTAAGATTGCCCCTTTCATTCCCTATTCCATTCATCTCTTTATCACATGCCACCACCATATGAAGGACGTACCTTGGACATATTATCCCCTCTAAAATTAGAAACCACCTAATAGGGTACTTGTTTAACCCCCTTTGGAGCTTGGAGACATTAGCACATGCCGAATCCCACAATGGAACTGCATGCATTATGAAGTACCCACCTATTATCCATGGTTTGTAAGCTCTTTAACTCAATTACTTTAAATGGCTTGTTGTGCTAGAAGGCTAGGGGACGCATTGGATCTTATGCAGGATTGCAGATGGTCTCTATTTTGGGTTTGGTCTCCATATACAGGGTCCTAACCATATAAAGGGATACATTGGCACATGTAGGGTGTGTGTAGAGATTCATGGGCCTCCAAAATAGTAGAAAACACTCCATGGATCCCCAGATATGTTTAGATATTGCTTGAGATTCACCTATTGGACGAGGAAGATGCACCAAGTTCACTATGCCAAAACATCCCCACAGTTGTACCATGCACTTAGCAGATGGTTCAAGCCTTGTATGTTGATGTGGCATCACTTACAACATCATTTGAGCCCTCACATATGGTCTACAGTAATCTTCGACCTACTTGGAGACCCATGAGGTTACTTATGTGCCCCCACACCCATTGGGAGCACCACAGGTTTATTACTTGGAGAACAAGGGGCCAACCCCTTGTCCACTACCTTTTGGGAGTCCTCTTCATCATTATGGCACCTATGGGCTTAATCAAGCTTCTTAGAAGGCCAAAGACATGTATTATTGATCATTCAACCTCTTAAGAGTCTTATTCTTTTGTTTATGAGCTAGTTTGGTGGGCTTGTCACCAAAAGATAGTTATTTTTCACATTGTTTTATCATAGGGGCTAATGTAGGCCTAATTAGCTAAATCGAACTCATTATAAATGTATAAATACAAGTGATGAGGATTCATTTTAGCATCATCACTTGGTTTGGACTTGTATCTCTTTAGAGAACTTTGATATCCTTCTTGGAGGAAGAATTTTTGTAGCATGGAATGAATTTTGATGTTTTGATTATTTTCTTTTGTCTTGGAACTTCTTGATTGGAAAATTGTTGATGGTTGGATATACTCTTAATACATGTAAGTACATTTAATGATATTTTTTTCACATACATTGTTGCTATATTTTCGCTATACTAGGGAAAATTTGTTGCATCCATTTATGCAAAGTTATGGAAATTGGGTTTCGAGATAGTGATGCTTCATGAATGGGCCATGTATTATGAAAGAATGTTCCTAGAGATGCTTCTTTACTGAATTTCATCTTGATAAGCCATCAATTTTTCAAAACGAAGTATAAAGCTCTTGAATTTTCTTTTGTTGTTTCCCTAATGTTATGCGAAGTTTTCTTTGAGGATTCCTTGACAAAGAAAATTCGATGTCCATAGTCATAATTACCCTTGACTCCAAACTCTCCCCAAAGGGCTAGGCACTGGTCCACCATAAAGGTGATCACTTCAAATAATTTCCTTCTCTCACCTTATTTTTTCTAGGTCTATTCCCGTAGGTCTCTTAGGGCATCAATAATATTGCAAACCATCCACAGGAAAGGTTCAATATCTTTCCATCATCTGGTTTTGGGTTTATCCTAGGCACCCTCCAATTTTGAAGCAATTTTGATGGTTGGATTAAGAGATACTCCAAGCCCTAGCCTCAGGATCAATATTTCCCTTGGTTTCCTTAGGCCTAAAGACCTCATTCGGACCCTTGTAGGGCGGCTTAATTGTCAGATTAAACCTTTGAATATTAATTATCAATCCGAGAATCGTAAACACCAGTTGTACTACGTATTGGCTCAGCTTACTAATCAGAGTATAAATATGTTCCTTTGTAATGATAAACTAGATACTTGAATGAAACACGCATTTTCTCGCAAATAAAAAATCTTGAAAATGAAACTTACTGAACCAATTCAATTTACTGCAAACTCCACACTGTAATTAAACTACAAATCAATCCTCAATCATGTACCATTCTCGCACTCGCAATCTACTTTTAAAATCTCCTATGATAACTTAAAAACCTTAATCTATTAACTCCTCTCACTAACTTGACATTAACACTTGAAATTAATCTTGAAATAAGCGAAAAGATCACACATTATAAATTCACACCTTAAACTAACTATCCAAACTACCCTTGATAATGAATTCAAGATTTAAATTAACAAATTACAATCCTAACTATTGTTAAAAGAAACCATTTCACTCTATAAAATAACACTTAAGAATCTCATTAAAAACTATTTAAATATTTTAATCTAAATGAAAATGAACTATTAAAAAGCAAGCCTATCTCAAATCGAATCATCACACTTTATTTAAACTTGATATCTCTACCTAATCAAATCCACACTCAAACTTGCTTACATAAGGAAATGATTACACTATAAAAACAATAAAGAATCTAATTAAAAAGAGATTTAAAACAAAACAAATTCTAATTAAAAGAGATATAATTATGTGTAAACAAGCATTTAAATCCTACAAACATTTAAAGAAATTAGATAATGCAAACAATGATTTAATATTTTAAATTAGCAATGTTAACACATTCAGATTCAAAGCATCTACAATCTATTCTAGTTTCATATTTAAACTCAAAAATTGGAAAACAAAATAATAATTTAAGTACAGAATTAGGTGCTATTTAAAAACAATTTAAAACAAAAAATAATTCTACAAATTAAACAAATCCTAAAGCTATGAAAAATGAGGACTCGACTCCAGGTTGCAGTGGATCCTCGCCACTCCCTGGCGCAAGTCCAAAACTAACCCAACGTTAAAAGAAAAAATTACAATGCTTACATTAAAAAAAAAAGCAGAGCCAGAATTTATTAAATCAAATCAAAAAATTGCTTCAAATATTAATCAACAAATACATCATTTGCTAGGCAAATTGATGCCAGATCTACATCTGAGCAAATCGACCCTGAGAAGCTTTACCTTTACACCCGAGACATTTAATTTCTCCTTGTCTAAATGACAGATTAATTGGTTCTGCGCTCTCCACATCTTCAGAAATCGATTTTGCAGATGGGAAATTCTACTTTCTAATTGACAAACTCATTGCTTCATCCGCGCTCCATCAAATTGATGGATGAACTTATCGATTCTGCGCCCTCCCATTTAGTGCGCAGCTAATTCTACATCTAATGGATCGACTGCTTAATTATTAATGCATCCACTCCTTCATTCTACAGCTACTACCTCTATTTCCCTCTATCGACCTCCTTTGATCCACTACGGAAACTGATATTTATACATTTTAATTGCAAAACTGGAGCTTCGACCAGAAGATTATTGGTTTTAAAAATTGCCGGAATGAGAATTGGTTTTAAAACTGAATGTCAATTCAGGAAAACGTTCCACTGTTTGTGAGATCTTGCTATAGCTGGAAGATGCGTTCGTGACTTCTGGAAGAATGTGACCTCACATACTAGGGCATCGTACGGCAGCTTCAACAACGTACGGCAGCTTCAACAACGATTTTCATTCCCAAATTCTTTGGCTCTGGTTGACCTTGGAACAAAAGCTTCGATATCGCTGGTGGAAGAGGCGGTGTCATGTTAGTTGCTGCAACATTCCTACTTGACGCAGAAGAGAACTCAGAAATTTCTCCCAATCGCAGTTCAGTTTCACTTATACAACTACAATCCTTACCATGGATTATAGTTGTGCTGTTCATTCTGTTGTCTAATCTGAGAGCGGAAAAATGATCGCTGGTTGTCAAAGTCAATTAAACGAGGTGTCTTGTGCATAAGAGAAAGATACTTCTCTAATAACTCCAGATTTCCCCGCACAAAAGCATTCAGAAGTCGTCGATGCTTTTCCACAAACTTTACAAATGTCATGCCTCTACTTTTCTATCTGGAGAGCCATTTGAGCAACCAGAAATGAGAACGCTTTCTACCTTTGTAACGTAAGAATTCTGGAACAAATTGGCCGGCAGAGTTAGTGGTCTTCAGATGCATAGTTATCCATCGCTCTCTGCAAGTAATCCTGGAAGCCAGTAATCAACAATCGTTAATGGACCAGCATTCTCCACTAAATCCAGCTTTGCTTGAGATTACTTTAAATCGAGAATTCTACGATATGAAGCAATTGTCAAGAGATGGTTCATTAACGGGTTCATATATATCGTAAGTGTCAAAAAATATCTCATCAACTGCTCCAAGCAAATTTAATCCTGGTTGTAATTCTTTCTCAGGCTTTCAAATTACACTCCAAACAACAAAAATGATCATGTTCTCTATTAAAGTTGTGCATCGAGCAATACAAGCAGAAATATTCTTGACACTGCTCGTATAGTTGGAAGCATTTGTCACAAATTACTTTCCTACAATTGAAACAAGAATTTTGTTGACTCTATGTGGAACAGAAGAAGCATGAATTTCCTTGGTTTTTTATGGAACATGAGGAGCAAGAAGTTTCTTTTGAATTTGATTTATTGATACACAATAGGCTGTCAGTAAATGTACTTCCAAAACTGCTAAAAGAGGCATCTCCACTGGTATTTTCTTGACCTTCAATCATTGATTCTTTTGGCTTTGATATATCCCCGTTGGAGCTCAAAATCGAGCCGGAGCCAACTCGTATTTTTTACAACGTAGACATAAATAGAGAGAGCATCGTCCTTGGTCAATTTGGATTGAGGGTGATCTAGGCATGTAGATGGAGGGCGCCTTTTACCTATCATATTAACCTTATTAAGTAGATATGACGGATCACAAACAAATTTTTTTTTTACCTCTGGCAGTTTCACCTTCTAATGTCACCCCATTAGCTTTACCTTCTTCATTAAATGTCACCTTGCAATTCGGCTTGTTGAGCATGTAAGTTCCATCATAACAACACTGAGCTGTGAAAAGGTCTGAGGAAGTTCTCCCAACCCATACAATGGATATATCTATGGTGAACCTCCTTGGAAGCATGCAAGAGATTCTGCACACAGCTTTATCCTCTTCACTGTTTCCAAGGTAGGCTCACAAAGATAGTGATCATCACGATAAAGTGCCAAGGCATGCCCAATGATGCATGAAGCCTAGTAGACCATGCTGTCACTTGAATTAATAGTTTTATTTGAACTTTGTCCATTGTGATAAGTTGTGCCACCATTTTGAGGATCGTCAACTTCCATAGATCCTTGCTCAAAGTGTCTCTTGTCCTGATTGTGAATTATTTGGAGAATTTCCATGGCTTCCTCCAAAATGATGGTTTATGTGTATTTTATGAAAGGGCTAGCAACCATTTGAGAGAGAACTAAGATTTTTTTTAATCCCCAAACATAACAGAGTAGCGATATTCATAGAGACCCAATACGTTCACATTCAGAAATGGTTTTCAGTGGAGTATTCCCCTAACAACAACTCTTTCACGAAGTCGAATTTCGCCAAACGGTTTCTGGGTTATAGGAAAAACGGTGCTCTGAACACAACCCATGTCTCATAATTTAGATATTCTGCTCCATTTGGTCACAAATTTTATATTTTCACCTACATCAGTTCAACTACCCAGCGGCTGCATTTATGCATTTGATGAATTCGTACTCAAATGTATTCCTGCATCGAGCCTTCCTACAAACAAGAAATTATTTATTAGCGAAACTATTACCAAACACCTTCTAAATTAATTAATAATGAGTAATAAGTATTATTTATAAATGCCTCTAATCGTCAACTTAATGAATAAACAATGATTAAAATACTAGGTACAAGCATATAATGATGTGATAAAGATCGTGAAAATTTGGGCAAAAGTGCGGCTCAACATCCCCCCACGCTGAACTTCTTGCACGTCCTCGTGCAAGAAAAAACTATAAGATGATGAAATAAGGTAGGGAAAATGTCAGCAAAGAGTTTAGCTTGATATTGTAATGCATTTATTAACCCGCAACATTATTATTACGACACCAGCTAAAACCATGTGAGATGATAAAACAAGATCAGGTATCAAAAGTAACATTTATGGAGAAAATATTGTTGCACAAACTTGTTACCTTGTCCCAAATGAATTTCCTGTTTTGTTTCTGCCCAAAGTCTTATGATGAAAATCAAATTTTGTTGAAGAGGCACAATTTTACAAATACTACCACAGGTTTTATGCACCTACTATAGCAATCTTGTACCTAGGTCATTCAGCACATATGTAGAGGTAACTACAATCAATTCACATTGTTGGCAACCAACACCTTGTGAGTAGTCATCATTAAGTAATTCATCACTCTGAATACCATGAAAATTAAAGTGAGCAACCTCTTTATTTGAACACTCTAAATTCTTTTGTTATCCGGATTCAAAAATAGATTTCCTCTTAATCTAGTACAAAGGATTACCTTCACTAAGGGTACCACATCATTCAAATATTCTTGATTTTTGAAAGATAGAACTTAAAGCATCATGTTCAAATCGTCTTAAAACCATTGCCCAAGAAAAATGATGAGTCTTAGGGAAAGAGAAGGATAACCAAACAAATCATAGTATGCAGTTAACTTTAATACCACAGACATGGCCCTGTTGCCCGCAGGTGTCCATAACCTCGACAGGGGTGTCTTTTAACCTAACGAAATGTCAGTATCCCACTTACTAGATACAGCTTCAAAGTTAGCTTATTTTCCTATTTAAATGAAGGCCACTGTCTTGGCTTGGTAACCAGCTGATGGCAGTGCCACTCACAAAAAGTAACATGGATGAACAGGCTCCAGCTTTTTGGCTAAAAGCCATTACTCTGGCTTGGTGACCACGAGAAATCATGGCATGCATGCTAGGTCCCATGATCGTGGTAGGTCGGCTCATCATGAGACCTCTTGTCCTTCCCTACTACTTTTTAAGCTCTGATTATTACTAACCTTAAAGGTTACTTAATAAGTGGGGAGACAGATCTACTCCTTAAGAGAACAAGATGGTGTGAAAAAATTTTTAATGACTAATCATTGTTGGATAATTCCTCTACCATAAAGACGTGTTAAAGATATCCCAGACAATGACTAAAAGATTCTTTGAGTTAAGAATGCTAGTGTTCTCATGAATAGCTCATTATGATCTTAACAAGAGTGGTCCACCATAGGGGTTTTCCAATAGTATCTTTTAAGAGAAACTGAATATATATATCCGCGGACAACTTATTAGAGTGATTAATCATGGTTACTTTTGCAAAATCATGAGGTATTAGAGTGAATTGTACTCAACAAAATTTTTCAAAAATGTATGTGTTAACAACTAGTGTGGATCAAAATTAGTTTTAACAACCATTAAAAAAAAAAAAAAAAACCCTAATAGCATTGTAACTGCTTTATTCATTTATTCTCCTACCCTATTTACCATAAGAGACGAAAGACTCATTTTCAAGTATATGAGTACTTCCAATGAAGCCATGTGCGTAACAAAATGTTGATTATACTCACGCTTAGTTTTAACGAATAGAATTCAAGACATACGAAAGCATGAGAAACGAGTTGATTTAATTGATATGGTACCAAGAGTTTCCGAACGCTGAGGAAATAATATGTCTTAATGACTGCTTGAAACCAAGATTCAATGGAATCCACATATTTATGATTTTCCAACTGATGCAAGTCTTCCACAGTTTGATATTCACTTTATTGGAAACAAAAAGGATATGGTGAAAGAGAAAAGATAAATCCCTCAAGTTCGGGCTCAAATATCTGCTTTTCAAACTAACAAGAATGGTTGAGAGAGATTCTAGGGTTTTGAGTTTCAACAACATTTTCAGAACAAGTTCCAATAAAAGACTGCTCCTCTGGTGGTCTCTGAATTACATCCTCCCACAGTGAATGTTTTGCAGTAATGGGGGAAGTTTCTAGATTCATTCCCTTTTCCACCATAGAAGGTGTGACATTTTGTTCAACATGGGAATCAACGAAAAGAATAGGTGGCTCAAACTGTTGTGAAACCTGATGGTTTAGATTAGGGTTTAGGATGTGGTTTGGGCTAAGGTTCGCACTAGGGTTCTAATGCGTGGACTAAGGTTTGGATTTGGATTGGGATTAGGTATAGGGTTTGAGTTAAGGCTAGGGTTTGAATGAGGTCTAGGGTAAGGTTGCACATATGGCTGGGACCATGGAGGAGGATAACTTAATGGTGCGTTGGGAAGAAATTGTGGTTGTTGTTGGTGCTCATATGATTGAATTTGCATGGGAGATTTCCCTAGAGATAAGGGTCCAAATGATTCTTGAGGCCATGGATATATCTGGCTCGAGGATGAGGACCACTGTGGCCATGAAGTAAGATATTCAATTGGAGGAGGATCAGAAGTTTGCCATGAAATTCCAGAATTATAAACCTGTTGAGGAACCTGCTCAGGAAAATAATCATTATTCCAAGTATCAAATGGTGTTGGGTTTTGAGTTATACCTAGCAGTTGATTCAATTCCTTACTTGATTCCTTGACTACCTTTCGTAATCGTGGCAGTGATGGGCAATGTTTGGTTGGATGACCATCCTCGCAAATTTTGAAAACTGCTAGACCATTAAGTGGACACTTTCCAAGGCAATGTTTGTTTCTACAGTTGGCACATAGGATAGGCAATGGTTCTTCGTCCTTCTCTTGTTCCTGCAAATCATCCAATTTCGAAATCAAAGATTTAATTATATTAAATTTATGTTCAAGCAAGATATTAAATTCAACACTTGTGAATTCTTCACCGGATGAGTTGTTCGTCTCTGTAGTAGCATAAAAACTCCTCATGGAATGATTCCTCAGAATACCATCTTCTTGTCTTCAACAAGAAAAATGGTACATTTTGTCATCACATGGATTAGTACGCAAGGGTTCTTACAATACCCCAAAAATGATATAATGTTGAAGATTGGATTCTAAAGATAAATGGATTTAAAAGATACTGATTGAAATAAAGCTCACCACTCTTGCATGAAAGGAAAATGCCGAATGAAAGTACTATTTAATCTATTAAAAGAAAAATTATTTGGAAATTAAATGTCTAAAGCTTGCTTCTACTTATACACCTAAAGGAAATAAAAGTTCAAGAGATACGCAAGATGGCCAGAATTTGGAGCAACCCCACAATAGTGGATGCGTGGCTCTTCACTCACGTCTTACCGTACACTCTCTACCCTCTGACGTCCAACAATACCCTTGAAACTCTGTAAGAACAATTTTACCTGAGCCAAAATACAACTCCCTGGAAACGGCGCCAAAATGTTGGGCGGCTTAATTGTCGGATTAAACCTCTCAATATTAATTATCAATCCGGGAATCGTAAACGCGAGTTGTACTGCGTATTGGCTCAGCTTATTGATCAGAGTATAAATATGTTCCTTTGTAATGATAAACTAGATACTGGAATGAAACACACATTTTCTCGCAAATAAACAATCTTGAAAATGAAACTTACTGAACCAATTCCATTTACTGCAAACTCCACATTGTAATTAAACTACAAATCAATCGTCAATCATGTACCATTCTCACACTCGCGTTCTACTTTTAAAATCTCCTATGATAACTGAAAAACCTTAATCTATTAACTCCTCTCACTAACTTGACATTAACACTTGAAATTAATCTTGAAATAAGTGAAAATATCACACATTATAAATTCACACCTTAAACTAACTATCCAAACTACCCTTGATAACAAATTCAAGATTTAAATTAACAAATTACAATCCTAACTATTGTTAAAAGAAACCATTTCACTCTATAAAATAACACTTAAGAATCTCATTAAAAACTATTTAAATATTTTAATCTAAATGAAAATGAACTATTAAAAAGCAAGCCTACTTCAAATCGAATCATCACACTGTATTTAAACTTGATATCTCTACCTAATCAAATCCACACTCAAACTTGCTCACATAAGGAAATGATTACACTATAAAAACAATAAAGAATCTAATTAAAAAAAGATTTAAAACAAAACAAATTCTAATTAAAAGAGATTTAATTATGCGTAAACAAGCATTTAAATCCTACAAACATTCAAAGAAATTAGATAATGCAAACAATTATTTAATATTTTAAATGAACAATGTTAACACATTCAAATTCAAAGCATCTACAATCTGTTCTAATTCCGTATTTAAACTCAAAAATTGGAAAACAAAATAATAATTTAAGTGCAAAATCAGGTGCTATTTAAAAACAATTTAAAACAAAAGATAATTCTACAAATTAAACAAATCCTAAAGCTATGAAGAATGAGGACTCGACTCTAGGTTGCGGTGGATCCCTGCCACTCCCTGGAGCGAGTCCAAAACTAACCCAACGTTAAAAACAAAAATTACAATGCTTACATAAAAACAAATAAATGCAAAGGGAGAATTTATTAAATCAAATCAAAACATTGCTTCAAATATTAATCAACAAATACATCATATGCTGGGCAATTTGATGTCGGATCTACATCTGAGCAAATTGACCCTGAGAAGCTCAACCTTTACACCTGAGACATTTAATTGCTCCTTGTCTAAATGATGGATTAATTGATTCCGCGCTCTCTACATCTTCAGAAATCGATTTTGCAGATGGGAAATTCTTCTTTCTAATTGAAAAACTAATTGCTTCATCTGTGCTCTATCAAATTGATGGATGAAATTATCGATTCTGCGCCCTCCTATTTAGTGCGCAGCTAATTCTCCTCTAATGGATCAACTGTTTCATTCTTAATGCATCCACTCCTTCATTCTACAGCTACTACCTCTATTTCCCTCTATTGACCTCCTTTGATCCACTACGGAAACTGATATTTATACATTTTAATTGCAAAACTGGAGCTTCGACCAGAAGATTATTGGTTTTACAAATTTCCAGAATGAGAATTGGTTTTAAAACGTTCCCCTTTTTGTGGGATTTTGCTATTGTTGGAAGATGTGTTCGTGGTTTCTGGAAGAAAGTGACTTCACATACTGGGGCATCGTACGGCAGCTTCAACTACAATTTTCATTCCAAAATTATTTGGCTCTGGTTGACCTTGGAATAAAATATTCAATATCACTGGTGGAAGAGGCAGTGCCATGTTCGTTGCTGCAGCATTCCTACTTGACGCAGAAGAGAACTCAGAAATATCTCCCAATCGCAGTTCAATTTCACTTATACAACTACTCAATCCTTACCATGGATTGTAGTTGTGCTACTCTTTCTGTTGTCTAATCTGAGAGCGGGAAAATGATCGTTGTTGTCAAAGTCAATTAGACGAGGTGTCTTGTGCATAAGAGAAAGAGACTTCTCTAAAAACTCTGGATTCCACCGCACAAAGGCATTCATAAGTCGTCAATGCTTTTCCACAAACTTTACAAATGTCATGCCTCTGCTTTTCTATCTGGAGAGCCATTTGAGCAAACAGAAATGAGAACGCTTTCTACCTTTGTAACGTAAGAATTCTGGAACAAATTGGCCGGCAGAGTTAGTGTTCTTCAAATGTATAGTTGTCCATCGCTCTTTGCAAGTAATCCTGGAAGCCAGTAATCAACAACCATTAATGGACCAACATTCTCCACTAAATCCAGATTTGCTTGAGATTACTTTAAATCGAAAATTCTGTGATATGAAGCAATTGTCAAGAGATGGTTCATTAACGGGTTCATATATATCGTAAGTGTCAAAAAATATCTCATCAACTGCTCCAAGCAAATTTAATCCTGGTTGTAATTATTTCTCAGGCTTCCAAATTACACCCGAAATAATAAACATGATCATGTTCTTTGTTAAAGTTGTGCATCGAGCAATACAAGCAAAAATATTCTTGACACTGCTCGCATAGTTGGAAGCATTTGTCACAAATTACTTTCCTACAATTGAAACAAGAATTTTGTTGACTCTCTTTGGAACAGAAGAAGCATGAATTTCCTTGGATTTTTATGGAACATGAGGAGCAAGAAGTTTCTTTTGAATTTGATTTACTGATACACAATAGGCTGTCAGTCAATGTACTTCCAGAACTGCTAAAAGAGGCATCTCCACTGGTATTTTCTTGACCTTCAATCACTGATGATTTTGGCTTTGATATATCCCCATTGGAGCTCAAAATCAAGCCAGAGCCAACTCATATTTTCTGCAATGTAGACATAAATAGAGAGAGCATCGTCCTTGGTCAGTTCAGATTGAGGGTGATCTGGGCATGTAGATGGAGGGTGTGTTTTACCTATCGTCTTAACCTTATTAGGTAGATATGACGGATCACAAACAACTTTTGTTTTTACATCTGGCAGTTTCACCTTCTGATGTCACCCCATTAGCTTTACCTTCTTCATCAAATGTCACCTTGCAATCCGGCTTGTTGAGCATGTAAGTTCCACCATAAACAACACTGAGCCGTGAAAATGCCTGAGGAAGTTCTCCCAACCCATACAATGGATATATGTATGGTGAACCTCCTTAGAAGCATGCAATATATTCTACACACAGCTTTATCCTCTTCATTGTTTCCAAGGCAGGCTCACAAAGATAGTGATCATCACGATAAAGTGCTGAGGCATGCCCAATGATGCATGAAGCCTAGTAGACCATGGTGTCGCTTGAATTAATAGTTTTATTTGAACTTTGTCCATTGTGAGAAGTTGTGCCACCATTTTGAGGATCGTCAACTTCCATAGATCCTTGTTCAAAGTGTCTCATGTCCTGATTGTGAATTATTTGGAGAATTTCCATCGCTTCCTCCAGAATGATGGTTTATGTGTATTTTACGAAAGGGCTAGCAACCATTTGAGAGTGAATCGAGATTTGTTTTAATCCCCAAACATAACAGAGTAGCAATATTCATAGAGACCCAATACGTTCACATTCAAAAATGGCTTTCAGTGGAATATTCCCCCGACGACAACTCTTTCACGAAGCCGAATTTCGCCAAACGGTTTCTGGGTTATAGGAAACATGGTGCTCTAAACACAACCCACGTCTAGGATTTAGAGATTCTGCTCCGTTTGGTCACAAATTTGATATTTTCACCTACATCAATTCAATTACCCAGCTGCTTCTTTTATGAATTTGGTGAATTCGTACTCAAATGTATTCCTACATCGAGCCTTCCTGCAGCCAAGAAAGTATTTATTAACAAAACTATTACCAAACTCCTTCTAAATTAATTAATAACGAGGAATAATCATTATTTCTAAATGCCTCTAATCATCAACTTAATGGATAAACAATGATTAAAATACTAGGTACAAGCATATAATGATGTGATAAATATCGTGAAAATTTGGGCAAAAGTGTGGCTCAACAACCCTCACTTTGTCTGGTGTCAAAAATTCATTCTTTGATCCCATTTATTGGTTTCCAAACCCTTCCCCCTTGACCTACCCCCTGGGTCCACTTAGTCCCATGTGGTCCCATACCTCATTAAGAAAAATTCTTTAAGGAACACTAGGAATCCAAGCCTTAACAAGAATTATATGGTTTGAGGGCCTCCAACATAAGATACACCCTAAAAACTCAAACCTGGGAATTCTCCTTGATCCCTTCCTTGAGAGCCTTTAACCTTGCCTTCCAAAGTAAGCAAGCCATTCTCTGAGCCTCTCTTGTTTATAGGATCTTTGGGATCAACCCTCACCCTACCATCGCTCTATCCATTTAGTGGTCCTTATTATATCAAGTCTCCTCCCAAAGATGAATGTCTGTAAAGAGTAAGTATCCATAGTTGAAGTGACAGTGGGATATTGCTCCATTGCTGTGCTTAACCTGGTAGTAGCCCTTCAAGGATCCCCTTTTAGTGCCCCTGCTAGTTTGAGTAGTAACATTTATGGCGTGGTTATCAGGGAGGAAGCAGGTCTGCTTCCCTAGTGAATCATTGAGGAATTTATTCATTTAAGACAAATTTATTATTCCTATGGGGACACCACTCATTGTCCAAACCCCTAGTTTTCTTGAAGGCAATAATATTCCTCCTTTAACTAGGGTTGTTGCAAATAGGAAGAAACAAGCTCCATCACCTATTGAAACTGCTCTTCTTCCTGAGTTTTAAAATGTCGGTGATCCCACCACAAAAATGGCTACTAGTTACACCACTGACAAGCCCAAAATGAGAAAAAGTGAAAGAATTTTGGTCAGTGTCTTTGCCCCTTTGAAATTGAGTGATGATCCTAAACCATTACCTAAAAAATAAAATCGATAGTTTCTCAAGTTCAACGGTGATGTTATCACAATTGCATGTGACTTTGTTGAATAATTATATTGCCACATGTCTCCTAGGATGATCTTTGATGAATATAGGCTCATGATTCTCTTTGCTTTATCGCTTGAAGGAAAAGAAAGAGAATGGTACCTTAGTCTTCTCCCGACATGCATTGAAGATTCTGATGAATTCGAGGACCTATGCATGAAGATATGGTCATGCAATGCCCAAGGAACCTTCAACATTGAGAAGTTTTATCTGTTGAGATTCAACAAGAAAATTTCAACATCCACACCTAGTGCATTAAGCACCTACACTAGGGTGGGGCCCACAGTGCTATTTTTGGGGGCATGTATATTTTAGTTATCCCTTAATTAAGATGGACAATAAAATGTAATCCATTCTCAATGATGACTTGAAATAGTTAACTGAGAGTGATAAACTTAGTTAGCTAGTGGATTTCAAGTTAGAGGTCGTTGGTGAGGCATGCAAAGTAATTCTAGTTGTAACAAAGTTTGAAGTGCAGTGGTGCGTTAGTTAATGCAAGTTGTAATCAGTTTAACTCAGTTAAGTGAGTTAAAATTAGTTGTGCTAGTTGTAATTGAAGATACACTAGTGAGAGATCAATTGAATTAAATATTAATTAATTCACAATCAGTGATCTCACATGAAACTGAGGATTTACTAATATTAGTTGCATGCATATCAGATCCAGTGGAGACCCAGTTGAGATCTAGGTGAAAGGGAAGTTGACTATTAGTTGTAGGATTATTGGGTTGCATACATGCAACCAAACGCCTATTGGAGTTCCCATGATACGTGCACAGTCAAGGAAGACCATAATTCCTATCTTTTAGGGATTGCGCAAGCAAGGAAGGTTGTCTAGAGGCTAAGAATTGGCTATGTGTTGGTTAGTTTTGTTCATGACAGTGTGAGACAATTAGCTGAGTACTCGAGGGCTCTTGTGAGAAGATTTTTGTATGTAATTGTTTCATGATCCATGTTGAATATACAATAGAATATAGTGGGGTTTTTAGATGTAAGCTTTCCCCGGGAAATTATCTGTGTTGTGCGTGATTTGATTCTTCTTTACTTCATGTAATTGGCAATTGTGTTTTTAATTCCGCAAAATATTAGTAGAAGTGATTCAGTATTTAAATTTAGTACATTTTTAGATCAGGTGAATCCAAGATATACATGCATGTTGTATAATTTCTACATGGTATTGGAGCACAGGAAATTGTAGAAGTGAAGCAGGAGTTGAGTCTGTGACTGGATAGTATTCAAATTTGCAGAAAGACTTTCTTGGTGCTACCGTTGATTCAAGATCGAAATGGCTTTCAATGGCTTGAGGTTGGAGTATGCACTCAAGGGCAGCTCAAACTATATTGCTTGGAAGGACAGGATGGAGGAATTACTCAAATACAATGGCTTAAAGGAATTCATTGACACTGATGTTCCTAAACCCGTTGTGACAGATGCTGCAAATCTTGATGCATGGAAAAAGAAAGTAGCAAAGGCGAGGAGGATCCTGTTGGAGGGAGTACGAGACCACATTATCTCAAGCCTTCATGGGAAATTCACACCATATGAAATGTGGAAGGATTTTATGGATCTATTCCAAAGAAGCAGCGACCATAGGAAATTGGCGCTCAAAGATAAACTCAGGAAGATCAAGATGGAAAAGGGCAACACCATTCCAAAATATCTAACAAAGTTTGTCCAATGTTGGGATGAACTAGGGAGCATTGGAATAACATTCGTTGATGATGATTTGGTGAGCTTGGCTCTCCTAGGACTTCCCAAGAGTTGGCACAGTTATCAAGACTCTGTCAATGGAAGGGGAAAATTTCCAGATTGGGAACGACTGTGGTCGGATTTGGTGCAGGAGGAGTTCTGACAAAACACTAGAGATGGATCTTCATCTAAGAATGAAGATGAAGAGGATTGTGCTTTGGCTTCCAAGGCGAGGAAGGGGAAGGGGAAGAAATTTCATTCTAAATCTGAGTCCAAGAATGGAAATAAGCAGGACATGTCCAAGGTGAAGTGTTTTCACTATCACAAGCATGGGAATTTTGCTAATAACTGTCCACAAAATAAGAAGAACAAGAAGGCTGAAGGATATGCAGCTGGTGAGGCCCTCGCCTCATAATTTGAGCTTGACTTCTCATTTATCGCATGCATGGTGTCAAGTGTATTGATATCTATGTGGTATTTGGATAGTGGCGCTTCCTTTCACATGATGGCGGACAAGGAAATTTTCAGTGACTTGGAGGAGAAGGATCTCCAAATGCATATTGAAATGGGCAATGACGGGCAGTACAGTGCTACCGGGATTGGTACGATTATCTTCCAAATGCAGTCAGGTAAACCCTTTCAATTAAAAGATGTAATGCATGTACCAGGTCTGAAGAAAAATTTAGTCCCAGTTGCAATGTTGGAGGATAGAGGTTATGATGTTGTTTTTAGTGAAGGAAAAGCTTTCCAGCGACATAAAACAATAGGACAAGCCAAGAGGATAGGGATTTGAGTTAAGAATATCTACAAGCTTGAGTTAGATGGATGCACAAAAATGATGGGCAAGGTAGATCAAGTGGTGAGTCGAGATGAGGGCAAATTATGGCACAGGAGATTGGGCCATCTTCACCACGGAGCCTTGAAAGTCATGCAGCAGATTTCTATTAGTCTTCCTAGGGGTACACTTGCGTAGTCAGACACATGCAAGGGATTTACTATGGGAAAATATGTAAAGGCAACCTTTCATGAGAAGGAGAACCAAGCTTTGGGGAACCTTGAGAGAGTTCACATAGACATGTGTGGACCATTCTTTGTTGCTTCGACAGCAAAGAATAAGTACTATGTAATATTTGTTGATGACTTTTCTCGTAAGTGCTAGATATTCGTCATGCAGAAGAAAGATCAAACATTCTCTAAGTTCTTGGAGTTTAAGGCACTGGTGGAGAAAGAGTCGGGGAATCAAGTGAAGGCTCTTAGGAGCGATAATGGTGGAGAATATATCTCTAACGAATTCAAGAACTTCTGCAGCAAAAAAGGAATTCGAATAGAACTCATAGCGCCTCATAACCCACAGCAGAATGGGGTCGCAGAGAGAAATAAAAAAACTATTGTGGGCACATTACGAGCGATGTTGCATGATCAAGGCCTACCGATGGATCTGTGGGCGGAAGCATGCAACACAACAGTACATGTGCAGAACTGTTGTCCTCATAGGATACTTGGCATGAGCACCCCTGAAGAGGCTTTCACTAGTAAGAAACCTGATTTTTCACACAAATATTTCTAGCTCATATGTTTATGTGCATGTGACCAAGGATGTAGGAAGAAGCTGGAACCGACAGTTGAGATCGGGATTTTTGTGGGGTACACTGAAATGAAGGACATGAGACTCCTTCATTATTTCCTTGGATTGGAAATATGACGGTGGGATGGTGAACTTTTTGTGTCTCAAGGCAAGTATGCAAAGGAGATATTGGGTAAGTTTAACATGGAGAGCTACAAACCCATGGATACTCCTCTTCCAATAAATTGGAGGAAAGAGGATGCTACTGTCTACAGGAAGTTAGTTCATTCACTGATGTATCTAGTGAACACCAGACCAGAAATTTGCTACGCAGTTAACCAGATGAGTCAAGCTATGGTTAAGACTACCAAGCTATTTTGAAAGGCGGGGAAGTATGTCTTGAGTTACTTGAGGGGCACATCAGAGTATGGTCTATGGTACAAATGGATAGAGGGAGTGAAGCTTTAAGGCTTCGCGGATGCAGACTGGGTAGGCAGTCCATCAGACAAAAAGAGCACATCAGGAGGGATCTTTAGCATAGGATCGATAGCAGTTTCCTGGTACAACAGGAAACAACAATTTGTGGCACTCAGTTCAGCAAAAGCGGAATATATGGCAGCGAGTCAGGCTGCATGTGAGGCTATCTGGATGAGAAAGATCTTGTTTGATTTGTTTGGTTCTCAGATGGATCCGACAGTGATTCATTGTGATAATTAGAGTTTCATTAAACTCTCGATTAATCCTGTGTTTCATGATAGGTCCAAGCATATAGATATCTGGTACCATCATCTCAGAGATTGTGCGCAGAGAAGGATAATTTTGCTTCAGTACATACCCACGAAAGATCAGGATGTAGATATTCTGATGAAGGCACTCACCAAGAGAAAATTTGAATACCATAGAGACAGGATCAGGGTGAAGGATAATCCATTTCTTGTTGAGAGGGAGCCTTGATATTCAACAACAAAATTTTAGCACCCACGCCTAGTGCATTAAGCACCTACACCAGGGTGTGGCCCACAGTGTTATTTTTGGGTAAATGTCTATTTTAGTTATCCCTTAATTAATATGGACAATAAACTGTAATATATTCTCAATGATGACTTGAAATATTTAAATAAGAGTGATAAACTCAGTTAGCTAGTGGATTTAAAGTTGGAGGTAGTTGGTGAGGCATGCATAGTAATTCTAGTTGTAACAGAGTTCGAAGTGCAGTGGTGCATTAGTTAATGCAGGTTGTAATCATTTTAACTTAGTTAAGTGAGTTAAACTCAATTCTGTTATTTGTAACTTGTTAGCCATCCATAATTTTGACACATTCAAATATGGCTAAAATAGTTCTTTAGCCTTCAAGAAACAAATTTCAAGCAATCTGTGAGTTCTTGAAGTCTACTGCGTTCAATATCCTAAAAAGCTATCCAGTTCACTAAAATCTTCACTCGAGCTTGTTCCAAGTTAACCTGTTGATTCAAAAAGAAAGCTGCCTTCAAAGCCATAATTCCCACATTTTCATATCCTCAAAACAATCCCTTCATTTTACGTATTTTTTCATTTATCCCTTATTTTCCTATAAATCCCCCCTTAAAACCATTTAAACCCTTTATTTGGTTAAAAAACCCCTTTTTGCACCTTATCGGAATCCTTGAAAAGGCTTTAAAACCTCCATTTTAGACCTATTCTGTTCTTTTTAACATTAGGCCTTAAGCGCCTTTGCCTTAAGCCCTTAGCCCTTTTTCCTCCATGAGATCGAGGCTTGTGACCACCCGCTATGAGCCTTAAGCCCCCATCGCGCAATCGGACTTCGCAACTTCCCATTCCCACTTCCGCAACTCCTTTTCTTGTCCACCTCCGCTTATATAATCTGGACCGTAGATCCTCTAGATCTAACAGTTCGCGCTTCTTTGCATCGCCATCCTTCCTCCTAATCACCCTCTACTGAATCCTCTCTGCAAAAAGATCTCAGTCGTTGATCTCCCCATATCCGATGGTCCGAACCCTTTCCGGGCCCTCCACCTTCCATCGGCCTCTGCGCTCTTGTAGTCCCCCCGGAACAGATCCTAACCGTCGATCCCGATGATCCAATGGTAATCGTTTCCCCCCTCATCATACTCCTTCCGACAAACCTTTTATCCACTGCCCCCATATTAAATCTCCACCGTTGCTCTTGCAGATCCAACAGTCGCCGCTTATCCTCACCATTCATTCCACCATATAAACTTTCACCTCGCGAATTAAAAAAATCCTCTACATGACAAAAGAAATGGCGTTTGTAGCCAGTCCCACCCGCCGATCAACTCTGCCGATCGCACTTCCTCTCGACTGTTGATGTGGCCCCCCAAGATCCAACGGCCCAGAACTCATTTCGCGCCCGATCTACCAAAATGTTTCAATGTGAAACTTCTATGTGAAACAAGCAGTTTTATGGTGGACACGCGTCATCCACCAAGCCATATCACGTTCATTCGAACCAATACCATATACCACTTAACCCTAGCACGAATACCACCACTGGTATTCCCAAAACCACTTTCACATATTTTTGCGCCATAATTTGAATTTAAACCCTGGTTCTTCACCACTCCACCATGGAACCCGTCTCTGCGTGTTCTCCTCCCTCTGCACTGCTCCTCCGCCCTCGCCTAGCCTCTATAAGCAGTTGAATCCTAAAATGCAGGTTTATATAATTTTTTGTTGTTTTCTTGTAGGTTTTATGGCGGCCACCCCACGAACAAGCCCTCCCACAACAAAGTCAAAGTGGCAGAGCCTAAGATGATGATCCTTAGGCCCAGTTTCATGCAGAAAAGGGACCCAGGGTTAGATTCAACGGTTTGGCCAATGCGTCATGAATATTGGTTAATCCGATAAGACCCTCCAACGCAGAAAGAGACACCTGCCAGCAAACATCAAAGATCAATGAAGAACAGTGGAAATTAAAGAAATTAAGGATTAAAGGTTAAGTCAAAACCTAAAGATCAAGGACTTAACCACTGATTTGCAAGGATAAAGCACAGTTGAAGACAAATCAATTAAAGTAAAAATAGTCAGTAAAGGAAAAAATGCCCGAAAGATGATTAAAGGAGGCCTAAAGCTATATCAAAGGCCTAATCAGAGGTTAAAGAGCATAATCAGACATATCAGCAGAAAGATGGCTTCGAATGACAAATCACTAAAGCCTTTACTTCTCCAAAAGATCAAAATGCCACCTACAAACTTATTTACCTCAAAAGAATACAAATTGAATGCACAGTCAGAGATATTTTCTAAAGACAGCTCAGAAGTAATTGCCAGCTACCAAAAGCCTCAAAAGTCAAAAAAAGTGACTGAAGTATATGAAAGTTAATGTAAAAATCAATTAACAGAGTTAAGACATTAGATATCTTCTCCATTAGGCCTCCCAAAGGTCGAGAAGCATTTACTCTGTATTAATTGAATAGTTGGACCTTCCTTTCACTCCACCTCCTCAATTTCCCTATATATATCATATGAGGAGCCCAGTATTGTTGTTGGTTGGATACTTATTGAATGTAAATAGTCACTGAAGTTGTTGAAGCTCTGTTGAGTAATTGAAGAATATAAGGCAGAGAAGATAAGTTGGAGCTGTAAAGACATATTGGACTTAAATATTGTAACTGGTTTGAACATCAAATATACAAGCTGATTTATGGGATCTTGGTCTATGTCAATGGTGGTGTTTTTCTTACTGTAATTTTTATTCTCCTTATGTTTCCATACTGTCCATTTTCTCTGATAAAGAACAGCAAATTTAGAGTAGGATTTACTGTAAAGTACCCTATTTCTACCTGATAAGCTTTATCTCTATGTTTTCTTCTAATTGTTGCTTTGGGAATGATTTCAATAGAGTATAACCAGTCAAGGAATGTTGGTGAGCCCATGTCTTGCTGAGTAGAACTTGAGATGTCGTTCTCGAATGATATTTTCACTGCATGCTAAGTAGAGTCCTAATCAAGGAAGTTTATGGTTAGCCCTATCCCTTGTTTAGTCTTAAACAGCTGTTTTGAAAGTTTCCCTTGAAGAGTATGCCGAAAGTAGGATAGGTTCAAAGTCCTTACTTGATCTTAGGCTACTTTTTATGTTTATCTTGTTTCCCTTAAGAGTATGTTGAAAGTAGGATAGGTTCAAAGTCCTTACTTGATCTTAGGCTACTTTTTATGTTTATCTTGTTTCCCTTAAGAGTATGCCGAAAGAAGGATAGGTTCAAAGTCCTTACTTGATCTTAGGCTACTTTTTATGTTTATCTTGTTTCCCTTAAGAGTATGCCGAAAGCAGGATAGGTTCAAAGTCCTTACTTGATCTTAGGCTGCCCTTTGTTTTCTTATATGTTTCTACTTTCTGAAGGTAATATGCTAGATTGCTGGATTGTTGTCTGAAAAGTGTGCTTAGGTAAAAGTTTTCCCAAAGAAGTCTATGGTTTTCCCTGTCCTTTGGCTTGCTTCAAACAGTTACTTTGAAAGGCTTTTCTTGTTTAGTGAAGTTAATAGATTCTTAAATGGTTATTAGCTTTGCTTCTTTCACAACACTTTTAACGTTCCATATCACAAATCAATCTAAAGAGATCCTTTGATATAGATGACTAACCCCATCGACCACTCTTGAAACTTGTTGTGTAATTAAATCTTTTTGTGACTCCATAGCCCAATGGATTGATACTATCTCTTACCTATCCTATCAACTGAACCATTCTTTCAACCTGCTCTCACCTTCACCCTTCTAGTGAATTTTTTTTTCCTGATATCCATCCCAACCAATCAATCAAACAAACAAATAAGTTTCATTGAGCTTCATAACTAGCCTAATATCATATCATGAGCCTATAAGCATATCATTCTAAAACACATATAGAGAGATCCCTCTATGAATCCAGGAGGGCTATATCCTAGGATTCCAAAGTGGTTCTGATGTTGCCTTGTCATTTGGTATGCCAATCTGCCAAATCACAGGACCCCAACATAATGGCGACTCCACTGGGGAATTCTGAGTGAATTACATCTTATACATCCTTAAGACCTCAGAAGACCTACAAACCTCCTTAGATTGGTATTCAATTGCTGATGGTGGACAGCAACTCATCTCAAAATTTTTGAAATTCTCCACCTGGTGACTCCACAACTCCCAAAAGACCAAATGACTCCACTAGTAGAAGACTCTGAACTGGTTGAAAAGATACAGTGACCTCTTTCTGAACAAACATGGATTCAAGTATAGACAAAGAAGCAAAACTAGACACATTATTGGATATAATAGGCAAAATGATGTATATACTTGATAAAAGAATGGAAAGGTGTGAGGCTGATATTAATATTGATTATCCAGAGCAACCTATGCCTTCTCCTGATCAAAAACAAACTCAACCACTACAATATATAAGCAACAAACACAATATGCATGATGAGCAAGATTTTGAAGAAGAAAAAAATGAATAAGGTTGTCGAGAAGGTATTGATTGCCTACCTATTCCTTGTGTTTTACTATTAAGAGAACTTTACGAACAAACTGCAAATACAAAAAGTGAGCAGAACTTTGAGGAAACAATTAGCCACCTAGAAAACACAATATCTGAACTAGAATAAAAATCAGCACATATCGGGACTCTCCCTCTATGTTATAACTCATTTCAGATTATAAAAGAAGAGTGGCATCCTGACAATACAGTAGAGACAATTCATGAACCTCATATTCAAATCGACTATCATAAAGATCAAGAGGAGTTGTCTGAGAGTGAAAAAGATCAGGAAAAATAAGAGAATCCTCAAAATATCCCTGCAAGCACAAGTAATGATTCACTGTCCCTTTTAGGGGAGGCTCGAGAACACATCCAACCTCAAAATCAGCCTACACAAGAGAAAGAGAACTGTTGCACTTCTGCCCAAAGAAAAATAAAAATTCCTCCTCTTTTGACAGAAGAAGAAATTGACCAAATATTAAATAAGTAGCCAGCCTCTAAAACTCCAGAAGAGCCAAAACCTTCTATTCATTCCCTTGCTAATCCTTGTTGCTATAAATTAGAAAGTAAACTTGTAGATCAATTCAAAAAGGAACAAACTGATAATCCAATATGTTTGATTGGTGAGATTGTTTATACTAATTATTCTTAAAAAATTTATCAGTCTAATGATGATGATGATGAAATCCAAATAGAAACTAATCATGCAGGGCAACCAACAGTTGATTGGTGTCATGAATTTCATTATCATCAGCTTGAAAGCAACAATCAAGCAATGCGGCCCATCAAAAATAGCTTTCACATAATTGGAAATCAACAATCTATCAGTTGTGATGATGAGTTTGAAAAGAATGAGGAATTCCTTGAGCAAGTTGGAGATAAGGAACCTTCCCCTGAAAAGGTGGAAGTAATAAAAAATACCCTTGCTCAAGAACATGGTGACCTCTTCACAGATTTTAGTCCACTAAATCAGAATATACCAGGACTACAAGAGGACAGCACTGCAATATATGATGAGTCCTCCAGTTCAGATAATAATGAAGATGAGGAAGAAGTTCTTTCTCAAAAGAATCTTAAGCTTGACCCAGTGGAAGAAAAATTAATCCTGGTTGAAACCTATCTTTCAAATACTCATAACCAGGTATTATTTCAAGACCCCTTCGCTCATTTTTTGAAGACATTTGAAGAAGGGATAGAGATTGTTAGGAGTAGTGTATCACCAAATGCAACAAATTTTTTTAGCACTGTCGCTAAAGAACAAGTGAGATGGGAGTGGCCCTGTCTGTCCGGCATGCTCAAAGAGATGAGCAAAGACCAGTCATGGAACCATCTGATTCACTGGATGTATTGGAAAATATAATTTTCCAGCTAAACATGTAAATATTTTAGAGTTATATTAGGGTAGGTAGGAATGTCAATAAAGCTCAACCTGTGAGCATTTAGTTAGTTTTTTGTTTTTTGCTTTGAAAAAAAAATTGAAAAAATACAAAAAAATAGAAAAGAAAAAGAGGGCAGATTATAAAAAGAAGAAAGGTACAGCCCCATACCAAAAAAGAAAAGAAAAATCTGAAAGTGTGCAAGCCTAAATGCCACTACTTGAAAGAGCACTGCTATTTAGTCATATAGCCTAATCATGACTAGATAGATTTCAATTTACTGCTGATAGGTTAGTGAATCAGATTAGCCAAACAATTTAATCTTTGTTTATCAGTAGACTAGATTAGGATAGAAAAACAGAGGTTCAAACAAGCTTAAATCCTGAACCTGTAAGTTTGATGAAGAATGGCTCAAATCAGATCAAAACCTGAGCCAAAAATACAAAGAAAACTGGTTCTAACATGCTGAAAAATTGAACCAGATAAAGAAGAAGAAGACGGCTCTAAAGCATCAAAACCAGAGCTGAAAGAAAGAAAGATGCTCGTAATTTTCAGATCTTAAGCCTTCACAATTTTGTTTCAATTTTCTGTAAATTTCAGTCTATGTGCAGCTTGTTTTTATGTCATAGTCTTATAGCAAATCAAATAGTTTAATCTTCATTTGTCTGTATTTAAATTTCTATTTTAGAATATAGAGAATAAGATCTATCAGACAGCTTAATCCTGACATATAGTAGTTAGGTAGAGAAGCTAATGAGTTCAATTGTTTAAACTGAACTCATGGAAGTTATAAGGGTAGATTTAGATTAGTTTCCTGCTTTCAATAAAAGAATAAAATGTTGATGTCAAAATGTTTGCAAGTCCAAGTGCACCTTATGAAGAAAAAATGTTAGGAAAGTAGGTTGTGTAGGTATTTGTCTGGGAAGAAATTGATTTGTTATGATGTAATGTTGATCATATTTTCAAGCAGCATGATCAAAGAAGAAAAGGTTTTCAAAATGCAAAGCACAGGTCTACATTCCAGAGATAAATCTCTGAGGTTCTTGACACCTCCAAGGAGCTCCCATCCCCAAGTGGAGCCACTGTTAGCCATCCATAATTTTGACACATTCAAAGATGGCTAAAACAAGTCTTTAGCCTTCAAGAAACAAATTTCAATCAATCTGTGAGTTCTTGAAGTCTATTGTGTTCAATATCCTAAAAAGCTATCCAGTTCACTAAAATCTTCACTCAAGCCCGTTCCAAGTTAACCTGTTGATTCAAAAATAAAGTTGCCTTCAAAGCCATATCCCACCTTTTCATCTCCTCAAAACAATCCCTTCATTTTACCTATTTTTCCATTTTATCCCTTATTTTCCTATAAATTCCCCCTTAAAACCATTTAAACCCTTTATTTGGTTTAAAAAAACCTTTTTGCACCTTATCAGAATCCTTGAAAAGGCTTTAAAACCTTCATTTTAGGCCTATTCCGCTCTTTTTAACATTAGGCCTTAAGCGCCTTTGCCTTAAGCCCTTAGCCCTTTTTCCTCCATGAGACCAAGGCCCGTGATCACCCACTATGAGCCTTAAGCCCCCATCGCGCAATTGGACTTCACAACTTCCCATTCCCACTTCCCCAACTCCTTTTCTTGTCCACCTTCGCCGATATAATTTGGACCGTAGATCCTCCAGATCTAACGGTCCGCACTTCTTCGCATCGCCATCCTTCCTCCTAATCACCCTCTACCGAATCCTCTCTGCGAAAAGATCTCAGCCGTTAATCTCCCCATATCCGACAACTCGAACCCTTTCCGGGCCCTCCACCTTCCATTGGCCTCCGCACTCTTGTAGTCCCCCCGGAACAGATCCTAACTGTCGATCCCGATGATCCAACGGTAATTGTTTCCCCCCTCATCATCCTCCTTCCGACAAACCTTTTATTTGCTCCCCCCATATTAAATCTCCACCATTGATTTTGCAGATCCAGCGGTCGCCGCTTATCCTCGCCATTCATTCGACCATATAAACTTGCGCCCCGCGCATTAAACAAATCTAATACACGACAAAATAAATGACGTCTGCAGTCGGTCCCACCCACCGATCAACTCTGCTGATCGTGCTTCCTCTCAACCGTTGATCTGGCCCCCCCAGATCCAATGGACCAAAACTCATTTCACGCCTGATCCACCAAAATGTTTCAACGCGCAACTTCTACGTGAAACAAGTGGTTTTATGGTGGACACACGTCAGCCACCAAGCCATATCGCTTTCATTCGAACAAATACCATATACCGCTTAACCCTAGCACGAATGCCACCACTGGTATTCCCAAAACCACTTTCACATATTTTTGCGCCATAATTTGAATTTAAACCCTAGTTATTCACCACTCCAACATGGAACCCGTCTCCGCATGTTCTCCTCCCTCTGCACTGCTCCTCCGCCCTCGCATAGCCTCTGTAAGCAGTTGAATCCTAAAACGCTGGTTTATATAATTGTTTGTTGTTTTATTGCAAGTTTTATGGAGGCCACCCCATGAACAGGCCCTCCCACAACAAAGTCAAAGTTGCAGAGCCTAGGATGACGATCCTTAGGCCCAGTTTCATGCAGAAAAGGGACCCAGGGTTAGATTCAACGGTTTGGCCAATGCGTCATGAACATTGGTTAATCCGATAAGACCCTCCAGCGTAGAAAGAGACACCTGCCAGAAAACATCAAACATCAATGAAGAACAGTGGAAATTAAAGAAATTAAGGATTAAAGGTTAAGTCAAAACCTGAAGATCAAGGACTTAACCACTTATTTACAAGGATAAAGTGCAGTTGAAGACAAATCAATTAAAGTCAAAATAGTCAGTAAAGGACAAAAATCCCAAAAGATGATTAAAGGAGGCCTAAAGCTATATCAAAGGCCTAATCAGAGTTTAAAGAGCATAATCAGATATATCAACAGAAAGATGGCTTCGAATGACAAATCACCGAAGCCTTTACTTCTCCAAAAGATCAAAATGCCACCTACAAACTTATTTACCTCAAAAGAATACAAATTGAATGCACAGTCAGAGATATTTTCTAAAGACAGCTCAGAAGTAATTGCCAACTACCAAAAGCCTCAAAAGTCAACAAAAGTGACTAAAGTAGATGAAAGTTAACGTAAAAATTAACAGAGTTAATACATTAGATATCTTCTCCATTAGGCCTCCCAAAGGTCGAGAAGCATTTACTTTGTATTAATTGAATAGTTAGACCTTCCTTTCACTCCACCTCCTCAATTTACCTATATATATCATATGAGGAGCCTAGTATTGTTGTTGTTTGGATACTTATTGAATGTAAATAGTTGTTGAAGCTGGTGAAGCTCTGTTGAGTAATTGAAGAATATTAGGCAGAGAAGAGAAGTTGGAGCTGTAAAGACCTATTAGACTTAAAGATTGTAACTGGTTTGAACATCAAATATACAAGCTGATTTTTGGGATCCTGGTCTATGTCAATGGTGATGTTTTTCTTACTGTAATTGTTATTCTCCTTATGTTTCCATACTGTCCATTTTCTCCGATAAAGAACATCAAATTTAGAGTAGGAGTTACTGTAAAGTACCCTATTCCTACCTGATAAGTTGTATCTCTATGTTTTCTTCTAATTGTTTCTTTGGGAATGATTTCAATAGAGTATAACCAGTCAAGGAATATTGATGAGCCCATGTCTTGCTGATAGAACTTGAGATGTCGTTCTTGAATGATCTTTTCACTGCATGCTAAGTAGAGTCCTAATCAAAGAATTTTATGGTTAGCCTTGTCCCTTGTTTAGTCTTAAACGGTTGTTTTGAAAGTTTCCCTTGAAGAGTATGCCGAAAGCAGGATAGGTTCAAAGTCCTTACTTGATCTTAGGCTACTTTTTATGTTTCTCTTGTTTCCCTTAAGAGTATGTCGAAAGCAGGATAGGTTCAAAGTCCTTACTTGATCTTAGGCTAATTTTTATGTTTATCTTGTTTCCCTTAAGAGTATGTTGAAAGCAGGATAGGTTCAAAGTCCTTACTTGATCTTAGGCTGTCCTTTGTTTTCTTATATGTTTCTACTTTCTGAAGGTAATCTGTTAGACTATTGGATTGTTGTCTGAAAAGTGTGCTTTAATAAAAGTTTGCCCAAAGAAGTCTATGGTTTGCCCTGTCCTTTGGCCTCCTTCAAAAGTTACTTTGAAAGGCTTTTCTTGTTTATTGAAGTTAATAGATTCTTAAATGGTTATTAGCTTTGCTTCTTTCACAACACTTTTAATTTTCCATATCAGGAATCAATCTAAAGAGATCATTTGATATAGATGACTTGCCCCATGGACCACTCTTGAAACTTGTTGTGCAATTAAATCCTTTTGTGACTCCATAGCCCAATGGATTGATAATGTCTCTTACCTATCCTATCATCTGAACCATTCTTTCAACCTACTCTCACCTTCACCCTTCTAGTGACTTTTTCCTTTCCTGATATCCATCCCAACCAATCAATCAAACAAACAAATAAGTTCCATTGAGCTTCATAACTAGCCTAATATCATATCGGGCCTATAGGCATATCATTCTAAAACACATATAGAGAGATCCCTCTCTGAATCCAGGAGGGCTAGATCCTAAGATTTCAAAGTGGTTCTGATGTTGCCTTGTCATTTGGTATGCCAATCTTCCAAATCACAGGACCCCAACATAACTAAAGATACACTAGTGAGAGATCAAGTGAATTAAATATTAATTAATTCACAATCAGTGATCTCACATGCAACTAAGGATTTACTATTATTAGCTGCATGCATGTCACATCCAGTGGAGACCTAGTTGAGATCTAGGTGAAAGGGAAGTTGACTATCAGTTGTAGGATTATTGGGTTGCACACATGCAACCAAACACCCATTGGAGTGCCCATGATAATTGTGCAGTCAAGGAAGGCCATAACTCCTATATTTTAGGGATCACATTTATCAGGGATTGCGTAAGCAAGGTAGGCTGTCTAGAGGCTGAGAATTGGCTATGTGTTGGTCAGTTTTTTTCATGACAGTGTGAGAAAATTAGTTGAGTACTTGAGGGCTCTTGCAAGAATATTTTTGTATGTAATTGTTTCATGATCCATGTTGAATATACAATAGAAGCTAGTGGGGTTTTTAGCTATAAGCTTTCCTCGGTAAATTATCTATGTTGTGTGTGATTTGATTCTTCTTTGCTTCATGTGATTGGCGATTGTGTTTTTAATTTCGCAAAATATTTGTAGAAGCGATTTCGTATTTAACTTTAGTACATTGTTAGATCGAGTGAATCCAATATATGCATGCATGTTGTATAATTTCTACATTATCAAATATCTAGGGGAAGGGAAGACATCCGGGAATTCATTCAAAAGTTCTATAGGGTAGTCTAGGATATCCCTGATCACTTAAAACCCTCTGATGCCAACATCCTTGAAAAATTTATTAAAGTTGTGGGGTGGCACTTGACATATGCATTGAGGGACAAGAAACCTTCCACATTGGTAGAGGCTAAAAAAATGGCAATGCAGGTTGAAAGAAACCTATGTATCTAAAAAATGGAGGCCAATGACCTCCCTAAAACTAAATTGAGGCCAAGAAGGAAAAACCTAATAATCAACATGAAGAAAACCTTTTGGTTATCCTGAAGAAGATGAAAAATATTTGTGAATAGGTCCACTCACTGGATAGGATAGTTATGAAAAAAATCATCGCATTTGAAAAGGCCAAAAGGTCTAGTTACATTCCAAAGGGAAAACCTTTTCCTAAATAGCTAAATGAAGAAGACAATCCAAGCTCATCTCAAGTCCCAAACACTTTGTATCCAACTAATGCAGTGGAAAAGGACTCATCTTCCAAATATGAGCAAAGTGAAATTGATGAGAGTGATGATGAAGAGGTAGACTAGCAGGCTAATCGTGTGGAATCTAATATCTTTAACATTTTTCTAAGGGGTTCATACACTCATCCTCTCATTAGTGAGGTCGCGACCAAAGAAGAGAAAGAGGAACCTATTCTTAATGTTGATTATGTCAATGGAAGATTCAAATGGGTACAATATTCATGAAAATATACTAATAAGGACCTCGCAACCTCCAAGGAAACAAACAAATATGACCCGCCTCCTAAGCAAGCCCCTCCTAAGGAAGCTCCTTCTAATGACCCTCCTAAAAAGGGCCCCAAAAAGGGAGGAAACACCAAGAAGAAAGAAAATGGTAAGCAAGTGTGACTTAATATTGATTTAGAGGCTACTATAGGGAAGATTATTATACCCATTCCTCTAAAGGAGATTGCAAAACTTTGTGAACAACAACAGCAGATTAAGAAGTCCCTGGGTTTTGAAGAAGAGAAATTAACCGAAGACTTGAAAAACATTCATATTCTTGATCATAACCCTGGACATGAACCTTTTATTCTCACTTTGGTTGTTAATGACCTTTATTTACATAATTGTATGCTAGACACGGGGGCTTCTACCAATACCATGCCTTTAAAATTCATGAAGCAATTGGCTCTCAGCATCACTCGGCCATATAAGAATGTATGTTGTTTTAACTCTAATCATGTGGAGGTGGAAGGTCTCATAAAGGACCTTAAGGTTTCTTTGGCTAGGAACCTCGATATATCCCTTCTCATGGATGGTGTAGTCATTGATTTTCCTTATGTTTGGGGAATGCTCTTGTCTAGGAAATGGGAGGCGGCAGTTGGGGGTCATGTTCAAATGGAATTATCATACGCCACTATCCCACAATCTGATGGAGCCCCTTTTATCCTTTATAGGGAACCCACCTACCTCTCTCATGTTATTAAGCCTGGACCAACTCCATATTACGAAGCACATGATTGAAAATCCTTCTCCTATTTTCTCCTCACAAGAGGTCTGCTTCCTCAAAATACCAAATCACAAAACAAGAAAAAAGTGGAAACCTAAAAAAGAATATAAGGTAGGGGGCTTCTCCTATTTTCCCCTCACAAGAGGTCTACTTCCTCAAAATACCAAATCACAAAACAAGAAAAAAGTGGAAGCCTAAAATAGAATATAAGGTAGGGGCCTTCTCCTATTTTCCCCTCACAAGACCTTTGCTTCCTCAAAATACCAAATCACAAAACAAGAAAAATGTGGAAGCCTAAAAAAGAATATAAGGTAAGGGACTTGGTCTTAGTGGATAAATATTTGATGGTTGTCAAGATTCATGGAAAGGTTGGGGATTACTATTACTAAATTTTTAAAATCAATGATAAACTATGGCCACAACCGATCAAGTGAAGTTGTATCACTCGTTTCCTTGATACTTGACATTGTAATATGCATGTTAGAGTAGGATGCATCGCATGATGATTTTTGCATTAGAACTAACGTCATATGATATTTCCCAAGATAAATTAGTTTCATTTAGATTTAAACTTGCATAGCTTATTATTTATTAATTTTACGGCCTAACATTAAGTATGGGTGATCATAAGACACCATAAAAACATGTTGCTCTGTGGGTTTAGTCTTTGATATGTGCAGGTAATAGATCTATGATGACCAAGAGATTATTGGATTTCTCGTGACCTCTCATTAGAGTAGCTTTGCCCACTTTTTCGAGAGATCGCGTCCCAGTTGGAGCTAGATGTTACCCACCACTCTGTGGGTGATATCCCTAGGAGAATTTTTTTCTCCAAGATGGTCCTCAGCCAACAGCACATTCCAGCCATCGACTAGCTTGTTGTTCCATTTATCCGCCACCTGAGCTAACCATGTGGTCCATCACCCATCTGCGATGATCGTATGTTTGAAGGTGGGCCTCCCGAATCTAAAAGTATGCCTTGTCATTTGGTAATTGAGTATTGTAGTTTGCTTATCATGGATACTTTTGGGGATGGATTAATGTGGCGATTCAGCAGAAAGAGTGGACTAGGTTTGTGCTTTTGTCTCCTAGACATATTTTGGATGTTACCCTTGGATCTTAGTCTTGTGGGATCTCCTTTACTAGCCATTGGGTTTTAGGGTGGTACTACATGGGAAACCCTAATTTTGGTTGCGTGGTCCCACTTCCCCATTCACATATAGCAGTCTCCTTTCGTTTATTATAACCCCATCCATCATCTTTCCCACATGGGTCCACATTTCCCCACTCGGTCCACATAGGGTTATCCTCCCCTTCCCCTTTCCCACACCTTCGGTTGGGCTTGGAACGACGCCCCAGAGGTTGATGCAGCTGAAAATAAAAAGTAAAAGCATAATTGGCCACATTCAACAGGAAAATGTACCACAAGATGCAAAATATGGTCGAGACAAACATTTTAGCACGTGGGAAAAATGAAATGCATGAGCTCTACCCCATACCCATGGCCATCACCCTGGTTCCATAAGCCCTAGATGAGCCTCCTTTATCATTCATGAACCCATGATTGTCCCAACCCCTGGAAGGCAATGAACCGGCCTACCTTAAAGGGGGTATCCACTGTTATACCTTACACATCATGCTCTTATCCTTTGAGCCCTAAGCAGTTGATCAAAGAAAAATCATAAAAGGAAAAATCCATATCAAGAAGGGTCAAAAAAGCAAGGTAGGGGCACCTCATTCACCACTATTTCTCCCTCTTATACATGATATACCCAAGGGTGGGCTTCCCTTTTACTAGCTACCCTTGTACCCCGACATGTAGACCAGGATTTCCCCTTTCGTTTCCTATTCCATTCATCTCTTTACCACATGCCACCACCATTTGAAGGGTGTACCTTGGACATATTATCCGCTCTAAATGTAGAAACCACCTAATCAAGTACTTGGTTAACCCCCTTTGGAGGTTGGAGACATTAGCACATGCCAAATCCCACTATGGAAGGGCATGCCATTATGAAGTACCCACCTATTATCCATGGTTTGTAAGCTCTTTAACTCAATTACTTTAAATGACTTGTGTTGGAAGGCTAGGGGACACATTGGATCTTATGTAGGATTGCAGATGGTCTCCATTTTTGGTTTGGTCTCCCTATACGGGTGTTATTTATAATTTATTAATTATTATTTAAATATAGTTGTATTAGGTTTATTAAGTGAAAGGTCATGATCAACGATCATGCCTCTTCACCAAGGGACACCATAAGGATGTATTTAAAGCCTTGGTGATTCCCAAATGTAATCATCTCATCTTTTATCAATAATAATATATACATTTCCAGTTAAATTGAGTTTTTATACTCCATTGGTATCGGAGCAATCACTCTTCAGGATCTGTGTGAGAAATTCACTGTCTGTCCACACAGCCATCAATTTTTTCCCTCATCGAATTCCCTGACTGGAATTTTTTCCCTCTCTTCATTTTCCTGCCGTTGCCCTCCATTTCCCTGACGCTGACCATTTCTCTGCTGCCCACTTCTTCGCTCCCCGCTGCCCACTTCTCCCCCCCACTTATTCCCTCTCATCGAATTTCCTGTCGCTGCCCTCCATTTCCCTGTCGCTGACCAATTCTCCGCTCCCCCTCCTCAACCCACTTCTTTGCTCCCCCCTGCCCACTTCTCCCCTCCCCTTCGCCACCTCCTTCCCCCCTTCCCCACCTCCCCTACCTCCTCCTCTTCCCACTTCCCCACACCCCTCTTTATTCTGCAAACATATTTATCAACTACACGACTTCCTGAAAGTCATTGTCAGTGACAAGGATGCCAAATTTAAAGGAAATTTTTGGAAGGAATTGTTCAACCATATAGGAACCTACCTAAACATGAGCTCAGCTTACCACCCCCAAACAGATGGACAAACAGAGGTTTTCAATAAATGTTTGGAAGCTTACCTACGGTGTTATGCTACGAAAAAACAAAATAAGTAGGTTCAATGGTTGCATCTCACTGAATGGTGGTATAATTCTCCTTACCATACATCGACAAAAATGACTCCATTCCAAGCTTTATATGGATACAAGCCCCCGAAGTGGAAATATTTCGCTTTCGTCCAGTCAAACCTGCCAATAGTTAAAAACCAGCGAGAAGAACACCAAAGGGTCATCCAAGTTCTAAAAGAAAATCTGAATATTGCACAGAATCGTATGAAGAAATAGGCTGATCGTAATCGAACTGAGAGATGATTTGAAGTTGGAGATTGGGTGTTTATCAAGCTCCAACCATACAAGCAGTTGTCCCTGAAACAAAAAGGGAAACATAAATTAGCTTCGAAGTTCTATGGTCCGTATCAAATCATCAAAAAGATCAGTCAAGTCACTAATGGGTTGCGCTTTCCTGATACAAGTCGTGTTCACAACGTCTTCCATGTGTCATGCTTAAAAAAAGCACTGGGTGACCATCAGTCATCCCAAACGACACTTCCATTTTTGGATGACGAAGGAAGGATCATTTTGAAACCCAAAAGTATCCTATCTACCCGAGAAAAGAAGCTACGCTCTCGTGTTATTACGGAATATTTAATCAAATGGAAGGATTTGCCCATAGAAGAACACTCTTGGGAAACTGAAGCGTTTCGTCAACAACACTTGTCATTACGTATGCTTTGAGGACAAATCATCTTTAAGAGAGGGGCAATGTTATGTATAATTTATTAATTATTATTTAAATATAGTTGTCTTAGGTTTATTAAGTGAAAGGGCATGATCAACGATCATGCCTATTCACCAAGTGGCACCATAAGGCTGTATTTAAAGCCTTGGTGATTCCCAAATGTAATCATCTCATATTTTATCAATAATAATATATACATTTCCAGTTAAACTAAGTTTTTATACTCCAATGGAGCCTTAACCTTCCAAAGGGTCACATTGGGACATGTAGGGCATGGGTAGAGGGCCATGGGCTTCCACAATAGTAGACAACACTCCATGGATCCCCAGATATGTTCATAGATTGGTATCATGCACATGGAATATGGTCCAAGACTTTTATGTTGATGTGGCATCACTTACACCATCATTTGAGCCCTCACAGATGGTCTACAAGCATCTTCGACCTACTCGTAGACCCATGAGGTTACTTATGTGCCCCCACACCCAATGGGAGCATCACAAGTTTATTACTTTGAGAACAAGGGACCAACCCCTTGTCCACTACTTTTGGGAGTCCTATTCATGATTAAGGAACCTATGGACTTCATCAGGCTTCGTAGAAGGCCCAATGACATGTATTATTGATCATTTGACCTCTTGAGAGGCTTATTCTTTTGCTTATGAGCTAGTTTGGTGGGCTTGTCACCAAAAGTTAGTTATTTTTCACATTATTTTATTGTAGGGACTAATGTAGGCCTAATTAGCTAAATTGTTAGCCTCGCTCTCATCTCATGAAAACAATTATAAGTCAAAAATAGTAAAATTAATTAAATTATGAAAATTGGATTTAATTCGTACTTTTCTAGATTGGGTTTGTTTCTCATATATAGGAATATGTTTAGGTCTAGTTGGTTGAGAGATTCTCTCAAACTAGTTAAGCTCCTAGATTAGTGTGTGGTTGAGATATTTGCTCAACCAAAGTGTCCAAGATAGATGCACTATCTTCAGACAAATCTCCTCATGTATTTATATTTATATCATAAACATTATTTGAATAATGGGAATGTGAGAGGAATACAATGAGGCACTTAAGTATTTTCTGCCATGTCTCATTTGTTTATATCTCTGGTATTTTTATGTTTATTTATTTAATTACCCTTCATGTGGTATCAGAGCCTATGGGAAATTGTTGCAGTTTCTGTGCATTGAGATGACCGTGTTAAAAAAATCATTAGAGCTGTTGCGCGTTGGGTTGTAGCACAGATCCAATGTGTTGAAGATCAGATTGAAAGGATGACAAAAAGAGTATCACTACATGAAGCCAAAAAAATTCATCGGAAATTGATAAACGTTGTTCTGTAGCTCCTATTGAAAATCACTGTATCTTTGTATTTTCTTTATTCCTGCGTGTAAGGAGAAAGATCAACATTTGCAGCTCAGCTCTTTTATTTTTCAAAAGAAATTGCCATTATTATTTCTGAAGGAGCATGAGATCTGATTGTGTGTGATACACTTGCAACACTTAAGTTGGCTTTGAGCTCAGCAAGATAATGTATATATGCCACAGATAAATTGTGGAACAAAACCAGAGTGTGTTTGCTGCATAAAATAGTCTGGAGGATATTGGCTTTCTTGTTGCTAATTCGAATCAATGCCATGAATTCGAACTGTGATTTAAATCCGTGGATCTGAATTCCATAAATCTGCAGCTTGCAGTGCTTCAAGCATAATTCCGATTGTGAAAGAGTGGTGAATCTCCAAGCCTGTTAGATGAATAAAAACGGTGCATGTAGTAGCGCCCAACAACAGTAAGGGGGAGCCTCACGCTATAAGTTCAGTTGCCCATCGTACCTGTGTATGGAGTAGATTTCTAGTGTGGAGGAGTTGTGTATTAACAATGGTCTAAATGCGCAAAGTGTTGTAGAGAAGGAGATCTAAGTCGTGGAAAAGCTAGTTTTCGAAATGTGTAGTTGAGAGAGAATAGTCGCATTCTCCAAATCACAGCACGAAGCTTAAATGATTTCGATGTCGACGTCAATGTCCAATCTACAGTGGTAATCTGTTGTGGTAGTCAATTTTTTAATTGAGAGCACGTTATTTTATCTAGGAACGTCGAGGAGAGATCCGTCTTTGTAGGGATGCACTTTCTGAATAAAATCCAAGAAACGCTGAGAATACAACTTGGGCTCAACTACAAATATTGAAACAAATCAAACCGAAAAGCTTTGAAAGTGTGTTCAATTTTCTTGGAAAAATTATATTCTTGCATGTTCACCCCAAGTTGTATCTGCAATCTTTCAGTCCCAGGAAGAAGTAGATCAACTTCTTCATCACCCACAACAGATGCTCTCAATGCACTTCCTCGAATATGAGAACCCAGTACTCTCCCATCTTGATGAGGTTCATGAGAAACCAATACCAGACTCTGTGGATAGCTTGAGATTTCATCATCGACAGTTGATGCCACTTCATCACCTTCTGTTACTATGCCTTCGGTTGATGTATTATGAGACCCTGATATCTATGATTTTAAATATTGTGGTGCCCTGAAGTATAGTCCCAATAATAGGTTGTAATACATAATACGTTGTGATTCTACAAATCTGCAGTCAACCTCTATTTTCTTTAAAAGTGCCTAACGCTGTGAAGGTTCCAGATAGAATACATATTCTAGATCCAAATCTTTCAGTGTTGTGTTCTCATCAATTTCAATCTTATCTGTTAATTTGCATATCCACCGTGGACTGAGCTAAAGAGACAATGGTAAAGAGGTGAAGTCTGCGCTAAAGGAAGAAAACATTGGTAATCATCAAATTTTGAGGAAGGTGCACTTACTATGAATATGGATGTGCACCAGGGAAATAATTTGTGCAATGCAAGAATAAAAGCACTTTTATAGACATTATAATTGTGCACTAAGGAATAACTGCATGTTTTGGAAGGTGGAAAATGCTCTAGTTGGCTGCTTGAAAATCAAGGACTGGGTAACAAGAAGGAGGAGACCAAAGCAACAATTTTCTTTTAGTTTTTATTCCTCTTATTTGTTAAGCGTTTTGATTGACAATTTTTACAAGAAAGTGTTGAATTTATTTCCAGATTTCAAATATCAGATGTTGTGAGAAGAAGTCCAACGTGGAAAAAAAAATGGAAGAGAGTTAGCGTGAAAGAGAGCCGACGTTTTCCAGAAAAAAAAATGCGTTGTAAATTCTGGTGTCTGCCATACTCAACTTCTTCTCCAACGAAAAGTATAGTTTATAAAAATTTTAAAGTGTGTTTTGACTTATAAGAAGAGATTCATTCACTTGAAAAAGTTAATTCATCTTTTAAAAGGAACTTCATAAAAGTGAATTCGTAAAATTTAATTCACTTTTAAACGAAACTTCATAATTTTTTTTTTTTTTTTTTAAATGGGAGTTTAAAAGGGATTAAAAATAAAACGGCGTATATGTTTTGGATAAATAAGGTGCATTCAAATCTTTAATTTGGAGTCATAAATGAATTTTAATGGAAGGTAATTGTTGTAGTGTTTTGAGAGACAAGGAGCAGAAATTGAAGTTAAATTTCAAAATTCATTGAAGTAAATTTATTGTTTGAAAAATGGTCTGAACAAGAAAAATATTGTAATTGAAAAGTTGCTTTTGTGCTTAAAAGTTAGTTGTAACTTGTATAATAAAAACATTGGGTTTTGGTATTTGTGTCCCATATCCACCTGAAATTGAATAAGGGAATCTTAGGTACACCATGAATATGTTTGTGATGACGCATGATTCTTGATGTTGCTTATTTTTTTGTGTATAGTTCTTTGACACTCTTTTTGTAATACGATACACAAAGAGTACACGACAAATTTAACAATTGCATGCACATAATAAATTCTTTTCAAGCTCATGTAATCAAGCATACATAAGCAAAGTACAAGCAATCAAGAAGCTGCAACACATAATCAAATATATCAAGTTGTCAACATCAACATTCAAAGACGATTCTACATCAACATGCAATCAAGTTAATGAAGTTGTCATCTATCAACAACATTTGCATCAATTCAAAAGCAATTTTTGGAAAATGCACTTGCACCATTTTTTGTAAGAATCAACTCGACACAAAATTGTAACTTGCAAATCATAATGTGTAAGTTAGCTGGTAATCAAATTCAAATCAATTTGAGTTGAATTGTAAGGGTGTATTCTCGGTTGAAACTGACACGCAAGCTTTGAATTGATAGGGAGTCAATTAAGTCAAGTGACTCAATTGTTTTCACCTAAGTCATCAAATTCATTTGAACCTATCATTCAAATCATTGTAAGCATTCTCTTGGGTGCATAGTATTCGACACCCTTCTTTTGAGCGAGTTCAAGTAAGTGCAAAGTGCAAGTGAACAAGTTCACAACATCAAACGAGTGTGAAACTGATTAAAGCAAGCATCAAGCGAGCGAGATCAACAGTGAAGCAAGCAAACATGCTATTCAAGCAACATTCAAATCTACAGCAAGCGAGTGTGAGTTTTAGTATTCAATTATCCAAGTGAGCGTGAATCAAGAAATACAAGTTTAACCAAGCAAGTTCATGAGTTCAAGCCATCCAGTAAGTAAAAACAAGCGAGAGAGTTCAAGCGAGTTCACATGGCGAAAATCATTCAGTTGTTACAAGTTCTTAACAATCTGATTCTATCAAACGCTAACAAGATGGTGAAAATCAACAAAGCAACTCTTGTTGATATTTTAATGCATCTACAACAGGCACATGAGACAATTGAATTTCTTCAACTGGAGTCACAACTACAACGAGATGAGTTGCAACAGAATAGTGATGCTTCCAAGTCATTCAACCATATAGATGAAGATAAAAATGTTGATTCCAAGTCACTTATCAAAAGAAATTCAAGTTTAGAAGTTGTCCATGATCAAGTTCAACTTTGTGTTTCCAAGCCAATAATCAAGTTGTGGGAAGAAAGCCAAAGTAAGAAAAATCGACATGGATTACGATATGACAAAGATCACAACAACTTGCATATCCCACATTATTCAAAGCCAATCAAGTTCATAAGTGCAAGATTTCTTGATCAAATAACATCAACAAGCCATGAGAAAGTTCAAGACAAACCCAAATGCAAACATTTTCAAAGGACAAGTCATATGGAAGATCATTGTTTTGATCTCCATCCTTGTCACCATTGTGGCAAACGTAATACTCATCAGAAAAATTTTACAAACAAAACCAACCAACCAGATTGAAGATCAATTATGCATGGATTGATCCTTGGGAATGGTTGTCAACAGTCAAATGATTGTCTAAGTTTTACCACATAATTCAATCTCACCTGTTGGAGCTTATAGTCAAATGAAGTTGGTACTCTCGTGCACTTGAACAGGGGAGTACAACAATGAAATATCATACACCTGAAAGGTGGGAGTTCAAAAATCAAAAGCAGATGATTGTCTCTCCTTTCAACTGACAAAGGGGGGGAATGATAATAGAATTGAAGGTGGTTGTCAGACTGAAAGTTTCGACAACATCAACAAAAGCATAAGTGAGCAGTTTTCAACAACATCAAAACAACTTGTGGGCGATCAACATCAAAACAGACAGTGGGCAGTTATCCACAGCCATTGGGTGATCAACATCAAAGCAACTAGTGGGCGGTCATCATCAAAGCAGACAGTGGGTGGTCATCATCAAAGTGGCTAGTGAGCAGTTTCGACATCATCAACAAATTCGTTAGTGGGCGTTATAAACATTTTGTCAGTGGACAAGAAATTAGGATGATGATTGAAAGCAAAGGAAAAATGGATTCTTTTGCACCTTGCCACTTGATGGAGATGTCAAGCAAATATGAATCAGACTTGTAGTTGATTCATGTTCTCTTCATATTGGAGTTTTTTGGCATCCAACTTTGGTGGTTTTTCAGGTAATGTTATTCATTGAGGATCAACAATTTCATCATGAGGACTTGGAGATGGTTCTTGATTCTTATTTTGGACTTATGTTTGAGGAGGGGAATGTTAGCCTCACTCCCATCTCATGAAAACAATTGTAACTCCAAAATAATAAAATTAATTAAATCATGAAAGTTGGATTTAATTCCTACTTTTCTAGATTGGGTTTGTTCCTCATGGATAGGAGTCTATTTAGGTCTACTTGGTTGAGAGATTCTCTCCAACTAGTTAGGCTCCTAGATTAGTGTGTAGTTGAGATATTTTCTCAACCAAAGTGTCCAAGATAGACGCACTATCTTGAGACAAATATCCTCATGTATTTATATTTGTGTCATAAACATTATTTGAATAATTGGAATGTGAGAGGAATACAGGGAGGCTCTCAAACCTTTTCTGCCATGTCTCGTTTGTTTATGTCTCTGGTATTTTTATGTTTATTTGTTTAATTACCCTTCATAAATCGAACTCATTGGAAGTGTATAAATACAAGTGATGAGGATTCATTTTAGCATATTCACTTGGTTTGGACTTATATCTCTTTAGAGAACTTTGTAATTCTTCTTGGAGGATGAATTTTTGGAGCATGGAATGAATTTTGATGTTTGGATTATTTTCTTTTGCCTTGGAGCTTCTTGATTGGAAAATTGTTGATGGTTAGATGTACTCTTAATACATGTATGTACATTTCATGCTATTTTTCTTCTTTATTTTTGTCACATACATTATTGCTAGATTTTATCTATACTAGGGAAAATTTACTTCATCCATTTATGCTAAGTTGTGGAAATTGGGTTTCTAGATAGTGATGCTTCATGTATGGGCCATGTATTATGAAATAATGTTCCTAGAGATGCTTCTTTACTGAATTTCATCTTGATAAGCCATTAATTTTTCAAAACGAAGTATAAAGCTCTTGAAGTTGCTTTTGTTGGTGCCTTAATGCTATGTGAAGTTGTCTTTGAGGTCTCCTTAAAATAGAAAATTCGATGTCCATAGTCATAATTACTCTTGACTCCAAAATCTCCCCAAAGGACTAGGCACTAGTCCACCATAAAGGTGATCACTTCAAATTATTTCATTTTCTCACCTTCTCTTTGCTAGGTCTAGCCTCATAGGTCTCCTAGGGCATCATTTATCTTGCAAACCATCCACAGGGAAAGTTCAATCTCTCGGCATCATTTGCATTGGGGTTTCTCCTAAGCACCAATTTCGACCGTCGGATTAGGAGATACTCCAAGCTCTATACTCAAGATCAATCTTTCCCTTGGTTTCCTTAGGCCTAAAGACCTCATTGGGATCCTCACTTTGTCTGGTGTTGAATTCTTTGATCCCATTCTCTCTCTAGAATAGGTCAAACATATCATTGGTTGCCAAACCCTTCCCCCTTGACCTACTCCCCAGGTCCACTTGGTCCCATGTGGTCCCATACCTCATTAAGAACAATTCTTCAAGAATCACTAGGAATCCCAGCCTTAACAAGAATTATAGGGTTTGAGGGCCTCCATTATAAGATACACACTCTAAAAACTCAAACCTAGGAATTCTCCTTGAGCCCTTCCTTGAGAGCCTTTAACCTTTGCCTTCCAAAGCAAGCAAGTTATTCTCTGGGCCTCTCTTCTGAATAGGCTCCTTGGGATCACCCCTCACCCTACCATCGCTCTATCCATTTTGTGGTCCTTATTATTTTGGGACTCCTCCCATTGGTGAAATTCCATAAAGAGTAGGGAGCCATAACCAAGGTGACAATGGGCTATTGCTCCATTGTTTCCCTTAACTTCGTAGTATCCCTTCAAGGATCCCATTTGAGGGCCCCTACTAGTTCGAGTGGTAACAAGGCCCTCTAGTGTAGATTCCCCATCCTCTTATGCCAAAGCTCACTATGATTGTCATTGTCATGTACAAGGGCCTTCATTGGGTGTTCTCTCAACAGATACAAGTTTCTCTCTCTGTTTCCTATCACTCGCCTCATGCTAGGATCAACTCCTTCTGTCATGACATATACCTCACCTCCTGTGAAACTGACCTCGAGTCCTTTATCCTCCATAGCCGAGACAGAGAGAAATTTATTCTCCAACCCAGATACATATAATACTTCCTTCACCTCCAAGACATCTAAAGTCCAGTTGGAACTATATGTTGCTAATCCCTTCCACTACATACTTAGCATTATCACGAAGCTCCACATGAAAATCATCATACTCCTTGGTCATGCTAGTGAAGAGTTCATGAGATCTCATCATATAACAAGAAGCATTGTTTTCCACAAACCATACACCACGTGTCATGGTGCTTGAAAGACATGACACTAATGCAAACTCCTCTAATTTCTCAGCTAATTCGTCCATATGCGCAGATGCAGTTATCGATATCTTCCCTTTCCCTTTCTTCTTGTTGGGGCATTGTCCAGCGTAGTGACCATACTTGTGACTTTACTCATGTTCTCCTTTTTTCTCTCCTTGTGAAGATCCTCCCCCACTCTGGTTTTGTTTGGCTTTACCCTTACCCTTCTTTGCTTGTCTAGCAAAGAGCAAGTTCCTCTTCTCCACCTCCACCTAAATGGTATCCATTAGGTATCAAAGTCTCCCATATCTCCTTTTGGGTGAAGTAGTCCCAAAGCCTAATCCAATTAGTAAGCTTCTCTCTAACAAGGATACCTATTACAAAGGTAGCCCATTGATTGGTACAACCACTTAGTGTTATCTTGACAAGTTCACCTTCATCCACAGCTTCCCCAAAAACTGACATTTCATCACGAACTTGTTGGATTCTTATAAGTATGAGGCTATAATTTCATATATGTTCATTCTTATGTTTCTTAATTTCTCTCTCAACACCATCTTTATGTTTTGGTTGTTACTTTGGAACAAGTTCATCAATGTTGACTACATTTGGTGAACTGTATGCTTCCCTGATATGTGAGGGATATGTGACCCTTCACAATGTCCAATATGATCCCTCTAACCTACACATCCTTCAGATTGTGTTTGGCTACTTGTGTACGAACCGAAGGGACTTGGATCTCCTTTTTTGCAAGTTCCCATACGATATTTACCATCAAAACAATGGTGATCCTCTCCTTCCATGGACAGAAGTTTGCAGTCCCTTCCAACCCATCTTCAAATCTCAAACTAGATGATTCCATCTCATCAGATCGATTTCAGCCATAAAACCATATTTGCAAGATATAAAATTTGATGGTAAAATAATTTTGCCACCTTAAAACCTTTGTGTTGTCTAATCTCCTCCATAAGAGTTTACATTGCTTTGATACCATGTTAACTCTCTAATACCCAATCTAATTTATTTATACCTCAACAATTATTTTCTGCCCAAAAATTATTTGCTTGATAAAATTTGAAAATTGTTGGAAATAAAATTATTGGTTTTAACTTTTAGAAATTAAACTTGCAGCGGAAATAAAAGAGGGAAATCAATTAGTCATACTAAAGTAGAAAAATTCTACCCAAATCAATTTCCTTCACTTTATATTACTCAAGAAAATTAGTGCCTATACCCACAGAGAATACATAGAAAAATCACAACTATTGGAACTTGGAAATCAACCCCTCTGGAAAATCGACCTCAATGAATTTGACACTCCTAGAAATCATCCCTCTTGAAGATTTCATCCCTCGAAAATCAGCCCCCTCTACCAACTAACACAACCCCTCTTTCTCCATTTGTACAACCCCTGCGCACTAGAGAAAATTCATCCCCTGAATAATTTGGCCTCTCTAAAACAACCCCCTCCTCTTTAGTAATTCAACCTCTCTCACTTAGAATCAACCTCCCTGAAATTTTTTCTAAAAATTCCCCTGTTGCAATCATTTTCCCTTCTCTTCAATCCAAGATACTCTCACTCCCTGAGAAAATTGTTACATTCACTTTATAATTACTCCATGGGCCATATCCGTAAGCTCCAAAGTGATTGAAAGCTAAAATTAAATCTTGGCTTTCTTTGATCAATGATGATAATTAGATTTAAATCACCTAAATAAAAATTTATTTATCTTTAAAAAAACACATTAGTCCAAAACAAAATCAACATTAATAAATACTTAATCAATATATTTTTTCTTAAGTAAAAATTATATTAATTGTTCTTCTTAAACAAACATCGAAAAAGGACTTCTTCTCTTATATGCGAGACACACACAAGCATGCAAAAGACCTTCGGACTTCTTCTCTTATATGCGAGACACACAAGCCTGCAAAACCCTTCAGAAGCTAGAAAATCAACATTGTTGACCATGCAGATACTAATTTTAATAGACTAATGATCTTTGTAAAATTTTCAAACAAATGAAAAACTAATTTTGATTTTTTATTAATGTATGATTGATGCTAAAATATGAAGTTAATTTATAATTCAATAAATTCAATAATTTATTCGTTTGACTGAAATTACAAAAACATTGGTCATCTAAACTTTTTCAAAAGTGAGAATAAATTTATTCTCACTTATTTATCATTACATCAAAAGCCCAAAAAACTACAATAACATCTATATTAACTATAATAATGTCACCCTGTACTCTGATCATGGTAAAAAAACCAATGAACAATTGGACTCTCACAAAAGTGAGCAGAGGAGATCGTATGCGGATTTTGTCAAATAAAAGGCAGGTTGGCCCCTGCGTTTGGGACATAAGGCAAGGTTATAAAGTTGCCAGAATGTAAATTTAGGCTCAAGAAAACTAGAACAGAAAGCTGTTATATGTTTGCCACCATAGAAGATTTAGAAAGAAAAAATCAAATTTGTCAATGAAGGTTAGTCATGACTAGTTCCCATTATGCAGCACTGAATCTAAAGAATGTTATCCATACAATAAATTTTAAGTATTTAATCATATTTGAACAAAACATCTGTCAAGCGGTACAATATTTGAGACGTTCAATCGGCATTTCATTACACTTAAGCAAACACGGTGGCAAGCAAATGGCACCTAAATATCTTATTCATTTCAGTCTTTCCTATTTCTTGTCTGGAACAATAACTCTTAGAAATTGGTTTAGCAGTGTAGTCTATGTTGCACGGATGTCTGGGTGCAGGTGTGGGTACGGGTTCAGGAAGAATGAAAACTTTATAGACTACGGGTACGGGGTATGACAACAGGTATGGTGTGGGTACGGGTACAGGAAGGATGAAAACTTTATAGGCTACGGGTATGGGGTATGACAATAGGTGTGGGGAATGGCAATTTCTTTCCACCATAGTTTATTTATTATTTATTATTTTTGAGGGTGTTTTGGTTTAATTTGCCCAGAACTTAGTAGAATTTAGTAGCAATATGTTGGAATTATAAGTTTAAGTTGAGAACTCTCCACAATCAGATCAAAATCAGATCAGATCAAAGTGCACAATCAGATCAAAATCAGATCAGATCAAAGTGCACAGATCAGAGTGCCATCAGATCAAATCAAAGTGCTGCTGCAGATCAGAGTGCCGCAGCCACAGGAGTTTTTCAAGATGCTAAATCCATATATACAATCAAAACCCAGTTTAAATAACAAAAATAAAAATTTGACCCAAAAAATTCTAAATTCCAACCTCAAAAAATTCTAAATTCCAATCTCAAAAAGCATAATGGTTAGACCAGGCCTTTTTCGTAAAGAAGAATGTCATCAGAATGCAAGTACTGTTACGGGCCGGGGAATGGAATTACCCATGTGCAACTATGCTTGGGAACCTATTTTTGCTTACTTTGGGAATTTATTTTATAGAATCAGAATACCAGAAAATTACAAAAACGTGGTTCTTTTGTATCTCTGGCATGCATCAATCTATATCATATCAACTTTAGGACGAAGTAAAGAAAATCTTCTTTGTAATTTTTTTAATAGCACGGCCTGGTAAATCCATTGCCATGAAACCAGGTGATATTGCCTGAAGTTTGAACCCAAGAAATGAACACGGGAGTATTTAACTGCAGTTTTTAACTCCCTTCAAGCCAACATTTGGTCTTTAAAACTTTGGTATTGTGATTTTAGACAATCGATGGAACTGAAACCTACAGTCCAATACAAAATTTGTTCAAGTATGACTTGTGGATATATGGTTTGAACTGATGTAACTAAAGCTGTTGCTGAGAAATAAGAACAAGAAGCCCTTGTTGACCTAGCAGAATTTCATTCAGGAAACTGAAAATAGCAAACCAGACAACAGGAGACACATCAACCCCAGCAACAGGAGGAATCGCCTTACGAGTAGCACTAAGGAATAGCTCCGTGGGAGCATAGGCTATTACATACGGAAACTTTCCCACGGGAAGTTGAGGGTACCAGGACATTACTATCCTCACTATGAATAGAATATTAAATGAAGCAAACATAGGACCTAATATATTTATCGCAATCTTTGTTGTTGATGGATCCAATTCTGCAAGCATCAGTCCATGGATGCCTCCCGCCAAATTATGCATATCCGACAGAGTGGTTGCATTTGCTGTATCAGAAAACAATAACCCAGAAAGAACAATGCCGACTCCCAGAAAAGGAATCAATCTTTGGAATGAATCACTTTTGAGCTCTTTATTCTTCACTGTTCCCTTTCTAGTTTCCTCAAACAATGTACGCAAAAAGCTTCTGTCTCCCATGGAAAGCCTGTAATTTGCATAATATTCCTGCCATGAAACCAAAGAAGAACATGTTATCATATATATGAACAGCACCAAAATAGAATAAAAAACTCATGTTTTTCATAGTAACATTTAAAGATTTATATTAAAAATGGGGCTGCGGCCAAACCGTGCAGCTAGATTTACCAAAGGTAAGGTAGGAATTGAAGTGTTGCCTCTAGTTCTTCCTGTGCACATGTTCCATCTAAAAAATACTTACATTCATTGTTCCATAAACATCTAGCTGCCGATGTGCAGGTATACTAACAAACTGGCCTAAAAGAAACACAAAGCAACGATAGATGCTAGAAACCTAAAATAAAACAAGAAATTGAACTGAGCCCAGTGTGCGTAGCAATGGTTACGTCCATCTGTGCTGCTGCTCCTTCCTGCTCCATTTCTTTGGTGACATAGGTGCCTGAATGGTCTGCTGAAGCTCTGACTGCATGTGCTAGGTGGACAGCAGCCATATCCACTGAAGTGCCAGGTAAGCCGTGTCAGGCTGCATCGACAAAAATATCCAGTGTTTTTTTTTAAGAGCCAGAAGCACCCAGCTGGAGAAATCACACCTGGAGTAGTCTCACAGGTGTAGATAGAACCCCGGGAATGGACCACGGGACTTATGGGGAATTAACCCCACACGTAGCCATTGGACCAAGTGACCGTGCTATCCAGTGCTGGGCATGTGAGACACCAAAATTGGTGGGAGGAGAATCGAGATGAAGTCAATCCACCATTCTTCCAATCAGGGATTGTAATGCTGCTATGGCAGAATCCATCTCATACCACTTCCCTCAATGGATAGTAACGAAAACCCATGCTTCTACTTCCCATTCTCTGAAACTGAGAATGTGCTTGCTCTTTTCAATGGAACACTGATCTTGTCTGCTGTGCTTTTCCCTTGATTGTCTCTCTAATTCCTTCATCCACCTGCTCCATTTTTCAGTTTATGAAGCAACAATTCTGCTCATATCTTCTACATTCCTTTCATTGTTTCAGAACCTTTTGAAGCTCCTTTAGATTGCAGATAATACAGCACCGAACATGGCAATGGCAATATGCCATGGATGGATGCCCTCGCAATGAAAGAATACACCTAGCAAGATTACACAACCCTGGATGAAGGAACAAAGTCGCCCCAAACTTGCCTTTGAGAACCTTTACATTGCAGATAATACAGCACTGATGATGGCAATGGCAATTCGCCATCAATGGACACCCACGCCACAAAAAAATATACCTAGAAAAGATTACACAACCCTAGATGGAGGGTCCAAGTCTGTAATACTCTTTTCTTGATATGGTCAAAATGGACGGAATCTGCCCATGGTATTTGCCTTCATTTTTCAAGGGAAAACAATAAAATAAGGTTTTTAGAGAGTCCATCAACCCTATAAAAGGGGATAGGAGCTAGACATTTGATCATCCTGAGTTTGTCAATCTTATTGTGTGTTTGTTGAGAACTTGGCGTGGCCAGTTCTAGCTTTGATCCCGGTACAAAAACCTCGTGGTGACATTTGTCTGGTGGATCCATCCAGGATTCACAAGTATTCTTCAATGTCTTAGATTAGTCCTTGATGAGCAGCCATACATGCCATTAGCATGGACTTCAGTATGACTTGTATTGGGCATGTATCTTTGTTTTCAGTTATTAATATAAATAAGAGGTAGCATTTTCAGATCTCTTATTGTGTTCGGTGTTTTTTATTGCAAGCATTTTAATTAGAACACTTGAATGTGTCAGATCTGTTGATTTTTTCGTTGTTTGGGATCTTACAGTGGTATCAGAGTTGTGCATCCTGTCAGCGTGAGAGATTTTTATTTGCAAAATTGTCATGGCTTTAGGTGGGATTCCTTCTCATCTTAGCTGGCAATTTCCATCTTCGATGGTATCTAATATCACCCTATTTGGTCTCCTATTTTTTTTTTTCAGTTGATTATTTTGGAGGTGATTTAGCTAAGGTGAAGGGTTTTAAGATTGGATCTGGGTCCTATTATACCAGATCTGCCCATTCAAGTTCGAAGGTCGTGAAGAATACAATGCCGATCGATAATTACTCTATATATTGTTAGTGGGCCACGAGTAAATTCTTTGCTACCATGGACTTCAACATAATGGGACGTGGTTGATTCACCAGTTTTCGGTGTCTTTGCTGTGACGAAACATTGTTTCACGCTGGAGGGTCATATATTTATCGCTCGAGAAGGAGATCAAGGCCGAGAGGCCATATTCATCAGCGTCGTATTTTCTGATTATGAGGGCCATAAGGTTATACATTTGTCATGTTGTAGGGCCAAGAGGCCACACTTCGTACAGGGCTGACAGGCCATACTGTCATGAGCAGAGTCATATCCAACTATACGACGGGTTGCAACGACTAGTGCCATCCCTTGTTTTTTTTATCTCACCCATCCTTCATTTGTGCTTCTATTGTCATAATCTCTCAGAATCTCCAATCTTTTATTTTGCTTCAAATCGACTGACGACTCAAATGTCAATCTGTTGTGTGATGGGTGTTAGCCTTTAATGTCTCACAATTGGTTGTTTTATTATTCTGTGTGGGTCCAAGTTTTGACCCTGGAATAATGTCCTCTCTTCTAATCAACATGACCATATGCGGACGAATGAAACAGGACTAGTTCAAAATAATGCTTTTCAACTCATAGTGATGTCATGGAGCCTTGATCTGTCTGGTTTTCTTTATTAAGAAGAAAAGGTATGCTCAGTGGAGGTTGTAAGGGCCAACAGTTGATCGTGGTCTAGAGAGAGCGAGGAGCAGTTATTTGCAAGTGAAGACGGTAGCAGCTGAGGACCAAAGGAAGCATCGCGCATCATCAGATCTAGCGAATGAGATATCACACTTTTGTCGGTGATTTTCCAGGGGAGGTTTTGGAGAAGAGATTTCTGAAGGGCACAAAACCATAATCAACTTTGTCGAGACTCTGATAGTAAATCATAATATATAAAGCGTTCTCCACCGCAGCTGTTGGGAAATCAGGTTTTGTATCAATCTACACATTTTGCAGGTTCAGAAATAGTGGAATGCCATTTAGAGGATTCTTGTTGCCACCCATACCTGGTTCTACAACACTAGTCTGGGGCAATACCATATCAAGCATTCAAGTGCCATACACAGTCTACAATGCTGCCAAAATATAATTTCAAAGGATAATCAATAAGTTTTAAGGGTCAGGGAAGGTCAAGTCAACCAGTTGTAGTAATGCCATAATCGTCTCGAGGCGTGCCAATGAAAAACAAAAGGTATCTGAATAAATTATTGGTGGAAACCCTACAAGAATTGTGTAAAACCAAGTTTCATAAGGGCGTTAAATGCCATGGCCGTAAGCAACACTAAATGCGGAGGGAAGCTCATTTGCAGTACCCAAAGACACCAGTTATGTTGAACAAATTTTACCACTATGTGAAAGGCATCCAAGGATACTTTGACCATGAGAAACCTTAATCAAGTAGAGATAGGTTATTTTGTTGTAGCAGTGCTTGGAGAGAGAGCTAAGCCCAAGGTTACAGTTCATGTGTTGCATGGAGGGGTTTTTAACAACAGTCGAGCCAATTAAATTGTTGCAGCACCAAAGGAACCCAACAAGACGAAGGGGAGCTCGACCCATTTAACACCAGCATCACCAAGGACGCAAGTGCAGAACGGTGATAATTTGAACATTTATTTCACAAGGGTTGTCTTTGTTCGTAAATGGATTTGATTAAGATGGTCGAGCTGTTAGACCAGGTCGAAATCTGAGGTACATGGGCACAGGAGTCAAGCTAGGGCGCAAAGATCGAGATAGGTGAGGGCATTGTTTGTGGCCGTAGGACTGTGGAGCATCAAGGACGTGCAGGTTTGTGTGATTGAGAGGTCATGCAAGGTCGATCCACAGGTGTGTTGGGCGAGGAACCCATATGTACTATGTAATTGCAACGGAGCCGGTCGCAGGAGGTCCTTCCCCTAAGTCAAAGGGGCCACAAGACGGTTGCAGAGGCCACAAGACGGTTGCAGAGGCCACATGATCATCAAAAGCGAGTTTGCACAGCCACAGAGAAATAGCAAGGGACAACTGAAGACCGTAAGCCACTTCCAAAGTCGTGCTTATTCTAGGTAGTGAAGGGTAGCCAGTAGTCATAATCACCAATGCCAAGATCCATATTTGAAGGTCGACAGGCCAAACTCTATTATGCACCATAGAGGACCCAAGGAGTGGGCATAATTTGCGAGTAAGCCACGCAGCCGCCAGGGAATTGTATGGAGGGATACTTTGGATATATTAGAGATATAAGGGTTCAATTATGGGAGATATAAGGATTTGATTGTAAATATTAAAAATATATATATACAAAATAAAATAAAAATAGAGGAAAGAGAGTATAGGTATAGCAGGTAGTTTCATTGGGGTTGTTGGTAAACTTGTTGTGGATTTAAATTTAAAAAAAAAGAGTTGGGGAATTTATCATTGTTGGGAAATATCATAGGTTGGTCCACAAAAACACATGCCCGGATGGGATTTTGTGTCGTTATGTGATGGTGATGTGTGGAGCCATTAGTAAGGTACGTAATGTGATTCAAGTCGTTGGGGATTATTGTGTTCATAACTACATTGGGCCTTATTCATTGGCATCTCTGGGCCAAATTTGTTTGAAGCTAAACAATATTTTGGAAGGCATGATTGACATAATCTCCCTATGAAGAATTAGTATATTCCTTCATATTTTCCTGCTTAGAAATGTGAGAAGATGGGTCATCTTGAAGAGAGATCTTAGAAAATAAACCATAAACTTCTTGATGAACTAGTAAAAATATATGGTCCTTTACACACCGATACCTCCATAGACCAAAATATTGGTCAGAGCAGCGGACCATTCTCAAAAAGGGTCCATGTCATTCTGCAACAGAAGCACCCATGGGAAGTGAAGGAAGGACAGGGAAGAGGGGCTAAGCTCCTCTCTTGGATCTGAATTGCAATGAACAAAGTCAGTGATAGACCTTCGTAAGTTGGAGGAATTAGACACGTGTCTGTCCAAGGTGGGGCAGCCAGAATGGAAGAAATTCAGTTGGGATCTCAAGCCATCCATGCTTGTGTTGATACCCATGTTTTAAAAAACGGAATCGGTCAGCTACCAGGCCAAGGTAATGACTCGATAATGACTCCGAATCGGTAATGACTCGGTCGACTCGGTTTCAATGACTCAGTTTTTGTAAAAAATACATTAAATATTAATTTTTTATACAAAAACATAAATTTAAGGATTTTTATTCATGTTTCCAAACACAAAGCATTACAATATAGATAAGTCACAAAAGACAACATACGATCAAAGTAGGCTCATGAATATATCCATTATATCAAAATTGCACCTAGTGCACTGTCCAATACAGGATGATGATATAGGGATCAAAACAAAAAACATAACCAATGTCACAGGTGACTCCTTTCGACAAGACATCAACCCTCTAGAAGGCCTGTGGTAATTCAAAGCATATAAAGAACCGTGGATTAAACCCACAATGTTAAGTTCTGTGACTTGATTGAAGAGGGTTTCATTGTGTTTTTCTTCAAATAAGAAAGCATTTGCAATTGAGCCACAATAGCCTTCAGACCGAGTTATTAAGTTCCCTATCTACGTTGAGAATTTAACGTGGATCAATTCACGGCATCTTTGTACATTACTTTGAAGGCTTGATTCTAAGTATAAACAAGGTATTTCTGCCCCTTGTTTGAAGCAATTATGGAGGACTTCTTTGCTCAAGTAGAATTGAAGGGTATTTTTCTTCTGTTTCTCTTGACAGTGCATCCTTGTTATGAATTTGTTATTCTCATTGTTCTGAAGAAAGTTAAATCCCCTAATCTAAAGAAAAATTCAGCATTTGACATTGTGGTCACTGGACTATGAGGACTTAAAAGGTGACTTCATTTACAACTAGAAGGGTGGTATCCTATCAATGATCGTGAGGAGGACTTGTCTTAGAATTAGAGGCACATCATTATAAAGGACAGTTCTAAGGCCCTCCATAATTTAAGGAAGCCAAGATCTTGTATACATACGTTTGCAAGGTATGAATTGTAGCCTTAAAAAGACAATTAGCGGGCGTCCTTTGTGATCTATATCAGTAAAATCAAGGAACCCTATTTTGTGTATAGAAGAAGAGGCTGAGTCCTTATCACTGTTACAATCTCTCACACACACACACACACAAGTATTACAAGCTAGTTCCATCGAAGCCGACTTGTAAATCAATAATTAATATATATTCATGTCTTTGAAGCATTCATAAAAGGTGCCTTGAAGTCAATGAAAATACAAAATGTAGTTATGAGAAGGGATGGTCTCTTTAGACATCAATTTGAAAATGATTTTTGAAGAATAGTAAAAGCCCTCCATGATGTCATATTGTTGACTAAGCTACTCATTATCTAGCAGCTGATGTGATTTTAAGAAGGTTTAGTGGCAACCCTTCATGTGATTCTATTTTTGTCTAGCAGCTGAAGCAAAGGAAGTTCCTCTAAGAAAAGTATGTAGCTCCTCTATGTTGGCACCTTTGGATAAAGATGATAGTGCCCTTGAAAGTCTGACAAACAGAAGAAGTGCAAGGCACTTTGAAGCAAATCCCTGTAGCAACTTGTATGAATGTAAAATCAGAGGTATGGTCTCTCTCATAGTATGTGTAATGCATTTATTTATTTTTATTTGTTTTAAGGCTCTTTTGATGGAGGGTTTAATTTGAATAAGAACCCTAGATGGCTCATGGAAAACCCTAGCTCACATATGAAACCCTAATTTTTAGGTTTTGTGGATTCTAGGGTATTTAGATGAGGATGATGTTTTGAATTCCATCCTCCATTAGTGTATTAAAACCCTATATTGTATCTCATGCTTTTATGATCACATATTGTTCTTGGTCATTGTCACTAACATCATGTCATCAAGGTACATAGAGGGATTGGTGCTCTTGATTAAATACGAGTTCCATACCCTAATACATGACAAAATTCGATTGAAACATTGCAATAACCCAATCCTGAAATCCTGAAAAACTGATAAGTCTGCTGGATTTTGAATGAGATCTAAAATTCTACTTTCTCCATATGAAATCCAATGAGGTTGGAACCACTCTCAAACATCCTGAGTCATTTCATGGTAATGTTAAAAATTTAAGTTACTTTAAGAATTTAACATTACCATGAAGCTACTCCAAAAACCAACTCCACAACTCTTTAGAAAACCTCAAACAAACCTAACAGTGGAATAAAATCCGGTTTCAAGTCCACAAAATCCAATTTTTTGGGCCCACCGGCTGGCAGATTTGGCTCGGCCGAGTTAACTCGGGCCAGGCCTGGTCGGCCGGTTTGTTACCGAGCCGGCCGAGCCGTTACAAAAACCGGCCAGCTCGGTAACAAACCGGCCAACCTGGCTGTTTTTGTACCTGGTCGGACCGGCCAGCCTAATGGCTCGGTCGACCAAGCCTGGTCGCAGTCGAAACGGCCGATTTTTAAAATAGATTGATACAACACAACCTTTGGGAGCATCCAAGCTCACAAGTGCCTCTTATCTCAACAGGATCATAGCTTTAATCCTTTAACATCGCTTCTACCAACCTTGACTGTAAATCTATTCTCTCACCTTACCAAGGAGGTCAATCCTTGGCCCTAGTCCAATGGGACCTCCCTTGAGGCCTTAGGGTTATAAGAGGAGCACTACTTGGAAAACCTAGATCGAAATAGCGCGTCATTTTCCTTACACCATACTTGACACTTTCAATGTCACATTATAAACCCTTATACATTGTCTCCATTCTTCTAGTCTAACTTGTCATTCGATCATTTGGATTTGACACCCTCTTATCCACATCCTTGAGTACGGTCGGGAAACTTTGTCGTGGAAATTGATGCAGCTAAAAGAATGGAAAAGCATAATATGGCCACAATGAAAGAAAAAGAAAATCAAAATGCAAAAGATGGTCGGGACATAAGTTAGCGTGTGGGAAAAACCTAGCATGAGCTCTATTTTCCTCATTATCCATCACCCAAATCCTAAGTGTAACGCTCCCTCCTACCCACTTGCTCTTCTTGTGTTGTGGGAGGTGTTACTTTGTAATTAACCCAACCTCCATGATTTTTTATGAAGACGAGGTTACAAAAATCCTCTCTTCGAAGCTTGCGGAAATAACTTCTGGTATTACCATCGCATTCAACTTGTAGCGAGCATCTAACAATATAATTTTTACCTCAATTTTGTTGAGAAATCTAAGGCATGATAGTTAGGGTTATTTAAATTTCATTTCTCTTTAATCCATGACATTTTCTTATGACATTATTATTATCACTTAGTTATGTTTTATCATCAAGACAAATGTCAATAAGAAGATCACAACACAAACACAAGACCACCAAATGTAGGCTGCTAGCCAGGGCCAAAACCTCTCCTTGAGAGGAAAATGGAGTGTAAAAACTCTGGTAAACTTGAATAAGTATATATTATTATTGATAAAAGATGAGATGATTACAATTGGGAATCATCAAGGCTTTAAATACAATCTTACGGTGTCCCTTGGTGAAGAGGCATGATCGTTGATTATGCCCTTTCACTTAATAAACCTAAGACAACTATACTTAAATAATAATTAATAAATTATACATAACATTGCCCCTCTCTTAAAGATGCTTTGTCCTCAAAGCATACATAACGACGGGTGATGTTGACGAAACGCTTCAGATTCCCAAGAGGCTTCTTCTACGGGCAAATCCTTCCATTTGATTAAATATTTTGTAATAACACAGGAGCGTAGCTTCTTTTCTCGGGTAGATAGGATACTTTCGGGTTCCAAAATGATCCTTCCTTCATCATCCAAAATTGGGAGTGTCATTTGGGATGACTGATGGTCACCCAGTGCTTTTTTAAAACATGACACATGGAAGACATTGTGAAGATGACTTGTATCGGGAAGGCTCAACCCATAAGCGACTTGACTGATCCTTTTGATAATTTGATACAGACCATAGAACTTCGGAGCTAATTTATGTTTCCCTTTTCTTTTTTTTTAAATAATAATAATTTTTATTATTATTATTATTATTTTAAACTAATTTTTTTATAAAATTAATTTTAAATTAAGTTTATATAAAAATTGAATTTATTTATATAGTTTTATATATATATATATATATATATATATATATATATATATATATATCGAATTTAATTTTGAACGTCCACACCTTACACCTTACGGACACGATGGTTCACAATAAAAAAAAATGCACTTTTTGTTTGCTGCTGTGGGGACAACAAACTTGTTTGCAGGCTGCGGTGGGGACGGCAGACAGCCGACAGGGGACAGGGACATATATTTTTAAATCGAATTTAATTTTGAACGTCCACACCTTACACCTTACGGACATGATGGTTCACAATAAAAAAAACGCACTTTTTGTTCGCTACTGTGGGGACAACAGACTTATTTGCAGGCTGCGGTGGGGACGGCAGACAGCCGACAGGGGACAGGGACAGCAGGACGACGGGGAGTGAAAGACGGCGGGGCAGACAGCAAGGACGGGAGGTGACTGCGGCGGTGAAGACGCGCGATGAAGGGGCAGCTGCGGCAGCGGGGAGGAGAGGTGGACGGGAGAAGTGAGGGGGAGTGTGTGACCGCAGGTAGAGAGGGAAGGCCGTGAGGGCCGAGGAATAAGGGGGCGGGGGTGTGAGTGGGGTGGGGTCGAGTGGGAGCAATGAGGGGGCGGGTATTAGCGTAGGGGAAGGGCGAGCGAGCGAGGGGGGTGTGAGGTGGGGTTGTTGTGCGAGTGTGAGGGCCGTGAGGCCAAGGGCGAATGTGAGGAATGAGGGTTTGTAAGGTGCTCCACAGAGTGTTAATGGCGGCAGCAGTTGAGTGATAGAGATCGACTACAGAAACAGCAGTAGTGACGGGGTGTTCTAGAGTTGATTTGTGGAAAAAATCCAACTGGATAACAGCAACCAAAATCCGAGGAGCGAACAGCTCTGATACCAATGGAGTGTAAAAACTCTGGCAAACTTGAATAAGTATATATTATTATTGATAAAAGATGAGATGATTACAATTGGGAATCACCCCGGCTTTAAATACAACCTTACGGTACCCCTTGGTGAAGAGGCATGATCGTTGATCATGCCCTTTCACTTAGTAAACCTAAGACAACTATACTTAAATTATAATTAATAAGTTATCCATAACAGAAAAACCACAAAATATCTTCTTATAGAATCTGTTCAATGATGACTTCCAAGACCATGACCTTGACCCAAGACCAAACCTTCCCAGTGATGAGCCAGCCAAAACCCCAAACCAATTCTTTGCAAAATGATGACTGAGGAAACCCTAGTTCTTTCCACAGATCCACACATGTGAGTTGCCCAAATACAGATTTTCCTTCTTCGCTTGCCTCTTCAAAATTCGTTCTTCCTTCCTCAGACTTCGCTTGATCAGATCTCCTCTTCACTTTGTATGGATCAGATAGATAATATTTGATATGTTCTTTTTTTTTTTCAAATGAGGATAGCCAGTTCCTTTTTATAGGCTTCTAATGAGGCGAATTAGGCTTCTCTAGGCCGACATGAAGAGGGTTGGTCGAACCATCACTTGGAAGCTTCTAGACATGACGTTTTATATTAAACATTTTTCTTTCTTGACACCTGTGCCTTCCAAGGGCTAATACATCATGACCTTGACTGTTTGACTTGTCAACAAGACCCCTAGAGCACTCAGTGGGTGCTTTGACCTATGACCAGAACATGATGGGTAAGAAACCTATTTCAATAAAATAATTTTTCTTTTTACAAATAAATTTTGTTTTCGTTTCTTTTGACTAGTACATCAATAATTACATTAAGTCATGACTCAAGTACAAATTATGAAGACCGATACTAGTTACATTTCAACACTCCCTCTTAACTAGGGAGGTATTCATAATTGACCACTGGTACAAGGACAATACTTCTATTGAATTATTCTCATATGAAGCGTCAGATTGATAAGTCATCTTAAGCATCAACATTATAATCAATATACAACCAACATTGTTAACATAGCAAAGCCTTGACTAACATGCTCTATCTCTCAATAGAACAGAGCACAATACTAGGAGGTTTTACGTGGGGCACCACACTACCTCCTAAGGCACATACCCCATCAGGATGTTCCCAAGGTATATCCTTCTAGGACTATTCCTGTCTTGGATTTACACATCCTCAAAGAATTTTCTCTTCGCCTACTCTTACCTATTGGATGCCCTATCTCATCCTCGGAGTATCGCTCACCAGACTACTTCATATCTTGGATTTCAAATCCTCAAGGAGTATCTATCTCAGATGCTTATCCAATCCTCTGGACGCCATTCTCTCCTCATGGCCTTCACTAAGGCTTACAGCTATTAGTCCTGGTCTAGTGCATGACACATGAAGCAAAGAAATATATCCGCCACTCCCTCTCAACCAAAGAGGAACTCCCTCTCAAGTAGGGAAAAGTGTCAATCATCAGTGACTATAATAGTAGCTTTTAGGGCTCTATCGTTATCATCACACATGCGAACTTTCTTTGAACCTTAGAGGGCCCTTTATATACAACATCATCATGTTATAAACTTCAATTTATTCATTATGGAGCCATTCTTCTTCATAACCTTTTCGTAGGGCATAGGCCATCTTCTACATCACTTCCCTTCAACAAACCATCGTGTTGAGCCAACAGTCATGCCATCCTTTTTCTTCCTCAAAAAGTGATCTTTTAGTTCACATCTGGTTATCCTTCATACAACTACTTCTTTCAAGTCATGCTTCTATCAGGATCCTCCATCCAATCACGAGTACTAGTTGTAGGTTATTTTCTACAACCCTCTTTCGGTAGCCCTGATTCAACTCAACCAGATGAGTTCAAAAATCAAAATTAATATCAAATTAAAGTTACCTCTTTATGATGGCCCTTTTTCACGAGCTAATCATCATCATATTTGTCATCATGGCGTCCATCAACTCCTTGGACCAAGTACCTGTTGATTTGTGTAGCTTGGGAGGTACGCCAAGCACTAGGGTTCAGGGTTTGGAGGGCAAAGCACCCCATGGGCAACTTGTGGACTTGGAACCCAACTGTGGGGTTTTGCACACATCGTGATTTGGGTCAAAACCGTGAAGGAGATACGACATGTGATGGATGAGGATGATAGTGCTCAGCGATACGATTCCAATGCATCGAGAATCGTCCGAATCCAAGTTGTCATTAGAGAGAAATGAATTTTTGAATTTGACAAGGTAATTATTGGTTACCAAGTCATGTAGGCTTGGTATAAAAGCAATCCAATAGATGTGTCACTTCAAATAATCTGTGGAGCCCTTAAAGGTCTATAAATTAAGGGTGAATGTAAGTCTTTTAGGCACCCATGTTTGCGCAATATACCTCTGAAATTTTCGTGGAGCCTTAGCTGCCGCAAGGGAGCTAAAAGATAGCGTGGGAGCCAAGGAACAGCGTGGGAAAATTCTGTGATGAGCTGCAGTGCTGTAGGTGACAGCGTGGGAGTCAAGGAACAGCGTGGGAAAATTCTGTGATGAGCTGCAGTGCTGTAGGTGACAGCGCGGCATGTTTTAGGGTTGTTTGGGCATGTTTTAAGGGTTATTTTAGTGCGGGTTGTTGGGAAGATAAGGCCGCAAAAAAGAGGAGGGTAAGACTGTTGTTTGAGGGCAGATTGTGGCACCGTTTGAGGTGGACATAAACCACAGCCCACTGTTGGGCTAGGCCACAGACCATAGCTAGCAGTTGGAGCCCTTAAAGGCTACGATCTAGGTGGACAACAACCTTGGAGGGCAGCGTGTGCATCGAGGACCTCCTCTAGGGTGGACCGCAGCCTTTAGAAGGCTTGTTTGCTGACTGTGTGCAGTGTGGGCAGCATGGTGTGCCCTAACCAGAGGTACAGTATTCAGCAGTGTAGCAAGTTGTAACAGCAGTGCTTGGGGGTGTATTGGGTCAAGTTGATGACCAATTTGGATCTTGTTTTGGAGCAGCTTGTTGATGCCAAGTAGATGACTTTCCGTGGTGGTGAAGTGTCATCTTAGGAGTTGATTCAGCAGTGATTGGATTGGGTGCCATAGGTTTGTTGGAGGGCAGCTTGTTGGCTACCCAAAGTATCCCTAGACGAGCCATCTTGAAGAACGAAGAGCATCTAAAAGTTGGGTGAAGTTTGGTGCCGAAGTACAACACTTTGATGAACGAAAGTTGCAGCGAAGTTTGTCATTGTATCTTGTATACCATAGACTGTTGTATTATTTATATTTGGTTTAATATAACGAAGATTGGTGGTTGTACATTATTGTACAATTTTGTTTAAAACTGTGTATATTGTGCATATGTGATTTACTGCTTTAAATTTTCCGTTGTGCAAAGTAGTTTATTGTTGAGATTCTTGGTTTGGTAGCATCAATGACTTAAGACTCTAACCTAGACCCAATGTCATGGAAATTCAACATGGTACCAGAGCATGTCTAAGCTACTTTGGAAGTCAATAAATCAGAGTTTCGCAGCGAAGTACAGCACAACGTGAGAGGGAGTTGGTCACATTGTGAGTGAAGGATTCACTACAATGTCGAAGTTGCAAGCAAGTCACTGATATGAGGACAGGTTGGAAGGGTTGTCCAACCATACTCCTTGGAAGGAAACGATCAAGTTGGTCTTGCAATTCAACAGGATCTAGGATTTTGCCAAGAAAGAGATTAAGCAACCAACTAACCTTAAGGAGCTGGATATATGGGAAGATTTGGATACAAAAGCGAGGTTGATCATCCTTGATGGTGTGAGGGATTCCTTAATATCTCATTTGTCCAGGAAGAACAATGCACATGAGATGTGGATGGCTTTTCAGAATTTGTTCCAGAATAAGAACGAGAACCAGGTATTGGTATTACAGGATAAGTTGAAGTCCACCAAGATGTTAATGGGTGAAGGAACGATTTCGTATTCGACGAGGTTGTCTGAGGTTCGAGATGAGCTTGATGTCGTCGGTGTCAAAGTTCAAACGCAGAGATGGTAAGGATTGCCTTGAAAGGGTTCATCAAGGAATGGAAGTCCCTCATCAAAGGAAGACTGTGGGACGACTTCATTTAGGAAGAGTTGCGAGACGAGGACCTTCAGCCATCGAGGAAGGCAGATGAGGACATGGCACTTGCACGAATGAACGGTAAGTCGAAGAAGGACTTGAGTAAAATCAAGTGTTTCAAATGTGGCGAGATGGGTCATTTTTCATCTAGATTTTCGTTGAAGACAGGAGATGATGAGAAGAGGAGGAAAGGAAAGTAGGTCGTCGGAGTTGCCACTTCAGCAGAGATGGATGATCTCTCCAAGAGGTTCGAAGAGGAGGACTTTCCTATGATTTCTCATTTCTCGCAAGGTACTATTCGGGAGGATAGATGGTACGTGGACAGTGGTGCGATGAAGCACATGATAGGGGCACATTAGGTTTTTGAGTCCCTAGTTAAATGGGACTCGAAGTTGCATATGGTGTTGGGCGACAAGAGTCAGTTGGAGATCCAAGGATCGGGTGTGGTGCCATTCAGGATGGAGACAGGACATATGATGCAGGTCCAGGATGTATTGTTTGTACGAGGACTCAAATATAGTGTGATTTCCATCTCGATGATGGAGAGGCAGGGGTTTGAGGTCTTGTTCCAGGATGGGAAGGCAAGACTCAAGCCTAAAGGCTCTAACTCAAATGGGATTGTGCTTGGAGTCAGGGTGCATGGTCTCTATAGGTTGATGGGCAAGCCTGAGGATCATGGTAAGAAGCAGGAGCAGGTACAGGTTCCATAAAGTAGGAGTAAGTGTAAGTGCAGGCTTCAGAGGAGAAGGTACAGGTTCCCGAGAAGAAGGTACACTTTTCAGCGAAGGTCCAAGTTCTAGAGGCTTAGAGGGAGTCGAGTTCTAGAGGGAGCCTGCAAATTCAGAGGGAGACTCTGCAGCCCAAGAAGAGCGCATGGTCAGTGGGGAGCAAGGATGCTTCCACATCTGGCAAGGAGTCATGGCGAGATTGGAAAGCGATACAAGAGAAGAAAGAGAAGTAGGAGGCTTCCAGTGACAGTGACACTTCTGAGCAGGGCGTAGTTCACTGTACAAGGATTGCTGCAATTGTGAGTGCTAGGAGTTGGGAAAGTGTTGCGAGCAGTGATGATGATGACAAAGTACTTCCTAGTTGTGGAGGTACCTCCCTTGCTAAGAGGGAGTGTTGATTTGTGTAGCTTGGGAGGTACTCCAAGCCCTAGGGTTGAGGGTTTGGAGGGCAAAGCACCACAAGGGCAGCTTGTGGGCTTGGAACCCTAGTGGGGGTTTATGCACCCATCATGATTTGGGCCAAAACCGTGATGGAAATACGACATGTGATGGATGAGGATGATAGTGCTCGTCCAAATTATTCCAACACATCGAGAATCGTCCGAATCCAAGTTGTCGTTAGAGAAAACTGAATTTTTGAAGTTAACAAGGTAATTATTGGTTACTAAGTCATGTAAGCTTGGTATAAAAGCAGTCCAATAGATGTGTCACTTCAAATAATTCATGGAGCCCTTAAAGGTCTATAAATTAAGGGTGACTGTGAGTCATTTAGGCATCCAAGTTTGGGCAGTATACCTTTGAAATTTTCGTGGAGCCTTAGCTGCAACAAGGGAGCTAAAAGACAGCGTGGGAAAATTTTTTGATGAGCCACAGTGCTGTAGGTGGCAACGTGGCATGTTTTAGGGTTATTTGGGCATGTTTTAAGGGTTGTTTTAGTGCGAGTTGTTCGGCAGATAAGGCCGCAGAAAAGAGGAGGGTAAGATTGTTGTTTGAGGGCAGATTGTGGCACCGTTTGAGGAGGACGAAAACCACAGTCCACTATTGGGCTAGGCCGCAGACCATAGCCAACAGTTGGAGCCCTTAAGGGCTGCGTTCTAGGTGGACAACAACCTTGGAGGGTAGCGTGTGCATGGAAGACCTCTTCTAGGGTGGACCGCAGCCTTTAGAAGGCTTGTTTGTTGATTGTGTGTTGGAGTGTGGGCAACGTGGTGTGCCCTAACCAGAGGTACAATATTCAGCAGTACAGCAAGGTGTAACAATAGTGCTTGGAGGTGTATTTACTATTGGGTCAAGGTGATGACTAGTTTGGATCGTGTTTTTGGAGCCACCTATTGATGCCAAGTAGATGACTTTCCGTGGTGGTGAAGTGTCATCTTAGGATTCGATTCAACAGTGATTGGATTGGGTGCCATAGGTTTGTTGGAGGGCAACGTGTTGGCTACCTAAAGTAGCCCTAGACGAGCCATCTTGAAGGACGAAGAGCAGCTAAAAGTTGGGTGAAGTTTGGTGCCGAAGTGCAACACTTTGATGGACGAAAGTTGTTGCTAACCTGGCAGATTGGAGCTCGAGTATTGGCCAACCTAGAGAGCAGATTGAATCAGCCCATGTACTCTCTACAAATGGACGTGCAACAGTGTTAGGTGGTAGCCCTCTTGGAGTCTCGATGTGTAATGGCATTGATGGACTAATGCACTACTAGTGAGCAGTACGGGTGCGATGGACTGGCAGGACAAGATACAACAAAGAAGCTGCAGCGAAGTTTGTCATTGTATCTTGTATACCATAGACTGTTGCATTATTCAGATTTGGTTTAATATAATGAAGATTAATGGTTATACATTATTGTACAATTTTGTTTAAAATTGTGTATATTGTGCATATGTGATTTACTGCTTTATATTTTCCGTTGTGCAAAGTAGTCTATGGTTGAGATTCTTGGTTTGGTAGCATCGGTGATTTAAGACTCTAACCTAGACCCAAGGTCGTGGAAATTCAACAGTACCATGGTAGCAACCCAATCATATCCTTCTTAACGAAAATCTTCTTGATATAGTACGATCGTGTAGAACCTAACAGTACTTCATGGTCTTCCTTCAGTGTTTATAAGAGTCTTCAATGGAACACATCTCAGTCAATCATCTAGCCTTGCTCCTCATTTCCAGAATGAGATCCAAAGTTTTGCAACTGAACCAACAAGCTTCGTAAGAGGCCTGCTCCAAAAACATATAGAATGGAATACAATCATCATGGTCATTCTTCCAAGCTAAAGAATTCACTCCATGAAATTACGAAGTGTTGAGAAATCTATAGGGCAGTAGTTAGGATAATTTCTCTTTTTATGATAACTGCTTGTTATTGATTTTTCGGTAGAATCGGATGTGCTCTAGCTCCAAAATTTTGTGAAGGGGCTAGATCACATAAGATCTCCAAGACCCAGAAATTGTTTGGAGAAATTCCACTCGAAGTAAAATTTATTCAAATAATTAATTATTTTAAATGGAGCCTAAAGTTAAAACTTAAGGAATTTAAATAATTAAAGTGAATTAATTTAAACATGTGAGTGAGAAGCTTCTAAGTGACGAGGATCAAGTCTAATTTAATCTTAGCCATTGATTAAGTATTAGATCACGACCGTTGATTTCTCAACAGGAAAAGTATAAAGGAAGGCTTGAGGGTCAGTTTGAGAACACATACACAGTGAACCTAGAGATCGAATTCTTCTAACGGAGCAGTGCTCGGACAAAGATAAGATCTAAGTGATTCAGTTGCATCGAGGGGCAAAAGCAGTGATTGGTCGGAGGACCAAGAGTATATAGCAGAGCAAGGACAGCAAAGACAGCAGAGGAAGCAACGCAGCCACCAGGAGAGGTAACGCAGTCCCTAGAGGGGCTGATGAAAGCCCACGCAGGGCTCACACAGGGGCAGCACAAAGCATCCGAGAGATAGTCTAGATATAGCTGAAGATCGAGGTTTCTGATCTGGGAGGGCTGAAACTTGATTTTCTGAGAGGCAAATCAGCACAGAGAAGGGGTGACGCAATCCTCAACCAGACCCATGCAAGCCTATGCATGTACTGCGTAGAGGCAGTTGGGGTTTCACCAGTTTCTGATCCGGATCAGCCGGGACTTGTAGTGTGAGGTAAAACTCTTTTTGGTGAGCCGGATTTTGGCACCCTAGTTGTACTCAGAATACTGTTGCTTAGTAATACAAACCCTCAGATCTGTTGCACTGGTTTTCGCGCATTGGGTTTTTCCAGGGACAATTTTCCAAAAATAAGTGTCCTTTGTGTGATTGCTTCATTTATTTTTCAGTTCTTGATCTGTATATCAGTGTAGGTTGCTTAGTATTTGCATTAATGTTTTACTGAAGTATTCAGAAAATAACTTGTTAAATGTAAAATACAAGTAGTTAATGCAAATCACTAAATTGCAGTAGGTTTTCTATATGGTTAGATTCAGAAATTTTGACATGGTATCAGAGCAATTGCAAATCAAGAAGGACTGAAGCCATTAACAAAAGCGCAAAGAAGAATTTGCTACAAGAAAGCAGTTGTCCCGAGTGACAGCGCTGAACCAGAAAGGCGGAGGAAGGGTGATGCAGTCACTAGAGGGGCTCACGCAAAGCCTGCATTAGCCTACTAAGGTGATGTTGTAGCTGCAAGAGGCAGCACAGTGGTTGTTGGGCCAATGCAGGGGCTATTGAGCCTCATTTGTCCGGATTGTCGTGGCTGGAGGTGCAATACAGTTTCTTTCTAGAGTTGCTGGTGGGGCACTATTTCTGTTGGTGCAGAACAGTATCTAGTGGGGGCAGAAACAAAGTAGAGGGAAGCAGTTCCTCAGAAGATTTCTTGCCAAGAATTCTAGATATAGTGCTGCGCAACAGCAAAGGAAGATCAGAGAGGAGTGTTTCGACATCTGTTGGCAGAAGGATTTCCATGAAGGAAAATCTAATCTCAGAGGGAGCTTCTTCCTTAGAGGGTTTCTAGCGCCAAAAAATCCAGATCTAAGTTTTGTTCGCACAGCAACAGAAGAGGGAGAAAGGGACTTGTTCGACAATTGGTTGAGCAGAGATGGCCATGAATGGACTAAGGGATCAGGACAGGTTGGATGGAGCATCCAACTTTGTCATCTGGAAGGCCAGGATCGTAGCAGTTTTGGATGAACATCGCATCAAGGATCATGCCTTGAACACTATTGTTGTCCGGTTGATGCTGATCCTCTCAAGAGGTACGAGGAGGCTCAGGAAAAAGAAAAAGACATGATCATGGACGAAGTCAAGGATCATGTGATCCCACATATTGCTAAGAAGAACACAGCAAGAGAACTGTGGGAGGCATTGACCACTATGTACCAGGGATCTTTCGTTCAGTAGAAGATGTTGCTTGAGAACCAGTTGAGATTATTTCATATGCAAAAGGGAGAAGAGATTGACCCCTTCCTCATTACATTGCAAGGGATCTGAGATCAGTTAGCTTCCATAGGGGCTACACCAGATGTTGGGCTTATGGTCAGGACTACCCTAAATTGTTGAGTAACTAGCTCCAAAAATAGAAGAAAAGAGATATCAACGCCTTAGAAATAAGCCACTTCGAGGGGGCAACCTCCAATACATTACATAAATGAACAATTCTTGGATGATACAATTTACAAAACCTCCTTTCTATATATAGGAGTCCATGGGGCCATAATGTAATCCTAGTGGGCCACGATGTAATCCTAGCAGACCTAACAATAATAATTTAAGGGCACAATAATAACAAAATGGGGGTTACAAGGGTACAATAATAACAATAAGGGGGTTACACTAATAACAATAAGGGACTATACTAGTAATATAGGGACCTAACATAAATGCAGTCACTGAAGACTGGGAGACCTTTGTCCAAGGCATTTTGGGCAAGGCAGCTATTCGACAGTGGACCAAGGCGGGAAACAGCAGGAAAGGGATCAAAGTCAAGGAGGAAGAGGAAGATGCGGCTCTTGCATCTAAGGGACAGCAAGGGCAAAAGAAAAGGAAGAAGGACCTATCGAAGGTCAGATGCTTCAAATGTGGGGAACTAGGACATTTCTCCACGCAGTGCCCTCTAAAGAAGAAGGGCAAGGAGGAATCTGACTCGAAGGCTGCTCTAGCTCAGGCTGATGAGGATGATGATGATGGATGTACCATGAGTGCTCATAAACCTAAGAAGTGGGGCGATATGGAGTTGTAGATCAGCTACATATGAGGGGGAGGATACTTGAGGTACCCAAACTCTTGGATCACATACTACTACGAGATCCGTTAATGACAGTAGTAGAATGACGGGTGTCAGTGGGTGCAAGGGATGATAGAGCAACAGTGGCAGAGCTAGAGTGCCGAAGTCTGAAGCAGCGTAGAGCAGAGGCAACAGCAGCGCAATGCATAGTGGTGCAGCGCAGTGCTTACGTAGTGAAGAGCAGCAGCAATGCAGTGGCATCAGAGATTCGGCGCAAATTAGCAGCAGAAGTAGTTACAGCATCAAGGAGTTTCAGACTGACCAATATGTCAGTTTTGGGAGGTTTTTCAGTTGCTTAACTCTCAACAACTGAGTTGCAGTGCAACAGTTAGGAGTGGCAGCAACATTTTGAAAGGGAGCTACAATACAAATGTAGCAGTGACAGTGGTAGTGTCATGGGCAGCAGTACAGATAGCAGTAGCACAGTGGATGAAGGGCAGTAGGTCGAGCATCAACAGCACAGAGGATCGATGTTGTGGATCAGGGTGATGCTTTTGGTAAAAAAGTATTGCTATAGCATATTCCTCGCTAAGAGAGAGAGTTGATTTTTGGGTAGCATCGGATGTGCTCTAACTCCGAAATTTTGTGGAGGGGCTAGAACACATGAGATCTCCAAGACCCAGAAATCGTTTGGAGAAATTCCACCCGAAGTAAAATTTATTCAAATAATTAATTATTTTAAATGGAGCCTAAGTTAAAATTTAGGGAATTTAAATAATTAAAGTGAATTAATTTAAACATGTGAGTGAGAAGCTTCTAAGTGACGAGGATCAACTATAATTTAATCTTAGCCATTGATTAAGGATTAGATCACAACCGTTGATTTCTCAACAGAAAAATTATAAAGGAAGGCTTGAGGGTCAGTTTGAGAACACACTCACAGTGAATCTAGAGATCAAATTCTTCTAACAGAGCAATGCTTGTACAAAGATAAGATCTAAGTGATTCAGCTGTAGCGAGGGGTAGAAGCAGCTATTGGTCGGAGGGCCAAAAGTACATAGCAGAGAAAGGGCAGCAGAGACTGCAAAGGAAGCAACGCAACCACTAGGTGAGGTGACGCAGTCCCCAGAGGGGCTAATGCAGGCCCACGCAGGGCTCACACAAGGGCAGCGCAGAGCATCTAAAAGACAGTCCAGATTTAGCTGAAGATCGGGGTTTCTTAGCCAGGAGGGCTGAAACTTGATTTTCTGAGAGGCAGATCAATGCAGAGAAGGGGTAACACAGTCCTCAGCCAGACCCACGTAGGCCTACGCATCTAATGCGCAGAGGCAGCTGGGATTTCACCAATTTCTGATCCGTATCAGCCAGTACTTGCAATGTGATGTAAAACTCACTATTTTATTTGTCCTGCCGAGGATTTTTTTCTGTTGGGTGAGCCGGATTTTGGCACCCTAGTTGTACTCAGTATATTGCTACTTAATAATACAAACCCTCAGATCTGCTGCACCAATTTTCCTGCATTGGGTTTTTTCAAGGACAATTGCCCAAAAATAAGTGTCCTTTGTGTGATTGCTTCATTTATTTTTCAGTTCTTAATTTGTATATCGGTGTAGGTTGCTTAGTATTTGCATTAACGTTTTACTGAAGTATTCAGAATATAACTTGTTAAATGTAAAATACAAGTAGGTAATGCAAATTAGTAAATTGCAGTAGGATTTTAGTATGGTTGGATTCAGAAATTTTCACACTTGTGATATCTTTCTGCTTTTTCTTTATTAGCTTATTCTCTTATTATTATGTTTGTTTTCATCATTGAACAACTACCAAAACACGAACAATAGTACACAAAGACACAGGATATAGGCTGCAAGCCAGGGCCAAAACCTCTCCACTTGAGAGGAAAACCCACAAATCTCTTCTCTTTTTATAGATTCTTCCATAACGAATTCCAAGACCTCTAGACCAAGACCAACACCCTTCCAAGACCAAGTCCAACCCTCTTGATGATGTGCTTCCCTTGTCCAAGACAAACCCAGTCAAATCTCTTCCAATAGCACAACTTCGACCTCCAACAACAAAATTTCGGCCTCTACTGTAGGACTGAAATTTTCAGCCCTCCCAGCAGCAGTTGCTTCCACGCGTGTGAGCTTATTTCAGCCTTCCAAGACTCCTTCAAACCTTCGCTTAACTTTCCTTCTCTTCTAGGGCTTGAGGATGACCTAATGAGCATTCCTTTGACCTTCTTTTTGCACTTCTTCCATGTTTGATCCTGCAGCAGCAAAACTCTAACCCAGGAACAAAAGCCCTAGCTTCCTTCCTTCGCACATGTGAGGAGAGAGAGAGAAAATAGCCCAAACACTTCATCTTCATCCTCCTTCCCTCGCTACCCTCTTTCTTCTTCTTCTTTGCTCACTTGATGAGAGAATGAATTGTTTCTCTAGGAGGTCGAGTTCCCTCCTATATATAGGCTTCCAAGGTGGATGAAGCTCCTCAAATTAGGCCAACTTCTTTGCTAGTAGGCCAACTTGGTCTTGGAGGGTTTCTTGATACTTTAAAATACAAAAATAATTCTTTTTTCCACATTACAATGTGCCTGATGGGGTTTTCAACTTATGACAATGACTCTTTTCACTTCTTGACCTACGACACACACTAGAAGAACTCGATGGGTTCTTGACCTCTCAAATAAAATACCTTGAGCATGAAACCCATGCTCCCAAATAGCAATAATAATTTTTCTTTCATTTTACAATATACAATAATTAAAAGTACATTTCATATTTATGAAGACCGAACCTATTTACACGTATTTCAACACACCCTCTTAACTAGGGAGGAATTCATAAATGGTACATAGACATTCTCAATCTGAAGAGATCTCATAAGAAGAGTCAGATTGGTAACCCATCTATTTAGCATCATAACGACCAGCATTGTCACATAGAAAGGCCTTGACTAACAACTTTATCTCTCCACAAGATCAGAGCACAATGCTAGTGAGACCAATGATTTATAAACACCATCATTGTCTCGCAAGGCACATACCACACCCGGGTGTTCACAGAGTATATTATTCCAAGACTATTCTTATCTTGGATAGCCAGTCCTCAAAGATTATAGGTCCTCGACTCCTCTTAATCTTGGATGCCCTACCTCATCCTCAAAGAGTATCAGATTCCAGATGTTCATCCAATCCTCCATTATTTTTTCCCAAATGAAGACAAGAATGATGTGTCTATCTCTCCCTCTCAACTAGGGAGGATATATCAACTAGACCAAGCTTGTCTCTCAAATACACAAGCTTCTTATTAGAAAGAGATTTTGTCAATATGTCAACTACCTGCTCATCGGTGGAGATATACCGTAGTTGCAACGCACCATCATATACGAGCTTTCGAATGTAGTGATACTTATTGTTTATATGCTCTATCTTTCCTTGAAATACTAGGTCTTCAGACAACCTTATACAGTCGGTGTTGTTACAATGTATAACTGTAGGGTCCATTGGTCCTTCAAATAAGTCGAAAGGAAGCTTCCTTAACCAGACAACTTCTCTGCTTACTTCACAGGATGCAATGTATTTGGCCTCAACACTGTTGATTTTTGTAGCTTTCGAGGCACTCCAAGCCTTGAGGATCGAGGGTTTGCAGGAAGGAGCTCCACAAGTGGCCTTGTAGGCTTGAAACCCAAAGCTTGGGGTTTTGCACCCATCGATGTTGGGGACAAAACTATGGAGAGATTTCGACATGTGATGGATGAGGATGATAGTACACGTCGAGACGAATCTGACGCATCAAAAATCATTCGATTGGAAGTTGTATAAATGGAGTTATGAATTTTTGAAAGTTATGTGTGGGCATGGTGGCACAAGGTCAAGGTCGGCTTGATGTTAATAAGCCTTGTGATGGCTTGTCAAGCCCCATGTTGACGTTTTGATGGAGCCCTTGTACATGATATAAGTACAAGGTGAAATGAATTCATTTGAGGTAGATCTAAGGTGCAACACAAGCATAAAGGATCTCGTTGGAGGAAGAGATATCCCTGTTTGGTCGTAGATAGAAAAGGACCACCGAAGAAGGAAAGGGCTTGGAGAAGCACTTTTTCATGAGTGTTTGGGTACTGTACCTATCTAGCAGGAAGGACGAGCAATGAAGGTAAGTCTAGATTGTTTTTGGGTATCTTTATGTGTGGATAATCTTGTGAAAGTAGGCTGCAATTTTGTAAAGGAGTCTGAAGGAGGGACAAAGCCCAAAGAAAGTTATGTTAGGTGTTAAACAAGGGCTGGAAATAGCCCAGAAATTCAGCTTATGGAAGGGCTTATCATATGATGGAAGTTGCAACTGTTAGGAGGCCTTAAGTGTTGTAAACAAGGGTTGAATTAGGATTGGTTTCTTTCCCTAACCAAGTCGTGGTCAACAGCAGTAATACCTAACCCAAACAGTGAGTCTTTAGGTGTGTAAATTGACTTGTGTTGGGTCTGGAATTAGACCAGTTTAGATCATAATTATTGCAGCATGTGGAAGCCAAGGAGGGAGGGTTGACGCAGAGGTTAGAAGCCCTAAACAGCAGTTTCCACAGTGAAGATTGGTGATTGGATCAGATTCATATGTAGCCTGTGGGAGCAATGAGTTGGGGTTGTCTTGGGTGTTAAGAAACCCCAACTAGGAGCAGATCTCGCAGTGGAGTAATGAGCGTCCTAGGAGAGGACAGTTAGTGAAGTTTGTTAGCAGCCATGTGGAAGGGTTTCCTAAGTGTTGGATGCCCTAACTAGGAGCAGATGCTATAGCAAGTATTGGACACTCGTGGTCTGTTGGAGGGCAACGTGAGAGTAGACCAAGTGTGAACATGGATTGGGCATTTATGGTCTGTTGGAGGATAGCGTGATAGTGTCCAAGTTGGAGCTCGGTGTGCACCATCTTCATGGACTTAGATGGTTGCTAGAGTGGCAATTGTTGAGCTTAAGGGTTGACGAACCAGAGCAATAGTTGAGCAACCCTAGACTTGTGTGTGGAGAAGGACTTCTACAGCAGATGATAGGCATTCCTCCTAGCTCGTGTTCATTGTGGGAGATGGACATCTTGCAGTGATAGGTGGCAGCCCTCCCTGCCCTATTTTGGTCTTCATCAGTGCAACACAGGAAGACCATAGTCGGCTGAAGTCCCTGAGTAGCTGAGGAGCAACAGTGGACAAATTGAGAGTTGTTCACAAATGGAGTTGTGAACAACTCGACAGGAATCTCGATGTGTTGTGCCCTTGATGGACTAATGCAAAACTAGAGAGCAGATTGACAGTCGAGGTTCAGTGGCCAGATGGACTTGGAGCATTGATAGAGGCAAGAGCTGCAAATCGAGAACTGAAGGACCAAGCAGGTACAGAGTACGACCGAGAGGAGCTAAGAGAGCATGTGACAGCCAGATGATCAGAGTATCTTGTTGAGGGAAGACTGGTGGTCAATGGACTAACACCAAGCCCCAGTTTTGTATCTTGTATTAGTGGATGTATGAGGGTCATTATCCCTGGTACGAGAGCCCTAGACTGTTGTAGCATATGTTGATTAATATAACGAAGTTGGGTTGAAAATTATAAAAAGTTTCTATATTTTGTGCACTAGTAGATTACTGTTGTTTATATTCTACTGTGCAAAGTAGTATCGTTGTGATTCTTGGTTTGGTAGCATCAGAGATTTTAAGATTCTACCCTAGACCCGAGATTGTGGAAAAACAACATGGTATCAAAGCATATCTATGCTACTTCGAGAGACAGTGCATCAAAGTGCGCACAGCGAAGCAAGTCAAAGGGATTTGTGGGAGTCTAGACCATGGAGTAGGGGTTTTAGATGAAGACATGGAGATGTGGTCTTAACTGGCTTGGCTACAAGATTCACTGGGAGTTCTAGTGGATTGGTGGTGATCCTGGCGGACAATAGTGTGTTGTGGTACAGGTTGTTGACCGTGGACTTCCGTTGACTTGCCATGGATGGTTGGCACAACTTAAGTATTGCTTTGGCATGGACAAGATCAACATGATCGAGATGGATTCATGTGATGGACTCGATGATGGCAAGCTAGAGTGCTCATCAGATCGTGATGTTGCATATCCGAGATTGGAGGGATTTGCAGGAGTGGTATATGATCCAGGAGGATCAATGCTTGCAAGACTGAGCCAGTGGAGATCGTGTAGGCTCAGAGGAAGTCTAGCCTCAGAGGGAGCAACCCTATGGAGGTTTGGGATCTTCAGGTTCAGATATGATGAGGCAAAGGCACTACCGAGATGGTCGAGTTCATTCTATAGGGTCTGTTACAGTGATGGATGCCAGATGAGCTAGTGTCGCCAGAGATGATGATGGTTACTTCCTAGTCTTGGAAGTACCTCCCTCACTAAGAGAGAGTGTTCATTTTTGTGGCTTGGGAGGTACTCCAAGCCTTGAGGATCGAGCGTTTGGAGGAAGGAGCTCCACAAGTGGCCTTGTGGGCTTGAAACCCAAGCTTGGGGTTTTGCACCCATCGATGTTGGGGAGAAAACTATGGGGAGATTTCGACAGGTGATAGATGAGGATGATAGTACACGTCAGGACGAATCTGACGCATCGAAAAGCATCCAATTTTGAGTTGTAGAAATGGAATTATGAATTTTTGAAAGTTATGTGTGGGCATGGTGGCACAAGGTCAAGGTCAGCTTGATGTTAATAAGCCTTGTGATGGCTTGTCAAGCCCTATGTTGACGTTTTGATGGAGCCCTTATACATGATACAAGTACAAGATGAAATGAATTCATTTGAGCTAGATCTAAGGTGCAACACAAGCATAAAGGAGCTCGTTGGAGGAAGAGATATCCCTGTTTGGCTACAGATAGAAAAGGAGGACCAGCTAAGAAGGAACGGCTTGGAGAAGCACTTTTCCATGACTGTTTGGGCATTGAACCTGTTGTCGCACAGAATGTCTAGGCACTGCGACAACGACTCAGATTGGGGGTTGTCACCCTGATCCACAATCTCTCTGTTTAAGCTGTCTCTTTATAGCAGACTAAGGGAGGTAAACCCTATGGAAATGGAATGAAGGAGAACTTGTTGGGAACCAACCAGTTCAGGAGACAATTAAACGATCAAATACTTGTAAAAGATCTAGCAAGATTAAATGATTAAATTTGAATGATTGATACCAGTGCCTTATGGAGATAACTATCCTGCTAAGGAAATTACAACCAAGTACTTGATGAGAAACTGTTGCTATGCAATGCTAACTTGGAATGCAGAATGCGAGGAAAATGATTTGAAGAAGGAGTGAGATGAAGCAAGCTTCGAAGATGAAAGGTGATGTTAAAAACCTAAATCATTTAGATTATAAATAATCTTATCTAACCACTAAGTACTTAAGCGAGAGTGCCAATTATAAAGATGCCAAAAATTACTCAATTAAAAGATATACAATTTGTCACAGATCCACAATAAAGCTCTGAAGAATATCGATTAAAGGTTTTCCAAACATTAATATTCAATAAATATCCAAATTCAAGTAAATGAAACAAGAGTTAATTACACGATAGACGATTTTAGAATCAAATGCCAATGATCATGAAACTCAAATGAAGCATATGAACCTCAATAATTAATCATCAAGAAACACCATGCTAAATAAACATTTCGTCGAGCAATTGATGGATTAAACGATATTCTTAAATAATGCAAATCCAAAAATTTATTTTCTCCTATAGTCAAACTTAGGATATTTTAAAAAACTAAATCATGTCAACCATAGAATTTTTCCACAATTAAGTATCTTGCCAAGCCTAAAATTTAAATGACTCGAAACCCCAATGTCATAAAGTCTAACTTCAAAAAATAAATTTTCCAGCAAATATTTGTAAGAAATTTTAAATTTAACTAATGCTAAAACATTAATGAATTTTTATTTTGTTTTTTTAATGTACAAATAAAAAAAATAAAAAATTACAACTTAAAGATTTTTTTTTTGAATTTTTTTAATTTTTAAATGCCAAAATTAAAAATTTTAATGAAATTTGTTTTTATTTACACTCAAAATAAAGCTCAAAATGCAAAATTAAAACAGAAAAAAATTTTAAAAAAAATCCCAAGGAAAATTCATAATTTTCATTAATAATTGAAAATTACATGTTGTAAATGCATTGCATATGCATTTTTGTGACTGTGGTCACATACATATAGTTCATCAAAATACCCTAGTAGGGTGTACATCAAAGACTGATAACAATAAGTACAATAATTTAGATCGGATATATCATGATCATAGTCAGAAGCTGTCAAAAATTGTCAAAATTAGATCTGTTGATCTTCAATATCAGGCTGATCTATGAAGGGACGATGATAATAGCTTAAATGTAGTGCTTCGTTCTGTTCCTCTATATGCTAGAGCCCCTTGTGTTGGATCGCTGCCTCCTTGGAAAGTTTGTCGGAAATTTCGTTGTGTTCCCTGTATATGTGAGAACATGAGATGCATGAGAATTGAGCTTTCAATCGCCATAGATCTTCCAATATAGATTGTAGTGTGTGCACATGACATAATGCAGATTTATTGAACCAGTTTATGATGATTTTAGAATCTCCAAAAACTTGTAAATGGAGGATGTCATGCTCTAATGCAAACTGTAGTAGATGACAGAGGGTAATTAGTTCAGCATAATTGTTAGTGCCAGGTCCCATACCCATCTTGATTTTGTAAAAATGTTGTTGTGTGAGGTGCAGAAGAGCGCCCGAGACAACCATCTGTTGTGCTAAATGCAGATTCGTTTTTTCTAATTTTGCAATGAGCCAGCTCCAGTCTGCAATGCGATAGTCAGAGGGTTTCAGCCTAAACCCAAGGTATCGAAGTCCATCCTGAGGGTTCAAGGAGGGAAAAGGATATCTATTCAGGGCAAGTCCTCTTTCCTGGGGGGAACATTTGTTGATAGTGATAGTTGATTTTAATGCATTGCATACCATGCCAATGGCTATACTGAAATCTGCAAGGACTATTGCAAAAGATAAGATATCACCAATCGAACCATTGAGCAAAATGAGCACGTCATCTACAAATAGCAGGTGAGTGAGGGTGCATCCATCAGCAATTATGATGCCCTGAAGACGTCCCAGGTGCTTCTCGTTCATGATCAGTCTGCTAAGAGCTTCCATAATGAGAAGGAAGAGGAGGGGGGAGAGGGGGCAGCCTTGACGAAGTCCTCTTTCGGAGTGGAAAAAAGGAGATGCAGAGCCATTGATTAGGATACTAAAGGAGACATTGGTAATACAACACATGATCCATTTGATGAAGTTGTAGGGGAATCCCAGATGAGTGAGGATCATGCGGATGTAGAGCCAAAAGCTTTTGCAAGATCCAGTTTGAGAATGATACTTTTGAGCTTTTTGTGTTTAATAGAGTGGAGCACCTCCTAAGCAGTTCCAATGGCCTCATGGATCTGGCGATTGTGCAAAAATGCAAATTGTTCAGGTGATATGTGCTTAGAGAGTGTGGGCTTGATACGATTTGCGATGATTTTGGCAATGATTTTGTAAATGCAGTTGCAGAGGGAAATAGGAAGAAAATAAGAGAAGTGTTGAGGGTTGTCAGATTTGGGGATAAGGGCAATGAAAGTGGAGTTAAAGGCATCATATAATCTTCCAGATGTTCGACATTCTTCAACCAGGTTCAGGATATCCTGTCCCATGATGTCGAAAAAAGCCAAGTAAAATTCAATGGGCTATCCATCCGGGCCAGGGCTCTTATCTTTCTGGAACCATTTCAAAGTGTCCTCGAGTTTTTGTATGGTAACAGGACTCATTAGCTGTTCTTCCGCATCCTAATCCACAAATCTAGGGAATAATCTTGCCACTCTAATAATTTTCGCCAGATTTGTGTTATCAGGGGCTTTATAAAGATTGTGGAAATGGTCTATCCCCATGCTAGCCAGTTGATGTAAGTTCTGGGCTTGATTACCCTGATGATCTGATAGCGACCATATTGTGTTGATTGCTTTGTGACCATTTGCGAAATGGTGGAAGAATTTGGAGTTTTCATCCCCAGATTGTAGCCAGATGGCTCTTCTGTGGAGGCACCAGCTCTCCTCTTGATCCTTGAGAATCCGAGATCGTTCTGCTATTAGCTGGGAGAGTTGTGATTTTATACGCTCAGTGCTTGTCTCAGACAGCGAGGTTGACTCAATCCCAGCAATAGCTTCTTCAGTTTTGTGCAGAGAGGCCTCGTCCTTTTTTCTTTTATCTCTAGCCCATGTCTTAGTAAGATTCTTGATGACTTTCATATTCTCAGCGAATGCAATTGAAGGAGAGGATGTTGGTGCAATAGGATGGCCAGTCCAGTACTTGGTTACCAATTCAATGTACTCGGGATCAGCTAACCAGGTGGCATTAATTTTGAACAGACTGCGGGGCTTCCTTTGACCAGGAGCAAGTTCCAAATATATAGGAGTATGATCAGATATACCTCCAGAGCCCTCTAGAGCCCAAATCAGCAGCCAGGGGGTCCCCATGATTCAGCTAGACCCAGAGAGAAATTAAGATCCCCACCAATGACAAGGTTGTGAGCAGATAAGAGGGGGGTGTTGAGGAGATTGTTCCAGAAGGTTAGGCAGGATGTACAAGGTGCATAAATGTTTATAAGCCGATATTCAGATCCAAATTCGGCTGAGAAGATATCCATCCCAAGGTAACCTTCCTCACCCCATTGATTCAGGATCCTAATGGATTTGGGGTTGGTGCCAATTAATACTCCCCCAGAGCGTCCACAGGCGTCCAATGTCTGGAAGTTCCAGCCCAAACAGATCGATTGGAGAGCATAGGTAACATGTTCGGAGGAGTCAAGGGTTTCTTAGAGAAAAATAACATCAGTAGGAGTGTTGTGCAGTAATATTCTCAGGGCCAGTTTCTTTTCAGGGCTGGCCAAGCCACGACAATTGAAGAAGAAAATTTTCATGAGGTAAGGCTGGGTCATCCGCACTCTAAGGACCCCTTCAAGAGTGGTTTTCTTGCCTCAATATGCCACAGTTTCGATAGAACCCATGCAACTTGCACTGGTCGATGGAAACAGAGGGCAAACCATCCACGAGGGAGGATGACAATCCAGGGCAGCTCTTCCATGATAGGCCCCCATATCTCATTCGTCCAGCTACGGAGTCGTGTGAGGTTGTATCGGCGCCCTCTCACATGTCCCACCAAAATTGTCTGCAGTGTCCATTACTTCACCCATGTGAAGTCCTTCCCCAAGATTTAGGTCAAAATTCCTATTGCCTTTTTTGATGCAGTTCGAATGCTTCTTTCCCTTGTGTGGAGGGATAATATTCTGTTGGGCACATTGGGAATCAGATCCACTGTTTGTGGCTACAGGGATCGGGTCATCAGATGGTAGGGTTATGGGCAGGGCGTCAAAACATCCCGACAATGTGAGGTCAAGTCTGGATGGGGCCAATGAAATAAGAGGCGCAGCCCATACTTCAGGAGGCTGTGAGCTAGAGGGTCCGTGGGGAGGGGATAGAGACATTCCTTGAAGGCATGAGGAGAGAAAATTTAGAGAATCCGGTGAGAAAACGATTGGACCAAATTCCGGCGAGGTGCTATGAGGGAAAGTTGGGAGATCAGCAATCGAGAAAGGCAGGGATTCTGTGAACAGGGGCGGATCAAAGAGGGGATGAGGGAGTGGAGGGGGAAAGCAAGGTCCTGCAGATGTCGCCTTAGTTATGTTGAGGGCCAGCGGGGCATTAGGTGGCGGCATAGGATAGATGGGAGAACCCCAGATGTCAACACCCTCTAGCGGGTCCGACGAGTAATCAACTGCCTTGTCTTCCATAGCTGGCGCGATTAACCGACAAAACTATGCTTGTTGCCCGCATGTCCCCGTAGAAACCAACCGAGAGCAACAGAGGTTACTGTGACTTCTTGCCCGTTGGCGAAGGAGTCTCAACGGAATAGCAACGGTCGTTTTCGTCATCGCGTCTGTACAAACCCTAACTCATCGAACCCTAATTCAAAATAGAAAGATGACAGATCGATGCGCGTGCGCAAATTCTCCATGGAGGCTTCCTTACTTGCGTCATCGCTTTAGCACCCAATACATGATGGGGTTTGACAGTTTATTTTTATAACTAAAAAATAAAAATAAAAATAAAAAATCGAAATGAAAAACCTTTATACAAAATAAATAAATAAAATGAAACGTTAATGCAAATCGAAAACCCCAAACCTTTATAAAAATTAAAAGAATGACACAAAAAGAAATGTTATATTGCTTTGTTATGAGTTAGGTTAGGGAAAAGCCAAAGAAATGAAAAGGCTCGAGCGAGAGCGGGAGGTAGCCAACAGCATAAATGCGTGAGGAAGGAGGAGCAACGCGCGAGTTCGATGGGGGGCTTAAGCAGTCGGCAGGGAGATGGCAACGAGAGAGCACGCAGAGTATAGGAGGAAAGACGGCGGCGAGAGAAAGATGGAGCAGCAGGAGGATCCAGATGCAGGAGAGGAATGGCCGGCAAGGAGGATGCAGGCACGCGGAGATAGCTCGAGGCAACCAGTGGAAAGGAAATGAAGGTTGCTTATGCAGCAAAGGAAGCCGGCAAGAGAGGGCTGACGGATGAATGTGAAGGGAGAGCGATAGGGTAACGCAGAAGGAGAAAGGAAGTGAGCTGCAAACAGGAGCATGAAGGAATGGAAGGGACTGTGATTTGGAAGCGTGGAGGGACGTATCAACAACTACGAAATGAGGGAAATTGCAACAAGGGAAAAGGTTGAACGCAGAGGCAGAGAATAGAGACAGCGAGAAAAACGTAGGCCAACCAGTCACTAAAAAAAAATCGAATTTTTCCTTCATCCAGCAAGTTATTTTACCCAGAAACTCAGATCTAAAAATTTAACTTGAATATTTTTGCAAAATCCTGATCTTGAGATCAGATCTTACCCTCCAGGGCCTAGATCTATCTCATATTCAAAAAGAAACTCTGAAAAACCCTTAAATGTTACCTACACAAAACGAGAAACCAAAACCCAGAAACCCAACGGATATACAAAAATCTAAAATTGAAACCCCGAGTTAGAAATCCGAAAACTAAAGAAATTTCTAAATATTTACACTAAAAATACAGATCTATACACAAGAGTTGTAGATCTGTCAAATCTGAGGAGTGTAAGTCCGACTTTGCTCCCAGATCTGAAGATCTAAGGCTCTTACTAGCCAGATCTAACTTTAAATTCAATAAAACTTTAGATAAATTTTTAATTTAGGCACAAGCCCTAGAAAAACCCTGCAAAAATAGAACTTAAGATAAGCTTGGGGAATTAGATCTGGAGGGCTCTTCAGATCTTATTTCCTTGGGAGTCAATTGATCTGACTGAAGACTTCCCCAAATACCCAATTCTAAATCCGATAGATTTCTACAGACCTAAAGTTAAATTGTTAAATCAATAGAGAAATAAGATAAAAATAAAACTTTCAAGAATTAGAGATACCTGCTAACTCAATCCAATTAATATTCTTACCCTAAATCCAGTAACCTAAGCAAGATGTTTGTGCAATAGATTACTCTACAAGAGCTATTAATCACCAATTCGTTAAAATAATTACTAGCAGAATATGAAGAACAAGTTTACCATAAAATGCCAAAGAGGAACACAGCCATCAAATAAAACTCCAAAGACTTTGTTTTTATTATTCAAGAAAATATTACATGAGAGCTTCAAGAGCTAGTACACGATCAAGAGATCCAATGAAAAATCACACTGACACTAACCTCTAATTTATAGGTAAAACCTTCAACGGCTAGTTCGCTTGATCTACGTCAAAATAATCTTGACCGTCAAAAATGATTTGATTATCTTTTGATCTCGCCCATCGAAATTATTATTTTTTGAGGAATTTCGTTTTTTTCAATTAATTTCTTTTTATTTAACTCAAATAATATTTTTGACTTAATTACCTTAAAAAATTGACTTTGACTTAACTACCAAGGCCCAAGAGTCCAAAATTTCTCAAAATTTACAATATTCCCTTGGCCTGGGACCTTTAAAAATGATTTTTTAGAGACCCACAAATTTTTCCTTTGAAGAATTTAATGTTACCCAGGACATAAAATTAATTAAATTTTTGGCTTAGGATTTTTAATTTAATTTGGCCAGAAAATTTAATTAATTGACTCATGAGGGGATTAATTATTTTACCGACCCTCTTTACATAAGATTAATACATTAAATCATGAGGGGAATACTCATTTGTAACAGACCCTTAATAATCTACCCAATTCTGCGACTCAAAATATGATCTAGTAGACCTAGCAATCTATAATAAAATGATCTAGTCAATTAACTAGGATCATTCCCAGATTACTTTTACAAAGACTCGATAAAAGACACTAGAACTCACTTAGTATCTTGAGGACAAAATCCACCCTAGCTTTGGGGTGAGGCTGGAGGGGAAAAACTCTGCCGATCATTTGTGTCTAGAGACACAGATGAATTAGTGAGACAAAAAACCTCCTAGGATAGAAATCGTCACCAAAATACTAGGCTTACCTAGGTTGTTACAGACATGATGGTCTTACTGAGATCATTTACATTATAGATATGTAGAATGGGTTTACATCATTTACAAAACTATCGACTGATGATGAAATCTGAATGGCATGAACACCTCGAACATGATAAATCCCATTTGCAAAAATGGGGGTGTACTGCTATGGGGCCGTTGACACTGAGTGGTCAACATCTGGCTCTACTTGGGAACACGTTGCTTCATTGAAGGAATGTGAGAATCCAGAATATGCATCCAAGCAACACAAAATTACATAAGTAGCGTCCATCCAAACATCATCATATAACATTAAGCAAATGAAAAATAGAAGCTCTTCTATCATTTATTATTCTACTAACATGAAAAGTAAATCTAATCTAACTACAAAATGAAATGCTGAAAGGACAAGGTGTAAGGTTAGAGATACAATATAAAGGATGCCCTGTGGCATCAGATGTGTTCAATATAGTGCATACTAAGCATATGTCTGCTTTCAGGAAAGTCTGTGGTTTGCTTTTCCGATGTGCCATGCCTGGTCATGCATATTGTAGGACTTTGTCTTATTCGAAAATCGAGCTTCTCGAGGCCATCAGATGTATCAAAACATTTCCTTATTCTCTTTCTTTTTCGCTTCAGGATTTTCTTCATGGCAGACTGTATTGCTGATGATGTGGAACATTCTGCTTGTGAAATTTTAGACAAAGTAAACAAGATATGTGTAACATGCCTCTCTTCATTCTGCATCTGCTCTATCAAGGGTGATGGATTAACTTCACATGTATTAACCTAATTCCCCTCTGTTTTCCTTTTATTCGGGTCGCCTTCAATCAACCACTTTTCAATGGAAGAAATGGTCTCCTCATAATAGGATGGAGCTTGCTTCAGCAAACTGGGAGGCCTATGATCTGTTGACAATTCTGACTTGGGTTGGACATTCTGTGATCTTTCCATTTTTTCCAACTTATTCTGAATAGCAATCATCTGATTAGAATGCTTAACCTTTATAGTATTGATTTCCTTCACATAACTCTTTTCAACAGTCAATAACTTGTGTTGAAGAGATATTTGACCGGTTTCCATGTCTTTTATCATTTTATCATTATTCGCTTTCATGGCCATGAAGCAATTATGCATATAGTTCATTTCTTTCTCGTGATTTGCTTCCAAGGTGATCAAATGATTTTGCATGGTGGCCATCTCATTAGAGTGATTAAATTCCATGATCGTCATTTCTTCAATATGCTTTTCTTCCATGGCAGTCATTTGATTGTAGTGATTGAATACCATGATCGTCATCTTTTCCTCTAAGGCTAACAACTTGTTTTGTATAGCATCAGTTTCCCTAGTATGATCAGTTGTTAATCTTGCTTGGTTAAGTTCCATATCCTTAATAAGCTGAGCCTGATTAACCTCTATATTCTTGATTATTTGAGCTTGATTCAATTGTATATCCTTAACCATATTAATCAATTCCTTAACAAGATGTTTATCGTTGTCAACACTAATTTGATAACTTGTTTCTGCTTCACCACTATCATGGATTTGTGCTGTCGTGGTTCAAGTGGATTCATCCTGAGAATTATCTTGAAATCTTCTGTTAATAGTTGAGTTCTCTACAATATCACTTCATTCTTTTGCATAGTATTGGGGGCACAAGGTGAGCCACCTTGTTTCATATATCTATCTTTAAAAGCATTGATGATGCTTTGTAAAGAATCAAGATAACCCACAAGCCAATTACACAACTAATTCATAGCATCATCATCTAAGGAAAAGGCAAAGAGACCTATCTTGACATCTTCATGATTATATTGTGAAGGAAGACAATATCTATATATTATATGAGTAACCTTCAAGAGATGCTTTCGAGCAGTGGCTGAATCACCACTCGAGAACAAAGGCATTTTACGAATGTCCTCTTCTGGCATGTCATGAAGAGCATCAACCATGATGACTTGCTTAAAGGCCAAGTGGATGTTAGAGAAAGAGATCCTTGTTCAAGAAAAATCAAGAAGTCCACAAGAAGCGAGCTTCTTAGCAAAAATTCTTGTAAGAAATGAAAGAAGTGGAGTTGCCAATTGAACATGAATCTAATTCTAAAACTAAAAAGTTAGTCAAGTGAAAACTTGAATATCAATGAGGGATTCTTGTCTGGGAGTAAATAGATGAATAAGTGGAGTCGCCGCCCAAACAAGAAACCAACCGAAATGTCCAGGCGCTAAAGGTGCAAGAGAAGATGAAAGGATTAGTGATACGACGAAAGATGCGATGATGAAATGATGAAGAGATGAAATGATGCCATAAAACGTTATGTCGTGTGACGGGTTAATGAATGGCGAAAAAATATTAGAAAATGTCGTTGATACCAAGAACAAAAAATCTCTATCCCCAGCAATGGTGCCGAAAAATGTCTAGGCACTGTGACAACGACTCAGATCAGGGGCTGTCACCCTGATCCCCAATCTCTCTGTTTAAGTTGTCTCCTTATAGCACACTAAGGGAGGTATAACCTATGGAAATGGAATGAAGGAGAACTAGTTGGGAACCAACCAGTTCAAGAGACACAATTAAACAATCAAATACTTGTAAAAGATCTAGCAAGATTAAATAATTAAATTTGAATGATTGATACCAGTGCCTTATGGAGTCAACTATCCTACTAAAGAAATTACAACCAAGTACTTGATGAGAAACTACTGCTATGCAATGCTAACTTAGAATGCAGAATGCAAGGAAAACGATTTGAAGAAAAACCGAGATGAAGCAAGCTTCGAAGATGAGAGGTGATGTTAAAAGCCTAAATCACTTATATTATAAATAATATGATCCAACCACTAAGTACTTAAGTGAGAGTATCAATTATGAAGATGCCAAAAATTACTCAATTAAAAGATACACAACTTGTCACAGATCCACAATAAAGCTCTGAAGAATATCAATTGAATGTTTCCCAAACATTAATACTCAATAAATATCCAAATTCAAGTAAATGAAACAAGAGTTACTTACACTATAGACGATTTTAGAATCAAATGCCAATGAGCATCAAACTCAACTGGAACATATGAATCTCAATAATTAATCATCAAGAAGCACCATGCTAAATAAACATTTTGTCAAGCAATTGATGGATTAAACGATATTCTTAAATAATGCAAATCCAAAAATTTATTTTCTCATGTAATCAAACTTAATTGCTCTGAACTTGCAATAACATAAAGTTCCCATTTAAAAAATAATCCTTTATTCTATCTTATACTATTCCTTAAGCAGCTGATCTAATAATAATAGATATAAGGCTGTTGTCTTTACTGACTCCTTGACTTTTTATAGCCTAAGGATCTCATCTTCAGACTTTAGAGATCCTCTAGTTGAAAAGAAAAGGCAGGATCTTATATAGATGGCCGCGGTTATAGCAGTTATTCCCAAAGATGTGTTTTCCCGCCTTTATGGTTGATGAGGAAAAGATGAGCTTTAAGGCGGTTGAAGATGGCTCAAGGGTTACGGGATAAGGCCCATGGTTCAATCGTTGATTTATTATATATAAACTGGCTCACTCATCTTAAGCAGCTACTATCTATTGACATCTAAAGGAGCTACTATCTATATCCTAAGATACTACTATATATCTCCTCCTTGTAGTGAGTAGTTAAGGGAATCAGTAAAAAGAAGTGTGTATAGTCAGTAATAGAAGGTCGTTTCACGAATGCTTCTTTCGAACCCTCTACGCAACCAACTTGACTTGATCCTGAAGTTTTTATCTCCATGCGATTATTTACATAGTGGTGATCTCCATGCGTAATTCATATCTTAGTACATTAATCAATATCCTAATTGGTCTTATTTCTTCATTGGTATTATTTAGGTAACAGGACGACGAAGATCCGGAATACCAGCTACTATAAAAGAATGAACCTACCCCAGTCATACGTAACACCACTTTCGAAAGGCCGGAGGAATACAAGTCATCAAGAGACAAGCTACTATAAAATAGAATAGGCAGTCATCAAAGGCTATCATGGCATTCATCTCATTTAAAAGAAAAATTAAATTTAACTAATGCTAAAACATTAATGAGTTTTTTATTCTCTTTTTTTAATGTACAAATTAAAAAATATATATATATATATATTGAAGGTTTTTTTTTTTTTTTTTTAAATGTCAAAATTAAAAAATTTAATGAAATTTGTTTTTATTTACACTTAAAATAAAGCTCAAAATGCAAAATTAAAACAGAAAAATAAAATTAAAATCAAACTTTACCAAATTCAAAATTGAAAACTAAAAAATTAAAATTAAAATTAAAAAATCGAAATGAAAACCTTTATGCAAAATAAATAAATAAATGAAATGTTAACGCAAATCGAAAACCCCAAACTTTTATAAAAATTAAAAGAATGAAACGAAAAGAAATGTTATATTGCTTTGTTATGAGTTAGGTTAGGGAAAAGCCAAAGAAATGAAAAGGCTCGAGCGGGAGCGGGAGGCAGCCGACAACAGAAATGCGTGAGGAAGGAGGAGCAGCGCGCAGGTTCGATGGGTGGCTTAAGAAGCTGGCAAGGAGATGAAAACGAGAGAGAACGCGGGGTTTACGAGGAAAGACGGCAGCGAGAGAAAGATGGAGCAGCAGGAGGACCCGGTTGCAGGAGAGGAATGGTCGGCAAGGAGGATGCAGGCATGCAAAGATAGCTCGGGGCAGCCAGTGGAAAGGAAATACAGGTTGCTTACACAACAAGGGAACCCGGCAAGAGAGGGCTAACGGATGAATGCGAAGGGAGAGTGATAGGGTAATGCGGAAGGAGAAAGGAAGTCAGCTACGGACAAGAGCGTGAAGGGATGGAAGGGAATGTGATTTGGCAGCATGGAGGGACGCAGCAACAACTGTGAAATGAGGGAAATGGAAGCAAGGGAAAAGGTTGAAATCAGAGGCAGAGAATAGAGACAGCAAGAAAAACGCAGGCCAACTAGTCACTAAAAATAAAAAATTCGATTTTTTCCTTCATCCAGCAACTTATTTTACCCAGAAACTCAGATCTGAAAATTTAACTTCAATATTTCTGCAAAATCTTGATCTTGAGATCAGATCTTACCCTCCAGGGCCTAGATTTGTCTTAGATCCAAAAAAATTCTTTGAAAAAACCTCAGATGTCACCTGCACAAAACGAGAAACCAAAACCCGAAGACCCAACGGATATACAAAAATCTAAAATTGAAACCCCGAGTTAGAAATCTGAAAACTAAGGAAATTTCTAAATATTTACACTAAAAATACAGATCTATACACAAGAGTTGCAGATCTGTCAAATCTGAAGAGTGTAAGTCCAACTTCATTCCCAGATCTGAAGATCTAAGGCTCTTACTAGCCAGATCTAACTTTAAATTCAATAAAAGTTAAGATAATTTTTTAATTTAGGAACAAGGCCTAGAAAAACGCTGCAAAAATAGAACTTACAATAAGCTTGGGGAATTGGACCCGAAGGGCTCTTCAGATCTAATTTCCTTGAGAGTCAGCTGGTCCAGCGGAGGACTTCCCCAAACGCCCAATTCTAAATCTGATAGATTTTTACACACTTAAAGTTAAACTGTTAAATCAATAGAGAAATAAGATAAAAATAAAACTTTCAAGAGTTAGAGATACTTGCTAAGTTCTAACTCAATCCAATTAATATTCTTACCCTAAATCCAGTAACCTAAGCAAGATACCTGTGCAATGAATTACTTTACAAGAGCTATTAATCAAAAATTCGTTAAAATAATTACCAGTAGAATATGAAGAACAAATTTACCATAAAATGCTGAAGAAGAACATGTCCATCAAATAAAACCCCAAATACTTCGTTTGTATTATTCTAGAAAGTATTACAGGAGAGCTTCAAGAGCTAGTACACGAGAAAAAGATCTGATGAAAAATCAGACTTACACTGACCTCTAATTTATAGGTAAAACCTCCAACGGCTAGTTCGCTTGATCCTCGTCAAAGTAATCTCGATTGTCAAAAATGATTTGATTATCTTTTAATCTCGCCTATCGAAATTATTATTTTTTGAGGAATTTCGAATTTTTCAATTAATTCATTTTTAATTAACTCAAAAATAATATTTTTGAGTTAATTACCTCAAAAAATTGACTTTGACTTAACTACCAAGGCCCAAGGGTCCAAAATTTCTCAAAATTTTCAATAATCCCTTGGCTCGGGACCTTTAAAAATTTATTTTTTAAAAACCCACGAATTTTTCCTTTGAAGAATTTAATTTTAACTAGGACATAAAATTAATTAAATTTCTGGCTTAGGATTTTTAATTTAATTTGGCCAGAAAATTTAATTAATTGACTCATGAGGGGATCAATTATTTTTCCAACCCTCTTTACATAAGATTAATACATTAAATCATGAAGGGAACACCCATTCGTAACAGACCCTCAATATTCTACCCAATTCTGCAACTCAAAATATGATCTAGTAGACTTAGCAATCTGTAATAAAATGATCTAGCCAATTATCTAGGATCATTCCCAGATTACTTTTACAAAGACTCGATAAAAAACACTATGACTCACTTAGCATCTTGATAACAAATTCCACCCTAGCTTTGAGGTGAGGTTGGAGGGGAAAACTCTGTCGATCAAACACAAATGAATCAGTCAGACGAAAAACCTCCTAAGATAGAAATCGTCACCAAAATACTAGGCTTACCTAGGTTGCTTCACACATGATGATCTTACTGAGATCATTTACATTATAGATATGCAGAATGGGTTTACATCATTTACAAAACTGTCAACTGATGATGAAATTTGAATGGCATGAACACCTTGAACATGATAAATCTCATTTGCAAAAATGGGGGTTTACTGCTATGGGGTTGTTGACACTGAGTGGTCAACGATTCCTATCAAGATGGAAGGATGAGTAAGGGAAGTTAAGTCTAGACTGTTTTTGGGTATCTTTATGTGTCAGTAAAAAGTAGGTCGCAATTCTATACAGGGCTCTGAAGGAGGGATGCAACCCAAACAGAGGTTTATTAGGTGTTAAACAGGGGCTGGAAATAGCCCAGAACTTCAGCGCATGGAAGGAGCCTATCATATGATGGAACCCGCGGTTGTTAGGAGGCCTTAAGTGTTGTAAACAGGGGCAGAATTGGGATTGGTTTCTTGCCCTGACCAAGTCGTGGTCAACAGCTGTAAAACCTACCCCAAATAGTGAGCCATTAGGTGTGTAAATTTCCTTGTCTTGGGTCTAGAATTAGACATGTTTGGATCATAATTATTGCAATCAGTGGAAACCAAGGAGGGAGGAATGACATGGAGGTTAGAAGCCCTAAATAGTGGGCAGTTTCCACATTGAAGAGTGGTGATTGGATCATATTCATATGCAATCTGTGGAAGCCATGATTTGGGGTTGTCTTGGGTGTTAAGAAACCCCAACTAGGAGCAGATCTCGCAGTGGAGTAATGGGTGTCCTAGGAGAGGACAGATAGTGAAGTTTGTTAGCAGCCATGTGGAAGGGTTTCCTAAGTGTTGGATGCCCTAACTAGGAGGAGATGCTACAGCAAGTACTAGACACTCGTGGTCTGTTGGAGGGCAACGTGAGAGTGGACCAAGTGTGAATGTGGATTGGGCATTTATGGTCTATTGGAGGATAGCATGATAGTGCCCAAGATGGAGCCCGGTATGCACCACCTTCATGGACTTAGATGGTTTCTAGAGTGGCAGTTGTTGAGCTCAAGGGTTGACGAACCAATGCAGCAATTGAGCAGCCCTAGACTTGTGTGTGGTGATAGACTTCTACAGCAGCTGATGGGAAATTCTCCTAGCCTGTGTTCATTGTGGGAGATGGACATCTTGTAGTGATAGGTGGCAGCCCTCTATGCCCTATCTTGGTCTTCATCAGTGCAGCACAAGAAGACCATAGTGGGTTGAAGTTCCTGAGTCGCTGAGGAGCAACAGTGGGAAAATTGAGAGTTGTTCACAACCAAAGTTGTGAACAACTCGACTGGAGTCTTGATGTGTTGTTCCCTTGATGGACTAATGCACAACTAAAGAGCAAAATGACAGTCGAGGTTCAGTGGCCAGATGGACTTGGAGGATTGATAGAGGCCGAAGCTGCAGATCGGGAGCCTAAGGACTAGGAAGGTACAGGGTACGACCTAGAGGAGCTGAGAGAGCACGCGATAGCTAGACGGTCAAAGTATCTTGTTGAGGGCAGATTGGTGGTCGATGGACTAACACCAAGCCCCAGTTTTGTATCTTGTATTAGTGTATGTATGAGGGCCATTATCTCTGGTACGGGAGCTCTAGACTGTTGTATCAGATGTTGATTAATATATCGAAGTTGGACTGAAAATTGTAAAAAGATGTCTATATTTTGTGCACTAGTAGATTTGTTGTTGTTTATATTCCGCTGTGCAAAGTAGTATCGTTGTGATTCTTGGTTTGGTGGCATCAAAGATTTTAAGATTCTATCCTAGACCCAAGATCGTGGAAAAACAACATGGTATCAGAGCATATCTGAGCTACTTTGAGAAACAGTGCATCTATGTGTACACAGCAAAGCAACTCAAAGGGATTTGTAGGAGTCTAGATCATGGAGTAGGGGTTTTTAGCTGAAGACATGGAGATGTGGCCTTGACTAGCTTGGCAGCGAGATTCACTGGGATTTCTAGTGAGCCTGGTGGAGAACAGTGTTGTACTTCCGTTGACTTACCATGGATGGTTAGGACAGCTTGAGGATTTCTTTGGCATGGACAAGATCAGCATGATCGAGATGGTTTCATGTGATGGACTGGATGTGTTAGGGTCCTATAATAATAGGATTCATAATTTTGAATTGGCTCTGTTAAAATCTTGAAATATTGTACATACCTTTATTTTCTACAAATGTATTCCCATATTTAAAAAATGTAAAGAGGGTATGTCCTAAAAGAACAATCAAAGGACAAAAAAGAAACAAAGATCAAAAGAATATTAAAGATGAACCCCATCACAAATAGATCATGAAAGTGTTGCAAGTTTAAATGCTACTACTTTAGTTTACTTTTGCAAATAAGATTGTGTGCAGCTTGTCCTAAATGCCACAATCCATGAGGGTCGAACAGCTTAAACTTGACCTCTCATGCTTTAAATTTCATATTGTTAGATAGATAATAAAGATCTAGCCAAACAGTTTAATCTTGGCAAATCAATAGTTAAAATAGAGAATAATAAGGAGCTCAACAGTTTAATCTGAGCCCTTGGATGAAATAAGGTTAGATTTAGATAGTTTCTTGTTTTAAAAGAAAAATGAATAAGGGTTTGCAAGCTCAAATGCACCCATGCAAATAAAGGAAAAAATGGTAGAATAAATGATGGATAGGAAGAAAGCAGTTTCACAAGGCATGGATAAACATCATTTGGCATATTACTAATTTCCCTCCCCGCAATGTGCTCTAGTACTAAAAACCTTCAGTTATAAAGACTTGGAGCATTTCTCTGACTTCTGGTGGGACCGGACCCACGTCTTAATGACTGATTAGCACTAATTATTGGATCCTAACTCATTAAAACCCTTCCCCTTCATAAAAACCCTTTTCCCTCAACATCACCCATTTTCCCTATTAAAACCCCTTTTCCTAAGTCAAAACAGCTTTTTTACTTAGGAAAATTAAAACTCCTTTAAATAATTTCCATTCCATTCAAAAAAACCCACAAATATGTTTTATCCTAAGTATAAGTGTTAAAATGATTATTGTTGGGCATCACAATGAAGAAATTCCGCCTAAAAAAAAACATGTTTTTTCACTTTACTTAGTGTATTTACTATTTCCGCATCCATTTCATATTAACACTTAAATTATATATTAATTCCCTATATACCCTTGTCCCGTAGTTATATTAATTCATTTATATAAATAGCCAAACCCATATTTTATTATTTATCTTATGGTATATTACCCCACGTGATAATATTCTCGCTCCCCCATAGGTTTAAACTAACTCTTTATATTAAAACCCGCCCCAATGTTTACTTTACACCTATATACGTTGTATTGATCAAATAAACATTATATCCGCCTATTCTGCCCATCCCCGTTAACAATAAGAACTCTATGTTAAAACTACGTTTTAACATATAAATTCGAAACCCGCAGCATAAAAATACCTCGCGCTCCACGCCTTTGACCCCACAACTCTATTGCTCAATCTCGATCATTCGCTCCTTTTCCCAAGATATAATGGTGCAGATCACCTATCGCAAATTTAATTGCGAGGTCTATAACGAAATCGAAACTTGCAATAAAAGCGGTTTTAATTCTCTCTCCCCTATACGTGTCAACACCAGGTTTTATCGCGTTTGTTCATGAAAAACCACCCGACGCTGAAAAGCAGTGCGATATCCACCCTTACCACCTTTGCCTATTGCGAAAACCACCGGCAGTTTTTTCCCTCTTGCACGCAAACCTTCCATCCATGTGATAAGAGTGTGCATTAATGAATTTTAATGTTAAATAAAAACCAATAAAAACACCCGACTACACTATTTTTCCTCCTGTTTGTTAAAATTTCGCACAAAAAGAGTCATTTTCAGCCTGAGAAAACGCTATCGACTCCAGTTTAAGCCTAAATTGAACAGAACCAACCTATTTCGACTGCTATGAACATTCAGGGAGACTTCCGAGTACTATAAGTACCAGCATAGCCTCAGAAAGCTCTCCGCTAACCCAAAAACCCCGCTGCAGTTCAAACCATTTTTTAAAGTCTTTTCCCATCATCAAAGCTATAATCCCTCCTTGCAGACCTGGATTTGATTAATGAAATGTTTTGTTTTGCAGGTTACTAGCAGAAGAAGAATTTGGATAAACAGTAATACTAGTTAAAACTGTTTACTCCTAAAAAACTTACAAGGAAATGAATTTTAATTATGTTCCTTAACAAAATATTCCAGGCAGCAGAACAAAAAGAAGTCATTTATGCAGAGAGATATAAATTTGCATAGTGAATGGTAAAATTGAAATAAGAATTCACAGTGATAGTGAAAACAGAACAGTGAAAGAGCATCAGAGTTAAAGTGTATCAGATAAAAGTCAGAGTGAAAGTCAAATCAGAAAAAACAAAGCAGCCAAGGTAAAACAATAAAAGTAAATACAGAGACAGTAATGGTTAAAAAGAGATGAAAACACTTTCACCAACAACAATGAATTTTATCCAAAGTAAAAGAAAAAATAGTTAAAAGAACAAAAAGGTTAAAAGATGAAAACAGAGCAGGAAGGGACATTTTCCAGAAATTTCCTGTTTAAGCCATAGTTTTGTAGAAAATATTTTGGCCAATCCAAGATGAATTTTGAAAAACAGGAGGAGGTTTATGTTCCTAAGAGGCCAATCTACAAAAACCTATCTCACTTTTTACACAGGTTTTACAGAATGAGAAATACATTTACATCTTCACAGCCTAATTTTCATATTATGCAAAATTCTATTTTACACATCATTTTGCAAAGCATATTGTGAACAATTGGAGCGGAATTTTAGGAAACTAAGAGAGGTTTATCTCAACCACATATTTATCAACAATAACCTCTTTCACTTTTTACATATCTATCTCGGATTGAGATATACAAAGGTATCACTTGACCCCAATTTTGCAGAATTACTGGAGCAAAATGCACCAAGGAAGGAGACAGTTAGTGACTTGGAAGTCTCATCATCAACTAAGAGCTGATATCAAATTCGAATTTCTCTTCTTTTGTCACCATAAATCCATAAAAATAGTGCCAAATAGATTCATTAATTTTGAGTGTCCTTTTATTAACTTCTATTTATGTAAAACGGTTTGAGATATTTGTAAACCAATCTTGATATTTTTTCAAGATAATCTAGTTTAGAATTTTTATAAATACTTCATCATTTCAAGTATTGAGTGTGGAATAAATTGTTGACGATTTCTATAGTCAATATTTCTGTACCTGAAGGGCTTTTGTACCAAGTTTCAAGTCAATAGGCTAGATCAAATTAATAAAGTATCATGTTTCAGGATTCATGTGTTGGGCTACTTAAGTGAAGTACTTTCTACTATTATTTGTTAAATCTTCTTATGTTTTCCTTTCATACATAAATGTGTTCCAAATTTTAATGTGAAATCAAGAAGTGATATATCAGAATTTGTTAAAAGCACTCTGTTATTTACTAGTTTTCATTTTGATGTTTTCTGTTGATTTCCAAAGTAGGAAACCCTTAATTGCTCCCTCTTTCGAATGACCTTTGTCCTTTTCACTCCTTATCTGGATTAAAGAATCCTTGATTGCTCTTCATCCCGATTAAACCACTTCACTAATCAGCCTCAAAGATCTTGAGTAACTCTGCTATCTTGCCCTGAGCCCTGAAAATATTTGACTTTAGACCTTGATCCTGACCTATCTGCTTGACACATTGACTCCATTTGCCCAATGGAAAAACAGATCTATCACTATCCATCTCAATAGGTGATTTTTCCCACCAAACCAAATCAAATATCAAAACCAAATTGCCCCATATAACTAGCCTAAGATCATATATAAAAACAAAGTTAAATCTTATAGAGAGAGCCCTCTCTGAGCATTAGGAAGGCTAGATCCTAAGGCTTAAAAGTAGGTTTGTGGTTACTTCGGTGAGTTCTTTCTTTAACCTTGAGAAATTATTGAGTGATAACATATTGGCGACTCCACTGGGGAAACTAACATTTTCTTCAGAAATATTTTACTTGTTCAGATCTGATCTATGATGGTGGACAGTGATCAGACACACAAAGGTTAAAATCATCCACCTGGCGACTCCAAATCAATTTCACAATCAAGACTCCACTGGAGGAATGAACCTGAAAGAACAATATGGAAAGATCAGGGTTTTAACTTGGATTACGATCCAAGACATCATGTTCTTTCTCATTAAGAAAGTTTTTCACTGTATATTGTATTTTATAGAAGATCTTAGATTAGTTTTTAATTATTTTCCTTTAAAGATTGTAAATACTAATTCTCCTAATCCCTTCGAGGAGCTTTCTTTTGAACCTTATGGTGATCATTTTCCAATTAAGAAGCCTCAAATAATCAAGACTGATCTTACAATCCCTGTGCATATTCCTATACCTTGTAAAGTTCCTGATAGATATAAACCCCCCATCTTACCTCCTATACTCCATGATTTCCCTCATAACTATTACAAATTTCTTCCGAGGTTTGATGGAGAAAATAATAACATCACTGACCAAAAACATATTCAAGGTTTTGAGAATTATCTGGACCTATTTGAGATTGATGAAGAAGATGTTAGAATCAGACTTTTTTCTCTTTCTTTGCAAAATAGAATAAAGAGTTGGTTCAAGAATCTGCCTAATGCAAGCATCTCAAATTTCCAACAGCTTTCCAAACTTTTTCTTAACAGATGGATAATTAAAGTCAATCTTTTTGTGATCATGGAAGAATATAATCAGTTAAAAATACATCCAAATGAAACAATACACAATTTTCTGATAGATTTAATCAAGTTTATTATTCAATGCCAGAAAATATAAGACCTCCTCATGATTCAACTCTCTTGCATTATCCAAGTGCCTTTGATCCAGAAATAGAATTTCAGTTAAGAGAAAGAGATTCAGAAACACTTGTACAAATGCAGAACATTGCAGTTGATGTAGAAGTTAATCTGCAAATCAGAAAGGAAAAGTTGAAAGCAGAAGGAGAGAAGAACAACATTGCAGAGATAAAACTCAGCCTTTTGGTAAGAAAACTAGATGAAATCATACAAAAGATCACCATGAAAGATGAAATTTTTGTTCAAGATCACCATGAAGAAATAGAAGATGTTGATAGCCATGAACAAATTCCTGCTAATTTCAATTATCATAGATAAAAAATGGATTTACAGATCAATATGTGGAAAAGCAATCTACCGATTTAATGTGTATGTTTGATGACATTCCTTCATTTAATGATTTGTCTGACTATGATCAATATGATGACAATTATGTTCTTCAAACTCAAACTAACTTTACAGAGCAATCAGTGACTAGTTTGGAGGATGAAAAAATGCATTTTCAGCAGATGGAATACAGAGATCAGCTAATGCATATCAGCTATGAAAGTGAGGAAAAAAGTGCATAAAATTGGGAAGTAAATCATGGATCTCTACCTCTTTGTTTTGCTTCATTTCAATTCATCAAAGACAACTTTAATGCAATCAAAAATCATTAGTCTTTAGGAATTGTTATTGACAACAAAGAAGAAAATAAAAATCTTGATCAGGATTATTCAGTTTCACAATTACAATTATCAAATTCCATTGAAATACCTGATCAAATGACACAAGAAAGTTCCATACCATTATGTTTTGAATCATTTCAGCTTTTAAAGGAAATGTAGTTTTAACATCTTTAAAGAAAAGGATGAGCAACTTGTTGAAGTTTATGAAATCTCATTGAAATCCATATCCAATAGGTTGCAGCAATCCTTCCAAGTTTTTCATGATCCAATAGCTGATATGTTGGATATTGAATGCATTCAAAGCCTGCGTCCATTACCTAACTATGAGTTTCAGAATCAAGATGATAAAGGTTTCAGCAGTCAAACATTACAAACAGTAGGAATATCATCACAAATCTTATATGAAAGTTTGCAGGGAGATAAAGATGAAAATAATATTTCAGTTTCATGGCATGGAGGCCATCCAGAACAGATGTACAGTTGTTTAGATCAGTTAAACATTAGTGTATATATCTTGGAAGATCCTTTTGAAAAGTTTCTAGAGTCAACAAAGGAAATCAAGTATTTCCTTATCCTCTTATTTGTTGACAAGTTTCTAATAGGTTGCAGAATTACAATTTTGATAATCAACAAGCAAATGCAACAAAATCTATCAAAGTACATAATGCTTGAATGGTTGCATTAGCTGTTTCATTTTACCTAACCAGCAGTTGGACAGTTGATTAGAGTAAGTAGGTAGGATTTCAGCTTATTTCAGTTTTCAGTTTTCAGCTAGTTTTGAAATAATTCATTAAGATTTGAAGCCAAGGAGAAGGCCCTAAGATATTGATGATTTAGTAGTTTGGTTTGAAGGTTGCAACACCTTTTAGTCTCAGATCAGATTTCAGTTTGCAGAAAAAGGTGTAAATTCACTTCAAGAGTTTTCAGTCACAGCATATGCATGTTTGGGATTGGCCCAATGGATAAGGCTACTAGTCGACGGTGTTCTTGATATCTCACAAAGAGATGCCATCCCAATGTGAAGCCGTTATTAGGGTCCTATAATAATAGCATTCATAATATTGAATTGGCTCTGTTAAAATCTTGAAATATTGTACATACCTGTAGAAAATTCTGTTTCCCACCCCGGTTTTCAGTTTTCGCCTTATTACTCCAAAATAATTAAATGCCCTTTCCCATATCCACACATTTAATAAACTGGAAAATAAATTTGCTGAAAACACAAATTCTGGAAATTTTTCAGAATGCTGAAAATGCAGAAATAAAATAACAGCAGTAACAAACAGTCATTCAACACATCATAACTCGGTATTTTTGGTCAAGGTGACCCTGGAAAAACCCCCTACAACTCTTGGGGAAAACCAGTCTTGAGAGCTCCTTCTTATTTCTGAAAAAATGCTTTTACAGAGAGGCAGAAATTACAGCAAAAATTTCAGCAACTAAACAACAGTACTTATCTCGATTTTCGTGCATTCACTCCGCCTTGGAAAACGTGCAAAACAGGAACCCAAAACAGAAAATTTTACAGCATTAAATGCTGAATGAGCTTCTCGATTTTTGTGCCCAGCTGTACGGCCGTACTGCTGTACGGACTGTACGGAAAACCCAGCTGCTGCTTCTCCTCAAAATCTGCGCTCCTTTGCCTCGAAATCTGTGCCGAAACTGACTGTACGGCTGCTGTACGGATTTCCAGAAATCTGTACCACCAAACAGCAGTCTCTCTCCTCGATTTCTGTGCCCAGAATCTGCCCAGAATTAAATGCTGAAGCTGCTGTACGGTTCTCCTTGAAAACTGTGCCTCTCTCCCTCGAAAAATGTGCCCAACACTTGCTGTACGGATTTCTGCCTTGGAAACCGTGCCTCCTTGCTGCTGTACGGATTTTGCTGAAGTCTCTATCAGCTGCCCTCTTTCTCCTCTCTGCTCAGAAATCTCCCTTGCTCTCCTTCTCTCCTTCTCCCAATCTGCTCATGAAAGAATGAATGACCTTTTCCCTCCTTTTCCTCCTTTAACCTAACCCTAAGTGACTTTTTGGGGAATCCCTAAATCCAATGGCTGAAATAGATTGAGATCTAGGGCTGAGATTAAATGCTCATTTAAATCTCACTTTCTATTTTTTAATTCACCCCACTTTAATAAAGACCCACTTGGTCTTTTATTCCCAAAGTCACTTTTTCCTTTCTAATTTTATATTGACTTTATTTAAAGTCACTTTAACTTTAGTAACTTTATCACTTAAAGTCACTTTAAAATTAGATTTGACTTTATAACTTTATAAAGTCACTTTGGTAACTTTATCACTTAAGTCACTTTTAAATTAGATTTAACTTTATAAAAAATTATAAAGTTACTTTAGGAGAAAAATTAAATTCTTTTGGACACTTTTCACTAGGCCAAAGATCAAAGCCTTAGGGAACCACCTGTCCTCCGGTACCAAATTTCAACACTCCCTCTTACCGAGGAAGGTGTTCCTCACCACACCCATCTTGTCTCTGAAGTAGACATGCTTGCCCCGTGGTAAGGCTTTGGTAAGAATATCTGCAACCTGCTCATCAGTTGGAATATACTCAAGCTTCACAGCTCCTTTCTGAACATAGTCTCTGATGAAGTGATATTTGATCCCGATATGCTTTGACCTGTCATGAAATACTGGATTCTCCGTGAGTTTAATGCAACTATGATTATCACAGTAAATCACTGAAGGTCTCAACGGCTGACCAAATAAGCCAAACAACATCTTGCGAAGCCAGATGGCCTCACAACTAGCTAGACTGGCTGCCATATACTCTGCTTCCGCTGAACTCAATGCTACTGACTGCTGCTTTCGGGTGAACCATGACACAACTGCCGAACCCAACCCAAAACAGCACCCTGAAGTGCTCTTCCTATCAGAAGCACAACCTGCCCAATCAGAATCAGTGTAACCTGGCAATCTCACTCCATCCCCCTGCCTGTAGTCCAGACCATAATCCACTGTCCCCTGCAAGTATCGCAAAATGTGTTTTGCAGCCACCCAGTGAACCTTCCTAGGCTCACACATAAAGTGACTCATCGTGTTGACTGCAAAACAAATATCTGGTCTAGTGTTGACCAAATACATCAAGGAACCAATCAGCTGTCTGTACAATGTGGGATCCACCAACTCGGAATCCGAAGCATGAAGCTTCTTCCGGTTGGTGATCATCGGTGTCGACATGGGTCTACAATCCTCCATGTGGAATCTGCCAAGGATGTCCACAATATACTTCCCCTGTCCCAGGAAGAAATGCCCCTCCTCATGCCACACCTCCAAACCCAAAAAGTAATGCATCAAGCCGATGTCCTTCATCTCAAACTCCGCCGCAAGATCTCTCTTGCAGTGCTCTATGAGTCTCTCTGCACCTGTAATGACTAAGTCATCCACATACAGCACCAGAATGAGAGGCTCCTCACCTATCACAATATAGTAAAGGTTTGGATCTGCCTCACTCTTTGTGAAACCCATCTCCTGCAAGTATGTATCTATCCTGGAGTACCAAGCTCTGGGAGCTTGCTTCAGGCCATAAAGGGCCTTCTTCAGTCTGCACATGGGACTCCTTCCCATGCACCTCAAAGCCCTGTGGCTGCTCAATGTACACCTCCTCCTGTATGAAGCCATTGAGAAATGCAGTCTTCACATCCATCTGGTGGATCTTCCAACCCATCTCTGCTGCTATCGATATAATGGAGCGGATCGAAGTATATCAAGCCACGGGAGCGAAGGTCTCCTCATAATCAACTCCCTCTACCTGGGAGAACCCTCTAGCCACAAACCTCGCTTTGAATTTCTCAATGCTGCCATCTGCAGCATGCTTTACCTTGTAAAGCCATCTGGGAGTAACCACGGATTTGCCCTCAGGCCTCGGCACCACCTCCCAAACATCATTCTTCATGATAGAAGAATACTCCTCCTGCATGGCCTCTCTCCAGACCTGCTGGCTAGCTGCCTCTTCATAGCTAGAAGGCTCAGAGTCAAGGATGCTGGTAGCCATTGCCATATAGCTACAAAACCTCTCAGGTGGTCTGCTCTCTCTGACCGGCCTCTTAGGCCCAGCAACAGATGTGGCCTCTCTCAAGGTGTCCTGAAGCCACTTGGGCTTCCTCTTCCCTGAGCACACTTCTCCCACTGGAGAATGAAACTCCTCCTCCTCATCGTCATCAGGAGCCTGAACTCCTGACTGTCTGTCTGCTGTCCTCCTGCCTGCACCTGAACCTGTAGATGCTGAGGTACCGTGTGAACTGTCCATCAGTGGACTCCCCAGTGAACTGCTCTGTGGACTGCTCTGCGTGCTGCCCATAGCTCCACCCCTCTAACTCTGCGAGCCACTCCCCACTGACGGACCTGACATCGTCATAGATGTACCTCCGGATCCTCCTGATCCCTGCCCACTGGATCCCTGCGACTGACTCAACTGCTGCTGAGGGTCTGGCTGATCCAGATACTCTAACTCCCGTGACCTCCTAAAGGCCCTGTCCTCCTCGAACTTCACATCTCGCCTGACAACAACTTTCCTCTGTGCAGGAATGTAAATCCGAAAGGCCTTGGAGGTCTCACTGTAGCCCACAAAGATACCCTTCTCTGCGGTGGGCTCTAGTTTGGTCCTCTTCTCCTTGGGTATGTAGGAGTATGTCATGCACCCAAAGATACGAAGATGACCAATATCAGGCTCACCGGAGGACAGGTGGTTCCCTAAGGCTTTGATCTTTGGCCTAGGGAAAAGTGTCCAAAAGAATTTAATTTTTCTCCTAAAGTAACTTTATAATTTTTTATAAAGTTAAATCTAATTTAAAAGTGACTTAAGTGATAAATTTACTAAAGTGACTTTATAAAGTTATAAAGTCAAGTCTAATTTTAAAGTGACTTTAATAAAGTCAATATAAAATTAGAAAGGAAAAAGTGACTTTGGAAATAAAAGACTAAGTGGGTCTTTATTAAAGTGGGGTGAATTAAAAAATAGAAAGTGATAAGACTATCCATGTGATAAGACTGTGCATTAATGAATTTTAATGTTAAATAAAAACCAATAAAAACACCCGACTGCACTGTTTTTCCTCCTGTTTGTTAGAATTTCGCACAAAAAGAGTCATTTTCAGCCTGAAAAAACGCTGCCGACTCCAGTTTAAGCCTAAATTGAACAGAACCAACCTATTTCGACTGCTATGAACGTTGAGAGAGACCTCTAAGTACTATAAGGACCAGCATAGCCTCAGAAAGCTTTTCGCTAACCCAGAAACCCCGCTGCATTTCAAACCATTTTTTACAGTATTTTCCCATCATCAAAGCCATAATCCCTCCTTGCAGACTTGGATTTGATTAATGAAATGTTTTGTTTTGCAGGTTACTGGTTGATTAATGATCATGCTTCGGTTCAACATGTAATTGACTGAGAATATTCACTGCAAAACATATGTTTAGTCGAGTATTCACCAAGTACTTCAGTGAGCCAATTAATTGTCTATACCTAGCCAATCCCACTGGGCTAGATTCAAAACTCAACCTCTTCAAGTTTGTGATCATGGGGGTTTTCATAGGTTTTCAATCCATCGTGTCAAACCACCTCAGCATCTCGATCACATACTTTCCTTGACCTAGATAAATCTCATTCGGTCCCTGCCAAACTTCCAGCCCCAAGTAGTAGTGCATCAGCCCAAGGTCCTTCATATTGAATTTTGTTGCTAGTTGCTTCTTTCATTCCTGGATTCGACCTTCTAGACATGTCAAGAGAAGATCATCCACATATAGAAGTATGATTATAGGCTCATCCATCACAACCTTGATATAAAGATTCGGATCAACAGAACTCTTTGTGAATCCCAATCTTTGTAGGTATGCATCCATCCTTGCATACCATGCCCTTGGTGCTTGATTAAGGCCATATAATGCCTACTTCAACCTGCAAGTATAGGCCTCTCTATCTTTGACTTCAAATCCCAAGGGTTGCTCTATATGGATTTCTTCATCAATTGTGCCATTCAAGAATGCATTCTTGACATCCATCTGATGAATACTCCATCCCATTGATGTTGTCAAACAGACCAGTAAGCATATAGTTGCATACCTAGTTGTTGGTGCAAATGTCTCTTCATAATCGATGCCTTCTTGTTGAGAGAAACCCCTAGCAACAAATCTCGCCTTATACTTATCAATACTTCCATCTACCGCATGTTTAATCTTATAAAGCCATTTGGAAGTCACCACAAACTTGTCTTCAAGCCTAGGTACGATCTCCCAAACCCCATTCTTCATTATCAATTGATAATCTTCATTCATGGTATCTTTCCATTCTTGATGATTGGCAGCTTCTTCAAAGGTGGATGCCTCTGCTTCTATTAGTTTTGTCATACATGTTGCATATCTAGAATATCTTTTGGGCTTTCTTGCTTTCTCTAAATGTGCCTTTACCTGCTCCAAGTCCCTCTGCATCTAATAGAGTAAATTTCAACTAGATAGGTCTCTTTCTAGTCTCGGGGACTACCACAAGTTATATGGGTTCAATGGAACCTTCATCTTCATGATTTGATTCTACTTCCTCCGTAGTACCTTCCTCTTCAAATACAGGAAGTTCTTCATCATCAGAGTCCATAGGGAGATCCTTTGATTTCTTGAAAGAAATACTTTCGTCAAATATCACATATCAACTAGGTTCTATTCGGTGTCCTTCCTTTATGTAGATCCTATAGGCCTAAAAAGAATTCTTGTAGCCAACAAATGTTCCCTTCATGCTTGAAGGATCCAACTTCTTTCTTTTGTCCTTTGGTACATGAATATAGACAGGACAACCAAAAATTTGGAGATGGTCCATGCTTGGTTTCTTCCCAGTGAATGCTTCTTCGGGAGTCGTGTTATCTAGTGACCTGTGGGGACTTGGATTTTGTATGCATAAAGTTGTCTTAATAATTTCACCCCACAGAAATTTTGGCAAATTTTGATAATGTAACATGGCTTTTACACTTTCTTCAATGGATTGATTCTTTCGTTCTGCAACTCCATTTTGCTCGGGATTATATGGGACTATCAGCTCCCTCTTAATCCTAGACTCCTTACAAAAGGCTATAATTTCCTTGGATGTGTATTATGCTCCATTATCAAACCCTAAAATATTGATCCTCCTTTCTGTAAGGTTCTATACTTCAGCTTTTAATTCTTGAAATTTGATAAATACTTCATCCTTGGATTTCACTAAAAACCCGAGTTTTCCTTGAATGGTCATCTATGAAGCTGACATAATATAGATGACCTCCAAGAGACTCTAGAGTCATAAAACCACAGACATCATGTTGGAAAGTGTAACTAGGTTCAGTCTTCATATTGACTATGTAATTATCTATTTATGTAATGAAGAAAACAGATAATAAAATGTATTTTTTTTATGCTTGCTTCATAGGTTTCATGAGCAAGGTTTTTATTATAGGACAAAAGACTTCTTCTTGTGTCTTTTAGGGATTTTTCATCTTGTCATAAATGTACTAATTAAGAGTCATGTATATGAAGAGTCAAGTCAAAGAAGTATGATTCAAGACCTTGTCATATTAAGCTTGAAGACATGACTCAATATGGTGCTCAAGATCAGCATTGCAACATCTCCTCAAGACAACCTATAAGCAGTGGAAAAGGCAGCGTGAAAATGCTGGAGATAAACCTTGTAAAGTCGGCTTGAAAATGCTAGAAAGGTCGGCTCAAAATTACAGGAACAGAATTCGGACATGTCTGAGATTTTCAGACAAGATCTCAGTGATATGTATGGGGATTACAAGTACGAGGGAACAAGGATATACAACGAAGATTTCAGTTCGGAGAAAGTGCAAATTAGGGAGACAGAGTAATATACATGTTATGAAACTAGCTCACAAAATAGAAGAAAAGATAGATCAACGCCTTAGAAATCAGCCTCTTCGAGGGGGCAACCTCCTTTACATTACATAAATGAACAATTCTTAGATGATACAAATGACAAAACCTCCTTCCTATATATAGGAGTCCATGGGGTCACAATATAATCTTAGCCGACCTAACAATAATAATGTAAGGGCACAACAATAACAATAGTGGGCTTTTATGGGGCACAACAATAACAATATGGAGACTACAGGGGTACAAAAATAACAATAAGGGGGCTACACTAACAACAATAAGGGACTAAACTAGTAATATAGGGACCTAACATGCCCATCTCCTTCAAAAAATTGTTGTCCTCAACGCTTGAGTAGTTCTGGATGCTTCTGTATAAAATTATCATCCTCCTATGTGGAATCTTCAGTGGGTAAGTTCTTCCACGTGATGAGATACTCTCAAATTGATCGATTTTGTAGTTGTCGAGTTCTTATTTCTGTGACTGCTTCAAGTTCCAATAAGATTTTTCTTTCTTCATCAAATTCTGGCAATATTGTTTAAACTGGAAGTTTGTCACCTATAACCTTCTTTAAGCATGAAACATGGAAAATTGGGTGCACTTGAGAGGATGCAGGAAGCTCCAATTTGTATTCCATAGTACCAATCTTTTGCAACACCTTGTAAGGACCATCGTAATCTGGCGATAATTTATTATCCTTCTTAGCTTGCTTAAGGGACATTTGTTTGTATGGTTGTAGCCGTAAAAATACCCAATCTCCTACATCAAAACCTCTCTCGCTACGATGTTGATATGCCTATTGTTTCATTCGATTTTGTGCCAAATTTAGGTTATCCTTTGAGAGTTGGAGAACTTGTTGATGCTCGACGTGCTCTTCCACTGCTTGAACCTTAGAATTTTCTCTTAAAGATGATGTGATGTGTTATCACCAAAATCCAACCCTGATAGGCTGCTCATCAAGTAGACTCTGAGTAACTCTTTCAAACTAATCTTTTGGCTGAGGCTTAGCCTCCTCAACCTGAGAGGACTCTCTCAATAGGTTTAAGATTTCTGATTAATGATTAGATGGCTAACTCTAGGAATAAAAAGGATAAAAATGTATAACTGGTTGAATTAAAGGTTAGCAAACACTCATTGGGCCATGGAGTCAAAATAGTTTTTAACAAAACATCATAATCTGTCAAACATGGAAGTCAAGGCACTTGGAGTTTAGCTTTATAAGTGAAACAGTAACAAAGTGAATAAACACAGTCTACAAGCATATGAAGGAAGTTAGAGCATTATCCAATGAATTCTAAGTAACAGATGCTCATACCACTGCAAATAGGTAATTGAAAAAGGCCATAGAAAGATGATACACTTAAACTCCTTGTGAATATTGAGTAGTCAAACAAATCTCTATATTAAGTTGAAATATCACAGAAACATACAATAACACAACTGCTTTGCTAATGAAAATGCCAACCCTGATGAATTCGAACTAATGCTTCATATAGAGCCTTTACAATCTTGGATTCCATGATCCACCACTAGGAGAATTCGAATTCCCATCCATGACACCTAATCTAACCATAAAACAGACTTTTAATTACAAAATGACAAGTAAACAGTCTTTGAAGAGTCTTAATCCAAATAGGAGTGAAACTCCTAAATATGCTTGCAACAACCTTATCTAAACTTTAATGCTTCCTTTTCTAGCTGCAATCCCAAGATGTTGAATTTGGATGATGCCTCCACCTTTGATGTATTCATGCTGATCATGACAAAAACTGCCCTAAAAATCAAGAGACAAATTTCCTATTTTTTAGCCCTTATCTTCCATGTTATCTTCAAGCACTTTAATGATTGATGAATCAAATTCCCATGTGTCTTATTTGCCAAATATTACCATTAACTCTTTAATCTTCCACCTATGCAAAGAAATGTCTTTGAAATAGTGTAAAAGCATATGAAACTGGCTGCGCTACGAAAGTAGCTTGTTTTTGTAGCGCAGTTTGTAGGTCATTGTAAAACTCTATCCTTTAACCATCTTTTCTCCTGTTTTTCACTTTGAGTCTTCACATGTGATCTTCATGTATCCACCAGCAACATCAAACCTTGAAAACCAACAATCCTTCCCTCCAAAATCCATGTGTAAAGTGCTTAAAACTCATCTTCAGCAGTTTCGTAGCGTGCTTCAGCAGTTTCGTAGCGCGCTACGAAACTGCTGTGCAGGCTTCTTTTCACCCAGTTTTCAAAAAATATAAAGTTTGAAGGTATTCAAAACTCTTCAAGGATTGACATTAACATCAAAAAGCAAAACAACTTAACCTTTAAAAGATGCTTTTCCTCAAAATTGGTCTTCTCCTTAACGAAAAATTGATTTAAGATCTCTCATTTTTCTGCACTGTTTTTATCTGAAAAATAGGTGTTGAGACAGAGCTTTTATCTCCTCGTCCAAAATGTATTTTGAGAAACTGAAGGAGGCTTTTGGAGACCATGTTGTCTTGAACAAAATCCTCTCTTGGTTTTTTGAAATACCTCTCCTACTGTCCAAAAACTATCTTTGAACAACATGTTTTCAACTGGAAAATTATGATTTCTGAAAATATGGCTTCAAAGAAAGCCTTGTATCTCCCAACTGGTAACACTTGTGAGAAAAGTGAGATAGGTTATTGTAGCTGGAGATTTTATGAAGAGAACCCTCTTTCAGAATTGCAAACGACTTTTTCTTGTGGCCAGAAACTGATCATGAAGTTGACAACTAAAACGAGAAAACAGAGTTTTTCTCTCAATGACTTTCAGCAGTTTCGTAACGCAAGTTAAGTCATCAATTTCTCCCACCTCATAATGAATTTGAAGAAACTGAAGGAGGTTTTTGTAGTTAGGTATGTTAGGAAGAAAAACCTCTTTCAGTTTTCAAAAATTCGTTTTCAATTGCCCATAAACCTCCTTGGAAATTTACTACTAAAACCAGAAAACAAAGTTTTTTTGATGAAAAAGGTTGCTTCAGCAGTTTCGTAGAGCGCTACGAAAATAACAGCGTTTTCATAGCGCAAAATAGGCTTTTTACACTGTCTGCGCTACGAAAACGTGGTTTCGTTGCTAATTCCAAAAAAAATTCAAATGGTTTAAGATATGACTTCTAAAGAGGATGTGAGACCTTTAATACATGGAATAAGATTGTTAAACTTTATTTGGATATGAAAATGAGACTTTTGAGACTCTTACCCTATCACCTACCCTTTAAAGCATGAAATGACCTAACACCTATCTAAGACCATAACTAGGAACGATGTAAACTGTCCAAGTTTAGAAAAAAATTTAATGGTGATAACATGATGGATGGTGGATGATATCAATAAAGTGCCATAAATGGAGCCATTTTTGTTGCAGTATGGAAAGAAGTGTTATACCACCATTCAACCAGAGGTAACCATTTGGTAAGTGTTCATACTTGGTAATTCTATCAACTACCACCATGATGGCACTCTTTCCTTCGGACTTAGGTAAACTTGTGATAAAATCCATTGAAACCTCCTCCCAACATTATCTTGAAATGGATAAAGGTTGTAGCAGACCCGGGGTCTTAATTGTCTCAACTTTATTTTGTTGAAAAACCAAACATTTCGCCACAAATTTTTGAATTTCAGATTAAAGGCCATCCCAAAAAAAAATCTTTCTTCACCCTGTGGTAGGTTCTTAAAAATCCTGAGTGTCCTCCCAAGGGAGAGGTGTGCAATTCCAAAAGAATCTTTTGTTTTAGATGGGAATTCTTGCAAGGATATAAGCGATCTTTGTACCATAAGGAATCATTTTTCCAACTAAATGTATCAGATGTACTAGGATCTTGCTAAAACTTTTGAATGGGTGTCCACACTTCTTCATCATTCTTCCATTCCTCCCTTGCTTTGGCTATCCAATCTGGTTGGATAATAGAAATGGCACAATGCAATGCTTCCACCTCCTCATCCTTTCTTGAGAGTGTAGCTACAACAACATTTAGCTTCCCTTTTTTGTAGATGATTTCAAAGTCATAACCCAACATCTTTGTGACCCATTTTTGCTGCTCTTTGTTCCAAAAAGTATTTAAGACTATCATGATCAGTTTTTACCTTGAAGTGTCTTCACATTAGGTAAGGTCGCCATTTCTTTAGTGCATGTAGTATTGCAACATTTCCTTCTCATAAATAGCTTTTTGTAAATACTTTCCTTTGATTGGACAGCTTTCAAAAGCAATGGGTCTTCCTTCTTGCATTAAAACGACACTAATTCCATTTCCTGAGGCATCACATTCCACAATAAAGGTTTTTGTGAAGTCTAGCGTAGCTAAGACCGGTGCTTGGCACATTGTCTCTTTAAGATGTTCAAAGACCTTAGTTGTTTCAAGAGTCCATGAAAATGCATCTTTCTTCAATAATGTTGTCAGAGGTGTTGTTATTCTCCCATAATTCTTAACAAACTTGCGATAATACCCTGTTAACCCGAGAAATCCTTGTAACCGCTCTATGGTTAAGGTCTCAATGGCTTTAATTTTGTTAAGGTCTACCTTAACACCCTCCTGAGATACAATATGACCCATATATTCCACCTCTTGTACTCCAAAGAAACATTTGGAGGTTTTTGCATATAATTTTTTCTCCTCTGGTAGTTTGAGCGTCTTGTCAACATGTTGAACATGATTCTTCCAAGACCTGTTGTAGATTAGTATATCATCAAAAAATACTAACAAAATTTTTCTAAGGAAGTTTTGAAAATGGAATCCATCAACCCTTGAAATGTAGAAGGTGCATTGGTAAGGCCAAAAGGCATGACCAAAAATTCATAATGACCCTCATGAGTTCGAAATGTTGTTTTCGGAACTTCAGTCTTCATTCTAATTTGATGATATCATAAACGGATATCCAACTTGGTAAAATAAATTGCTGCATGTAATACATCGATTAATTCATCAATCACAAGAATGGGAAATTTATCTTTAATAGTGAGCTTATTGCGCTCCCTATAATCCGAACACATGCGCCATGATCCATCCTTCTTGTGCACCAATACTAATGGAGCAGAGAAAGAACTTTGACTAGCTTGAATTATACCAGCCTCTAACATTTCTGCAATCATACGTTCAATTTCGCTCTTTTGGACATAAGGATATCTGTAAGGCCTGATGTTTTAAGGAACACTTCCTGGAATCAAATGAATAGCATGATCATGATCACGAATAGGTGGGAGTCCTTTGGGAGTTTCAAACACCTTGGAATGATTGTCCCTTACTTTTTGGAGATTTGGAGAAATAGATGATTTTGATGTTGGAACTTCTAGTGAGCATAATTGTGCAATTACGCCTCGTTGTTCTTTCTTCAGAAGCTTTGTCATGACATTAGAACTTATTTTCTTTACCGGTTTCCTTGCGATACCTTGTAATTCAACTTCCTTTCCTTCCAAAAAAAAATTTCAAGAAAAGTTCTTGAAAATTAAAAGCTACCGTCCCCAAAGATTATAACCATTGTACTCCTGGTACAACATCAGCACCTCCCATTGGAATGGAAAGCATTAGACTATTCAATACATATTCCCCCATGGTTAGCTTTATATTATGGCACTTTCCAGAGCAATTTATAGTTCCTCCATTTGCAACTATCACTTAACACTCTGGTGTTGAGTATAGGAAGCAATCCAATTCCTTCGCTACCTTACAATGAATAAAATTATAGTTACTACCCAAATCAATCAACACTATTACATTTTTCTTCTTGATATGTCCTATCTTGAGAGTTTGAGGAGTAGTAATTCCTGCCAATGCATTACAAGATATGGTCAGACTCATTTCTTCTTTCTCTAGGGTTGGTTCCTGGTGTATATCCTCTTCTTTTGAAGTTTCTTCTTCATTTTCTTCCTCCTCTTCACAATCTATGTAAAATAATTTCTTCTCAACACACTTATGACCTTTAGTGTATTTTCTATCAGAACTGTAGCAAAGCCCTTTTGCTCTTTTTTCTTCCAATTGTTGCAGTGTCAACCTTGTAGGTTGTGAAAGTCTAGGAGTAGCAACACTTCCATCTTTATAAATGTGAGTGGTAGGCTTTCTTGTCGCCATAATTTTACTTTCAATTTTTCTTGCCAACTTAAATGCCTTCTCCAATGAATCAGGTTCCCAAAAGCGAACCTCATGTTGGATGTTATCCTTTAAAGTCCCTATGAAGACATCAATCATGTGTTCCTTTGGAATATCAGTTACCCTTATATTCAATTTTTGGAAGTCCTCAATGTGCTCCACCATTGAACCCTTTTGTTTGAGATTTATCAATTGGCTAAAGAAGGTGTTGCTCTTTGTATCCTCATAATGTGCTATCATTCCTCCATAAAAATTGACCAAGTGACATTTTTTTTATGAGAGCAAAGCCATCGATACCATACAAATGTATTTTGTTCTAAATATAAAGTTGCAATGCGTACCTTTTGTGTGTTTTGCACATTATGGAAATCAAAATATTGCTCCATCTGTAGTATCCATGTTACGGGATCCTTGCCATCAAACTTCCTCATATCGATCTTTGGAATATGGCAGGTCTTCAATCCAACATTAGAGTTTATGAAATCACGATTAACATTTATTTTGTTCTCATCATGAATTTTCTATACTACCTTTTCGCCATTAGGAATCATTTCTTGTATCAACTTTGTCAAACCTTCCATGTCTGCTTTTAGATCATTTTTCATGTCTTCCATGTTGCCTTTCATTTTTTCATCGATCTTAGCTTCCACGCCTTTCTTCAAACCATCCATCTTAGCTTCCATTTCATTTTTTGTTACTCTTTGCGAGAGTGAAATTTGTTGCACTTGGTCTTGTAATTTTGATATATCATGTTGCACTTCTTCCTCTTCATGAGTCATAGTAGAGCCTTCTGAGGGGTTAATGGGTGTTAAATTCTTTTTAGGGGCCATTTTAGAACCCAATACTGATATCTATGCTTCAATATGCCCTTGGAAACACTTCAAAGTGATTTTTCAAACAAGACTTATGCAATTTAAAAAAAATACACACATTTTTCTTGCTTTGGAGGAGCTTGATATTGAAACTTATGTATCTCTGTAATTTTGGATCCCCAAAATTTTATCTTCGGTCCTTTAGTAGCCCTCTGAATTTTCTTTCCAATGCCACAGGTCTGACCTAATTTGGATTATTCAAGGCAAAGTTATGCCCAATCTCCCAAAATGACCTAATTACGGATTGGTTCAGCAAACTTGTACGATGTGCCAAGTCTAACTGTTTCCTCCTTCAGCTTTGAAATCGATACACAGGAAATTACAGTTCGTGTATTTTCGGCTACCTTTTATAGAATTCCAATCCGATGCTCAAAGAGAGTTATGACGATTTTCCCAAGGTCTCCTCTTTGAGATGAAATTCGAGAGCCTATAAAAACCCTAACTTCCACATATCATATCTCCACAAATATTGCGAACCAAGATCTAAAATTTTTACACGATGTTCCTCAGGATTTCTTCGAAAATGAGTTTTTTTTTAGCTTATGAACCTTCGTAGAAAAAAATTTATAGCAAAATTGGCACGATGGCATGTTTGAAGCAGCAAAACCCTAGAATCAAAAGCTCTGATACCAAATGTTATGAAATCCGCTCACAAAATGGAAGAAAAGATAGATCAACGCCTTAGAAATCAACCTCTTTGAGGAGGTAACCTCCTTTACATTACATAAATGAAAAATTCTTGGATGATACAAATGACAAAACCTCCTTTCTATATATAGGAGTCTTTGGGGTCAAAATATAATCCTAGCCGACCTAACAATAATAATGTAAGGACACAACAATAACAATAGTGGGCTTTTATGGGGCACAATAATAACAAATGGGGACTACAGGGGTACAACAATAACAATAAGGGGGCTACACTAACAACAATAAGGGACTACACTAGTAATATAGGGACCTAACAACACATTTGCAAAGTGACAGGACTTGGGAATTATAAAAGGGATTGTCCTAAATCTGGGAAGGACAAGAGGAAAAAGGAAGAATCCCATGTCACAGATGAAAGGGAAGAACTCGATGCAAAGAAATCGAAGAAAGAAGAAGTAAAAGATCTATATTATGATTGAGATCATCTTTCTCTTTAAGTGATTTCTGTTGGTTGTAAAATAGTATGATAGGAAGCCATGTATATTAATAGCATCATGATAGAAGCATGGAAGAAGAACTTGAAGAAGTAGTACCTGGGAACCTCACTGATAACAACATTGATGGAAGATAGTCATATGGATCAACGAAACAGGTGTTGACACTTTCTAATGGAGTCCTCTTTGGATTCATTGATTAGAATGAAAGCAAAAGGTTTCATCAGGAATTCTATCTTGCAAAATTCTGGGATTAGGATATGATGAAATATTGATGAAGCAGGACAAGGGAATAAAGTTCTTCATTCTAGTGAAATTGTTGCAGGATGACTCAAAAGGAAAAGGATGAGGTACATATATCTATATGCTGACATTGGATGCTGTGAAGTCATGTCATATGGTTGCACGTGATGGACTTCTATTTTTAGAAGTATGATCAATGGAAGGAGGATTTCTTCTAGTGCACAGGTTGCCACTAACAGATGAAATCAAATATATGTCCTCTTATGGAATATGACATGGTTGTATACAAACAAGAAACTAGATACTGGAAGTTCCTAGGAATGACGTTGTGTGGAGAAAGAAAGGAAGAGATCATGAAATGCAACCATGTCAAGAGGTGGTTATCATTCGGAAGCCAAGAAGATGTGACTAGGAGATCTCCTGGGAAGATATGTGGACTCTGATAGAAGTATGGTAAAGAAGACCCTTGACAATACATATCTTTAGGAGATGTGTCAATTTGAATAAAGGATATCGATGCCTACAGGACAATGTCATGGTGAAAGATCATCACTAAGGTAACTTTTGATTTAAAAGTTCATGTGTATATGTTTATCTGGATAAGTTTATGCAGGGCCTCCAACCATGTGAAACGATGTAAGATCCTTGGGAGATGGTGCGAAGGAAAGCAGCATGCCATAAAAGTGGACTAGATGAGAAAGACTGATGAATCACTTTCTAGTGGATGACATGACTCATGAATGAAAGTGATGGATAATATGTGCCTGATGAAGCCAAAAGTTGAAGATTCCTCAATATCGAAATCCATGACATTGAGGGGAGGAATTCTTCATGAGCAGCTGGGTGTCTCACCATTGTTGTTGCAGGTCCCTGGTTAAGAGGGAGCCTGATAGTAAGTTTCTTGCTTGGAGGAAACTTGGTAATTCCTAAGAATGAGCTTAGGTACATTCCACAAGGGAATGTACTCATTCCTATCAAATTCCCTGTCACCCTTGTGTTTTTTTATCAAAAGAAAAATTCCAGATGAAGTTGTAGACCATGGAAAAATATCCTCTCATCTTTGGTGGTGACTCAAAGAATGTAGAGAAGTTTCATTGCAGAAAAGACTCACATGGAAATGGAAGGTTGTCCAAGCAGTACATTCAAAACATTGTTGATATCTTTATTTAATCACTAAGATTTGTGAAGCATCAACAAACCGAGGGGAACATCCCCGCCTTTGCATGCTTCCTATTGAAGGCAACACCTCCTCCCTCCCCGTCGACTCATGTCGTTTGATAACGGGTTTCGTCCAGGAGGGCTCGCTTCTCTACTACGCCCCCCTCTGATGAGGTTGCCTTCGCTTTTGCTAGTCTTGTCTCTTCTCTTGGGCCTCCTCGCGATCGTCTTGTTGTCTCCAAGTTTGTTAAAAAGCTTGAAGACATTCCAAAAATAGTTATGCCTCCTGCAATGCCTCGTAAAGCTGCTCTTTCGCTATCTGAGAAGGGTCAGGTTGGGAAGTTCACTAGCCTCTGGCCCTCTCCAAAAATGGTGCAAAAATGGGTTGAACGAAACTGGTCTCCTTCAACCCAAGGGAAAAATTCCATTTGATTCTTCTTCACCTTTTACTTTGAAACCAAAGAAGATAGAAACTTATATTCAGAAAAGATCCTTACTTCATGGGCACCGGAGGATTATATTTAAACAGACGGACTCCTGATTTCGATCCAGAACTGGATGTCCCAAATGCAGTCCCAGTTTGGGTCCGCCTCCCCCACCTTCCACTTCATTGTTGGGGAGATGAATCAGTGAAAGCAATCGAAAACGTTTTTGGAAAATATATTGATAGAAGTGAACCAAAAGAAAATATGTATGCATGTGCAAGAATCTGTGTTGAAGTAAATTTGGGTAAAGGACTTCCAGAAGCAGTGAAAATCAAGGTAGATAACTGGACACACATACAGTAGCTGGACTACGAGAAAATATCATTCAAATGCAAGGTATGTCAGGAATATGGTCATTTTGCAAATAGATTTTCAAAGAAAGAAGTTGAAGAAGTAATAGAATCCCAAGACCCTCAATGGGAACCTATCAAAAAGTAAAAATGGGAAGATATGTGGACTCTGATAGAAGTATGGTAAAGAAGACCCTTGACAATACATATCTTTAGGAGATGTGTCAATTTGAATAAAGGATATCGATGCCTACAGGACAATGTCATGGTGAAAGATCATCACTAAGGTAACTTTTGATTTAAAAGTTCATGTGTATATGTTTATCTGGATAAGTTTATGCAGGGCCTCCAACCATGTGAAACGATGTAAGATCCTTGGGAGATGGTGCGAAGGAAAGCAGCATGCCATAAAAGTGGACTAGATGAGAAAGACTGATGAATCACTTTCTAGTGGATGACATGACTCATGAATGAAAGTGATGGATAATATGTGCCTGATGAAGCCAAAAGTTGAAGATTCCTCAATATCGAAATCCATGACATTGAGGGGAGGAATTCTTCATGAGCAGCTGGGTGTCTCACCATTGTTGTTGCAGGTCCCTGGTTAAGAGGGAGCCTGATAGTAAGTTTCTTGCTTGGAGGAAACTTGGTAATTCCTAAGAATGAGCTTAGGTACATTCCACAAGGGAATGTACTCATTCCTATCAAATTCCCTGTCACCCTTGTGTTTTTTTATCAAAAGAAAAATTCCAGATGAAGTTGTAGACCATGGAAAAATATCCTCTCATCTTTGGTGGTGACTCAAAGAATGTAGAGAAGTTTCATTGCAGAAAAGACTCACATGGAAATGGAAGGTTGTCCAAGCAGTACATTCAAAACATTGTTGATATCTTTATTTAATCACTAAGATTTGTGAAGCATCAACAAACCGAGGGGAACATCCCCGCCTTTGCATGCTTCCTATTGAAGTTGCGTTCCTCCCCTCCCCCTGTCGACTCTCCTCTGGAGTTTGATCCGGAGGGGGCTCGCTTCTCTACTACGCCCCCCTCTGATGAGGTTGCCTTCGCTTTTGCTAGTCTTGTCTCTTCTCTTGGGCCTCCTCGCGATCGTCTTGTTGTCTCCAAGTTTGTTAAAAAGCTTGAAGACATTCCAAAAATAGTTATGCCTCCTGCAATGCCTCGTAAAGCTGCTCTTTCGCTATCTGAGAAGGGTCAGGTTGGGAAGTTCACTAGCCTCTGGCCCTCTCCAAAAATGGTGCAAAAATGGGTTGAACGAAACTGGTCTCCTTCAACCCAAGGGAAAAATTCCATTTGATTCTTCTTCACCTTTTACTTTGAAACCAAAGAAGATAGAAACTTATATTCAGAAAAGATCCTTACTTCATGGGCACCGGAGGATTATATTTAAACAGACGGACTCCTGATTTCGATCCAGAACTGGATGTCCCAAATGCAGTCCCAGTTTGGGTCCGCCTCCCCCACCTTCCACTTCATTGTTGGGGAGATGAATCAGTGAAAGCAATCGAAAACGTTTTTGGAAAATATATTGATAGAAGTGAACCAAAAGAAAATATGTATGCATGTGCAAGAATCTGTGTTGAAGTAAATTTGGGTAAAGGACTTCCAGAAGCAGTGAAAATCAAGGTAGATAACTGGACACACATACAGTAGCTGGACTACGAGAAAATATCATTCAAATGCAAGGTATGTCAGGAATATGGTCATTTTGCAAATAGATTTTCAAAGAAAGAAGTTGAAGAAGTAATAGAATCCCAAGACCCTCAATGGGAACCTATCAAAAAGTAAAAATCAGGATCCAAACCTTCTAAATATTCTACTCCCTCCTCATTTGCCGCCCCCCCCCCCTCCCCTCCTTGGGGTGCTCCTCCTCCAACCTTTTCTCCCAGCTTCTCCTCTGATCCCAACCCTTTTGCCTCTCTAAATCTTCCTCCTGATCCTTCCTTAGCTAGAGAGGATGACCCCCCCAGCCCCTTCCCTTTCATCGCTCTTCCTCTCCCTCTCCCTATCCCCCCTCCCTCCCCTCTTGCCCCTTCTTCACTTTACCCCCTCCTCCCCCATCCTAAATCCTTTGGTCCCTCTATGAGTCCTCTTCCTCCTCCCTTTGAAAAGATTATGACTAGAAACCAATCTAAAGAATCTCTTCTTTCCTCAGACAACCACAAGAAGTATGGAAGAAAGTCCAATAAGAAAATAAAGGATGAAACAGCAATAAAAGAAATGGCAATGGATACCCAACAACCAATGGACACATACATAGAAAAAACATTTGAAATAAGGAAAAACTTCTGCAGTCAGTTCGAGGGAAAATTCCCTCAGCACCAATCCAAAGTAAATAATGTATATGTTCTCCTAGAATTGTAGAGGCCTCAGGCACCTTACGAAAATCAATGCAGCAAAAGACCTTAAATCTGAAAGCCCAGATCTCTCCCTAATTCAGGAGACCAAATATTCCAAACAAAAAATTACTCAAATAATCCAAAAAAGAAAATATTATGAATGGGCAGCAATAAAAGCAGTAGGAGCTTCAGGGGGAATTTGTACAATGTGGATCAGTCCACTTGGGAATTATTGACTCAGTTTAAAGAACAAAATTAGATCAAAACTGAATTAAGAAACAAAAACACAGACTATCAAATCTGCCTCGACAACATCGACGCACCCTCTCACTTTCGAGACAAGGAGCACTATTGGAGATCTTTGTCAGACAACTTAAATTCGGAGTCCAACAAAAATGTTATAATAGGAGGTGATTTCAACTTGATTTTAAATGCAGAAGAAAAATATGGTGGTTGCTTCCAAGCAGATACATTCAAGGATATTCTAGAAAACATCATAGAGAATCACAACTTAATGGATATAGCTCCAAAAAATGGAAAATTTACTTGGAGCAATAAAAGGTTAGGATTGGGCAATATCAAAAAGCGTCTAGACTCTAGACAAATTTTTAATTCAAGATAGTGTCATATCAGATTTCAATTCAATAATTTCAAATATTATACCTTCAACATCATCAAACCATAAGCCCATCGCCATCAAACTTGGAGAAAGTGATAATTTGGGTCCCCTACCCTTTCCATACAATCCCCTCTGGGACAACTTTGAAGAAGTTAGAATGATGATTACAACAGTATGGAAACAAAGTATGAATGGTTTTCCAAGCTTTGTCTGGGAAACAAAGCTAAAAAATGTTAAAAAAAATTAAAACTCTGGGCCAAATCGCATTATAAAGAGCCCCAGCAAAAGAAAATTGAGTTGTAGAAAGACATAGAAAAATTGCAGAAGAACAAAGAGGAAGGAGAAGTGACTTAAGAGAATCAGTTGAAAGAAAAAGAATTGCATTGGGAAATATATAAAAACAACAGAAACAAGGAAGAGACTTGGAGGCTAAAATCAAAATACGGCTTTTTTTCACAATACTACCACGGTGAGAAAAATAAAAAATCATATTGAGACTATACAAGGAGAAAGAGATCGAAATGAAGGGACAGGAGGAATTAAAAAAAAAAATTATCAGCATTTCAAAAGCTTGCTCTCAGTTGATCTAGCATATCCAAATTATGAAGAATTCATAAGATATATCCCCAACATGATCTCAGCAGAGACAAATGCAGAAATCATAAAAGAAGTGGAAGAAGATGAGCTTCAGTGAGCAATATGGAATTTGCATCCGAACAAAGGTCTGAGCCCATATGGCTTTTCCATTGCATTCTTTCGTTCCTTTTGGTTGCTCATAAAAAAAGGACCTTCTCAAGATGATTAGATGGATCTTTAGGAAAACAAAATAGGTGGCTTCACCAATTCCACCTACCTGGCTCTTATACCTAAATAAACAAAACCTTCCTCTTTTCACCTTCGTCCCATATCTCTTTGCAATTCCTCTTACAAAATCATTTCCAAGATTCTAGAAAACCACATAAAACCCCTTCTCCCCAACTTGATTTCTGAAAATCAAGGAGGCTTCATCCCCAACAGACAAATTGTAGATAATATAATGGTTCTTCAAGAAGCTATCCACTCAAGATCAGCCAGAAATGAGCAAGGTTTCATTCTGAAACTTGATATGGCCAATGCAATTGATAGAGTAAATCTCTCCCTTCTCACAGTTGTCCTTCTAAAATTTGGCTTCGCTTATGAGTTCATAGATCTCATTAAAGCCTGCATTATAGATCCCTGGATTGCCCCTCTTATCAATGGAAGGTCTTGTTGCTTTTTTAAAAGCTATAGAGGGTTAAGACAAGGCTGCCCACTCTCACCTTTCCTATATATATGGTTGAATCTCTCAGCAGGAACTTGAAGCATTGTAGGCAGAATGGAACTATAACCGGTCTTTTCTTCAGCAAAGGTGTCAAGAGCATAAATCACTTTCTTTTCGCTAATTGTTGAGAATTTGGATGGTTGGAGATTAATACAAATTCTCTTCTTGATAATTACTTGTGACTTTACTTGTGATACTTATGTCTAATCTTCTTCTAGTTTAGTTAATCTTTCATCAAGTCAATTATTAAAAAGCACAAGACCCAAAAGTTAGGCCCCTAGAGCCAGGGTAAAACCTCTCCCTCTTGGAGAGGAAAACCTGCAAAGAGTTCTTCTTATAGATCTTTAAATGACAAGAACCATGACCCAGACATAGACCCGTGACCTAGATATGCTTCCAAGATCTTGATTCAGCCTCTTCAACCTTGAATCTTCTTTTCACCAAATTACTTATATCTGCATCAGCACTAGAGACCTTGCATATTCTTGTAGTTGAATTGCTTGAACAGTAGGAAGGTAAATCATAGATTACCTTCCTTACTATTGTTGTCTCTTCTCCTTATGATGATTGTCTCAATTACCACAAATTCCTTCTTCAGTTCAACAGCCCTTAACAATATTTACTGCACTTATTTGCAATCTAACATGTACCCTTGATATCTGCAATCCTCTTCCTGTATCACTGTTTCAGATCCGCATTCTATATTGTCTCTTATCCACAGTTATATTCTTCTTTTATCTGCACTGTGACCTTACTTAATCCGCACTAAAATCTTTCCCTTTATCCGCACTGTCTCTTGGTATATATCCGCACTATCTTTGCTGTAGATTCATATATATCTGCACTCCTTAACCCAAATAGATCTGCAATGCTTCTGAAGTTGTATCCGCAAGTCTTCCTAAAGTTAATTTTGCAATTCCTTCTGAGAAGACTTGGGAATTGCATCCGCAATTCACTGCAGTGTTATCCACAATTCTTCATTGTCTCAAATGATCCGCAGACTAGGCATATATATATTGTGAGTTGTTCTCACCTTTTAGGCCGACCATCCAAATATCATTTACGCCGACTTCACCATAGCATGTAGGCCGACATGACTTGAAATTTCTTCCACTTTCCAAGAGGTGTTTCTTCAGCAACGTTGAAGGTTGTCTTCACTATATTATGGAGCTTGACTTCAACATTATATGAGGGTCGTTGACAGCTTCTTCACAAGGTCTTTGGAGCACTAAATCCTTCATGAATATGACACCTAATTATATTTATTCCTAGAAGACATAAACCTAATACACATCAAGAAGAAGTCTATCTACATAATAAAATCTAGCTCATGAAACCCATGAAGCAAGTATACCAAAAATACATTTTATTATCTTTGACATCTTCTTTACATAATTACATAGTCAACATGAAGACCGACCTAGTTACACTTTTCAACACTCCCTCTTAACTAGGGAGGTATTCATACAGGTACATGGTTACTTTCAAACTGAAGAGTCTCATAAGAAGAATCAGATTGGTAATCGCATCTGTATAGCATCATATCAACCAACATTGTCCTAGTGCAAGGCCTTGACTAATAGCCCAATCTCTCAACGAGACAATGGGCTACAATGCTGGCAAGACACATGACTTATAGACACCATCGTCATTGTCTCTCACAGGTACATACTCCACCCGGGTGTTCCCAAAGTATGACCTTCTTGGACTATTCTTCTCTTGGGTAGCTAGCCCTCAAATAATATCGGTCCCCGACTACTCTTATCTCGAATGCCCTAACACATTCTCAAAGAGTATCGAATGCCAGATGATTACCCAATCCTCCATTCAGTCTTCCCAAGTGAAGACCAAAATGATGTGTCTGTCTCTCCCTTTCAACCACGGAGGACCCATTCCACAAGGGAATGTACTCATTCCTATACAAGGAATGTACCTAAGCTCATTCTTAGGAATTACCAAGTTTCTTCCAAGTAAGAAACTTATCATTAGGCTCCCTCTTAACCAGGGATCTCCAGCAGCAATGGTAAGACACCCAGTTGCTTATGAAGAATTCCTGTCCTCGATGTCATGGATTTCGATATTGAGGAATCTTTTACTTTTAGCTTTATGGGGCACAGATCATACATCACTTTCATCCCTGAGTCATGTCAGCTATCAGAAAGTGATTCATTAGACTTCCTTATCTGGTCCACTGTTATGCCATGTTGCTTTCCTTCGAATCATCTCTAAGGATCATACATCCTTTCTCATGATTAGCAGCCCTGCACAGATTCATCCAGATAAACATATACATATGAACTTTTAGAACAAAAGTTACCTTAGTGATGATCTTTCACCATGACATCTTCCTGTAGGCATCGGCATCCTTCACACAAATTGACACATCTCCTAATGATATGTTTTGCCAAGGGTCTTCTTCTTTACCAAATTTCCGTCAAAGTCTACATATCTTCCCAGGAGATCTCCTAGTCACATTTTCTTGGTTTCTGGATGATAACAGCCTCTTGACATGGTTGCATTTCATGATCTCTTCAACTCTGCACATTCTTCATTCCCAGGATCTTAAAAATTTTCAATTTCTTGTTTATGTACAACCACCTCATATTCTATGAGGACATATTATGTTGATTTCATCTATCAGTGCACTGAGAGGTCCTCCTCCTTCATAGATCATACTTCTAAATATGGAAGTCTATTACCTGCAACCATATGACTTCACAGCATCCAATATCAGCATATATGTTTGCATACCTCATATCTATTTTCCTGAGTCATCCTGCAACAAATTCTCTAGAATGAAGAGTTTCATTCCTTTGGCCTGCTCCATCAATATGTCATCACATCCCAGAATTCTGTCTACATGATGACCCTTGATCTGATGACTGCTTTACTTTAGTAGAGAGATTTTCCAGAAGTTGTTTCACCGAGAGCTCCTTCCATGTTTCTATCAAGATGCTTCTTAATATACATTACTTTCTATCATACAATTTTACAACCAATTGGAGATCACTTAAATAGAAAGATGATCTCAATCATAATAGCGATCTCTCGCTTCCTACTTCTTAGATCTTTTAGCATCGGGTTCGTCTCTTTCTAGTGACATGGGCTTCTTCCTTTTTCCTCTTGTCCTTTCCAGATTTAGGATAATCTCTTTTATAATGCCCAAGTTCATTACATCCAAAACATCGTACGTTGTCCATATTCCTTCTTTTATTCTGAGGGCCAAATTTTCCGAATCTTCCTTTCTTCCTGTATGAGGCTGCAAAGGCATGATTCTCTTCACTTGATCCTGTTTCAACTTTGGCTTTTAGTCTTGTTTCCTCTATTTTACATAGAGACCATAAATCATGGAATGGGGTGGCTTCTTTCTTCCCATATATAGACTAGAAGTGAAGTTTCCCCATTCCTCTGGTAGAGCATTCAGCACCATTGCAGTCATCTCAGTGTCAGACATTACTTCTCTTAGTTCCTGCAGTTGATCTCTTATTTCAGAAATCCTCATAAAGTATAGAGTGATTCCTTCTTCCCTTGATAATTTCATTTTGTATAGTTCTTGTCTCAGAGAGATTGCTTCTCCTGTAATACTCATAGAGAATAGCTCCACCAATTTTTCATATTTTTGTTTTGCAGTCTTTAGCTTTGATACATAGGGAATGAGAGAGTCTTTGATGGATTCTATGAGAATCCTCTAGGCTCTAATTTCTCCCTTCATGTACTTGGTATGGGCTGGAGCATCTTCTTTTGAGGGTTGAACAATAGATCCTTCGATATAGTCCATTACTTCATCTTCAATTAAATTCAAGTTTGTCCTTTTCTTCCATGCACTAAAGTTTGATGACCCAACCAACTTGTTGCTTTCTTTACAATAAGGCATCTTGACAGATAGGGTCATGAGTACTTACTTGAGTGGATTGGCTTGCAGCTTCCTTGATGATGATTGAGAATGAAGTCAAGTGTTTTCTTTCTTCAATGTTGGTGTACTTGAACACTTGATTACAAAGAGTATCTTCGGAAATTGAGGTTCTTTTCAAACAATGTCTTCAGTGCAAATCTTTGATGGCAAAGATTATTTTCTTGAATGGGTTTGATCTTTTGAATGAGATAGGAGATCTCACTTGAAGTAGTTAGATATGCTTCTTTGCAAACTGATTTGACTCTCCAACCCAAACTTTGATCTTCGCTTCTTTGAGTGTCTTTGTTGACAAGTAGCCCTTGTGTTCAGCACCTTAGCTCTCAAACCATGTTGAGAATTTGGAGGCTTGGAGATTAATACAAATTCTCTTCTTGATAATTACTTGTGACTTTATTTGTGATATTTATGTCTTCTCTTCTTTTAGTTTAGTTAATCTTTCAAGTCAATTATCAAAAAGCACAAGACACAAAAGTTAGGCTCCTAGAGCCAGGGCAAAACCTCTCCCTCCTGGAGAGGAAACCTGCAAAGAATTCTTCTTATAGATCTTCAAATTACAAGTACATGACCCAAACATAGACCCTTGACCTAGATATGCTTCCAAGACCTTGATTCAGCCTCTTCAACATTGAATCTTCTTTTCACCAAATTATTTAGATCTGCATCAGCACTAGAGACCTTGCATATTCTTGTAGTTGAATTGCTTGAACAATAGGAAGGTAAATCGTAGATTTACCTTCCTTACTATTGTTGTCTCTTCTCCTTATGATGACTGTCTCAATTACCACAAATTCCTTCTTCAGTTCAATAGCCCTTGACAATCTTTACTACACTTATTTGCAATCTAACCTGTACCCTTGATATCTGCAATCCTCTTCATGTATCACTGTTTCAGATCCGCATTCTATATTGTCTCTTATCCGCACTTATATTCTTCTTTTATCTGCATTATGACCTTACTTAATCTGCACTGAAAACTTTCCCTTTATCAGCACTGTCTCTTGGTATGTATCCACACTATCTTTGTTGTAGATTCATATATATCCACACTCCTTAACCCAAATAGATCTGCAATGCTTCTAAAGTTTTATCCGCAAGTCTTCCTGAAGTTAATTTAACAATTCCTTCTAAGATTGTTCCGTATTCACTGCAGTGCTATCCGCAATTCTTCATTGTCTAAAATGATCCACAGACTAGTATATATAGTGAGTTGTTCTCACCTTTTAGGCTGACAATCCAAATATGATTTAGGCCGACTTCACCATAGCATGTAGGCCGACATGACTTATAATTTCTTCCACTTTCTAAGAGGCGTTTCTTCAGCAACGTTGAAGGTTGTCTTCACTATATTATGGAGCTAGAATTCAACATTATATGAGGGTTGTTGAGAGCTTCTTCACAAGGTCTTTGGAGCACTAAATCCTTCATGAATATGACACGTAATTATATTTATTCCTAGAAGACATAAACCTAATAGACATCAAGAAGAAGTCTATCTACATAATAAAATCTTGCTCATGAAATCCATGAAGCAAGTACACCAAAAATACATTTTATTATCTTCGACATCTTCTTTACATAATTACATAATCAACATGAAGACCGACCTAGTTACACTTTTCAACACTCCCACTTAACTAGGGAGGTATTCATACAGGTACATGGTTACTTTATAACTGAAGACTCTCATAAGAAGAATCGGATTGGTAATCACATCTGTATAGCATCATATCAACCAGTATTGTCCTAGTGCAAGGCCTTGACTAACAGCCCCATCTCTCAATGAGACAATGGGCTACAATGTTGGCGAGACACATGACTTATAGACACCATCGTCATTGTCTCTCCATGGTACATACTCCACCCGGGTGTTCCCAAAGTATGACCTTCTTGGCCTATTCTTCTCTTGGGTAGCTAGCCCTCAAAGAATATCGGTCCCCGACTACCCTTATCTTGAATGCCCTAACACATTCTCAAAGAGTATCGAATGCCAGATGATTACCCAATCCTCCACTCTGTCTTCCCAAGTGAAGACCAAAATGACGTGTCTATCTCTCCCTTTCAACCAGAGGACCTATTCCAAAAGGAAATGTACTCATTCCTATACAAGGAATGTACCTAAGCTCATTCTTAGGAATTACCAAGTTTCTTCCAAGTAAGAAACTTATCATTAGGTTCCCTCTTAACCAGGGACCTCCAGTAGCAATGGTGAGACACACAGTTGCTCATAAAGAATTCTTGTCCTCGATGTCATGGATTTCGATATTGAGGAATATCAACTTTTAGCTTTATAGGGCACAGATCATCCATCACTTTCATCCATGAATCATGTCAGCTATCAAAAAGTGATTCATCAGACTTCCTTATCTGGTCCATTGTTATGCCATGTTGCTTTCCTTCGAATCATCTCCAAGGATCATACATCCTTTCTAATGATTAGCAGCCCTGCACAGATTCATCCAGATAAACATATACATATGAACTTTTAGAACAAAAGTTACCTTAGTGATGATCTTTCACCATGACATCTTCCTGTAGGCATCGGCATCCTTCACACAAATTGACACATCTCCTAATGATATGTTTTTCCAAGGGTCTTCTTCTTTACCAGACTTCCGTCAGAGTCTACATATCTTCCCAGGAGATCTCCTAGTCACATCTTCTTGGTTTCCGGATGATAACTGCCTCGTGATATGGTTGCATTTCATGATCTCTTCCTCTCTGCACATTCTTCATGCCCAGGATCTTACAAATTTTCAATTTCTTGGTTATGTACAACCACCTCATATTCTATGAGGACATATTATGTTGATTTCATCTATCAGTGCACTGAGAGGTCCTCCTTCATAGATCAAACTTCTAAATATGGAAGTATATTAGCTACAACCATATGACTTCACAGCATCCAATATCAGCATATATGTCTGCATACCTCCTATCTATTTCCCTGAGTCATCCTGTAACAAATTCTCTAGAATGAAGAGTTTCATTCCTTTGACCTGCTCCATCAATATGTCATCACATCCCAGAATTTTGTCTACATGATGACCCTTGATCTGATGACTGCTTTACTTTAGTAGAGAGATTTTCCAGAAGTTGTTTCACGGATAGCTCCTTCCATGCTTCTCTCGAGATGCTTCTTAATATACATTACTTTCTATCATACAATTTTACAACCAAGCGGAGATCACTTAAACAGAAAGATGATCTCAATCATAATAGAGATCTCTCGCTTCCCCCTAAGATATTTTAGCATCAGGTTCTTCTCTTTCATTAGTGACATGGGCTTCTTCCTTTTTCCTCTTGTCCTTTCCAGATTTATGACAATCTCTTTTATAATGCCCAAGCTCATTACATCCAAAGCATCGTACGTTGTCCATATTCCTTTTATTTTGAGGACCAAATTTTCCGAATCTTCCTTTCTTCCTATATGAGGCTGCAAAGGCATGATTCTCTTCACTTGGTCCTGTATCAACTTTGGCTTTCAGTATTGTTTCATCTATTTTACATAGAGACCATAAATCATGGAATGGCGTGGCTTCTTTCTTCCCATATAGACTAGAAGTGAAGTTTCCCCATTCCTCTGGTAGAGCATTTAGCACCACTATAGTCATCTCAATGTTAGACATTACTTCTCCTAGTTCCTGTAGTTGATCTCTTATTTCAGAAATCCTCATAAAGTATGGAGTGATTCCTTCTTCCCTTGATAATTTCATTTTGTATAGTTCTTGTCTGAGAGAGATTGCTTCTCCTGCAATACTCACAGAGAATAGCTCAATTTTTCATATATTTGTTTTGCAGTCTTTAGCTTTGATACATAGGGAATGAGAAGTCTTTGATGGATTCTATGAGAATCCTCTAGGCTCTAATTTCACCCTTCATGTAGTTGGCATGGGCTGGAGCATCTTCTTTTGGGGGTTGAACAATAGATCCTTCAATATAGTCCATTACTTTGTCTTCAATTAAATTCAAGTCTGTCCTTTTCTTCCATGCACTAAAGTTTGATGAGCCAACCAGCTTGTTGATTTCTTTACAATAAGGCATCTTGACAGATAGGGTCATGAATACTTACTTGAGTGGATTGGCTTGCAGCTTCCTTGATGATGATTGAGAATGAAGTCAAGGGTTTCCTTTCTTCAATGTTGGTGTACTTGAACCCTTGATTACAAAGAATATCTTCAGAAGTTGAGGTTCTTTTCAAACAATGTCTTAAGTGCAAATATTTGATGGCAAAGATTATTTTCTTGAATGAGTTTGATCTTTTGAATGAGATAGGATATCTCACTTGAAGTAGTTAGATAGTCTTCTTTGCAAACTGATTTGACTTTCTAACCCAAACTTTCATCTCCGCTTCTTTGAGTGTCTTTGTTGACAAGTAGCCCTTGTGTTCAGCACCTTAGCTCTGAAACCATGTTGAGAATTTGCTGGGTTGGAGATTAATACAAATTATCTTCTTGATAATTACTTGTAATACTTATGTCTTCTCTTCTTTTAGTTTAGTTAATCTTTCATCAAGTCAATTATCAAAAAGCACAAGACACAAAAGTTAGGCTCCTAGAGCCAAGGCAAAACCTCTCCCTCTTGGAGAGAAACAAAGAATTCTTCTTATAGATCTTCAAATGACAAGTACCATGACCTAGACATAGACCCTTGACCTAGATATGCTTCCAAGACCTTGATTCAACCTCTTCAACCTTGAATCTTCTTTTCACCAAATTACTTAGATCTGCATCAGCACTAGAGACCTTGGATATGCTTGTAGTTGAATTGCTTGAACAGTACCATAGATTTACCTTCCTTACTATTGTTGTCTCTTCTCCTTATGATGATTGTCACAATTACCACAAATTCCTTCTTCAGTTCAACAACCCTTGACAATCTTTACTACACTTATTTGCAATCTAACCTATATCCTTGATATCGGCAATCCTCTTCCTATATTACTATTTCAAATCCGCATTCTATACTATCTCTTATCCGCACTTACATTCTTCTTTTATCTGCACTGTAACCTTACTTAATCCACACTGAAATATTTCCCTTTATTCGCACTGTCTCTTGGTATGTCTCTGCACTATCTCTATTGTCTCTATTGTAGATTCATATATATCCGCAATCCTTAACCCAAATAGATCTGCAATGCTTCTGAAGTTAATTTCGCAATTCCTTCTGAGATTGTTCCGTATTCACTGCAATGTTATCCGCAATTCTTCATTGTCTCAAATGATCCGCATACTAGGCATATATATAGTGAGTTGTTCTCACCTTTATCTGCTTCCAAGACCTTGATTCAGCCTCTTCAACCTTGAATCTTCTTTTCACCAAATTACTTAGATCTGCATCAGCACTAGAGACCTTGCATATGCTTGTAGTTGAATTGCTTGAACAGTAGGAAGGTAAATCATAGATTTACCTTCTTTATTATTGTTGTCCCTTCTCCTTATGATAACTGTCTCAATTACCACAAATTCCTTCTTCTGTTCAACAGCCCTTGACAATCTTTACTGAACTTATTTGCAATCTAACCTGCACCCTTGATATCCGCAATCCTCTTCCTGTATCAATGTTTCAGTTCCGCATTTTATATTGTCTCTTATCCGCACTTATATTCTTCTTTTATCTACACCGTGACCTTACTTAATCCTCACTGAAATCTTTCCCTTTATTTGCACTGTCTCTTGGTATGTATCCACACTATCTCTGTTGTAGATTCATATATATCCGCACTCCTTAACCCAAATAGGATTTCTAATGCCTCTAAAGTTTTATCTGCAAGTCTTCTTGAAGTTAATTTCACAATTCCTTCTGAGATTGTTCCGTATTCACTACAGTGTTATCCGCAATTCTTCATTGTCTCAAACGATCCGCAAACTAGACATATATATAGTGAGTTGTTCTCACCTTTTAGGCCGACCATCCAAATATGATTTGACTTCACCATAGCACATAGGCCGACATGACTTGTAATTTCTTCCACTTTCCAAGAGGTGTTTCTTCAGCAACGTTGAAGGTTGTCTTCACTATATTATGGAGCTTGACTTCAACATTATTTGAGGGTTGTTGAGAGCTTCTTCACAAGGTATTTGGAGCACTAAATCCTTCATGAATATGACACGTAATTATATTTATTCCTAGAAGACATAAACCTAATAGACATCAAGAAGAAGTCTATCTACATAACAAAATCTTGCTCATGAAACCCATGAAGCAAGCACACCAAAAATACATTTTATTATCTTTGACATCTTCTTTACATAATTACATAGTCAACATGAAGACCAACACAGTTACACTTTTCAACACTAATGATACATTTTTCTTAGGAGGTGCCTCGTGTACAATTGCAAGAAGGTTCAAAGTCATCTTGGACAGTTTTTTGGAGGTCTCTAGAGGTATCCTAAACAACTTAAAAAGCAACATATATGGATGGAATGTCCTTGCTAGAACTCTACAACACATATCCCAAATCTTGGGAGTTCCTTTCAAAGCAAACCGGGACCACTTCAAACATTTGGAACACCCCATTACCAAAGAAACTATGAAATCAAAGATTTGGCACAACTCTATAGAGAAAATGAAGAAGAAAATCCATAGTTGGGGCATTCTTTGGCTCAGTATAGCAGGGAGGATTACTTTAATCAAATATGTTTTAGCAGCTCTCCCTCTCTGTCAATTTTCCACCCTTCAAGACCCTACTGGAATCCATAAACAAATCGAGCTCATCATCAAAAAATTCTTATGGCAGGGAGGTTAAACAAAGACAAAAAAATTCAGTCTAGTAAATTGGAATCAAGTAATTGCTCCTTTTGAAAAAGGAGGTATTTCCATTCGCCTTCTCAAGCTAATGAATATTGCCTTTGGAGCCAAAATCATTGGAGATTTATCATCGGTGAAGCCTCTTAGTGGAAGCAATTTTTGGAGGAAAAGTATTTAAACTTCGCTCGACAATCCCTCCTTACAAGAAAATTGCCCACCAAGCCTTGTTCTAAAATATGGAAATTAGTGAAAAAAGTCCTCCCTCTTATCAAAGAAAACACCTCCAGCATCCCGAGAGGAGGAAAGGATATAAACATTTGGAGAGATAGCATCATGGGCAACTGAAGAATAAAGCCCACATGACAAAGGGCACAATATTTTTCGGACAAATGTCCACGGAAAAACCCAATGCAGGAAAACCGATGCAGCAACTCTTAGAGGGTTTTATTATTATGCAGAATTCTAAATACATTCAAAGGCACCAGACATGGTTTTCCCAAACAGAGAAAATCTCGACAGATGTACCTTTATCACTCGGAGACAAAAAATATGGTTGATTCGGCTGAGGCTTCACACCTTCTGGATTTGCTGAAAACAAGCCCTTTCTGGCCTGCTTGAACCCCAGTGTTGCCTCTCCTGGGACTACGTCAGTCTTACGACCCTGTGTGAGCCTCTGTGCAACACAGGCTGGCCCTGCGTCACCCTAGTTGAGCCTACGCTGCCTCTGCGCAGCTCTAGCTTGTCTTGCGTCACTCTGGCTGAGCCTACGTTGCCTCTACGTTGCTCTGGTTGGGCTTGTGTCACCCTTGTTGGGTCTCTGCACTACTCTGGTATGGATCTGCCTCTCTACCAATGTATCCTCGACCTCGAATATGAAATCCCACTGCCGATCTACCCCTCACTGCACTGCAAGCTCACTCAAAAATTCTCAACAAACTGTGCCCCAGAATTTCGACTTAGCTCGAGTGTTGCTAATATGTGTGTCTCCCTAATTGACCCCAAGCCTTCCTTTAATACTTTTCTCATTGAACAATCAATGGTCATGATCTAATCCCTAATCAACAGCTAAGATTAGAAAAGAATTGATCCACGTCACTTAGAACATTCTCACCCACATGTCTAAATTAATTCACTTTAATTATTTAATTTCCCTAAGTTAGATTTAGGGTCTTCATTAAAATAATTAATATTTTGAATAACTTAGGTTCCATGTGGAATTTCTCCAAACGATTTCTGGGTCTTGGAGATCTCATGTGTTGTAGCCCCTCCACAAAGTTTCGGTGCTAGAGCACATCCGATGCTACCCAAAATCTCAACACTCCCTCTTAGCAAGGAACGTGCTCTAGCAACACTTCACTCCAGAAGTGTTACTCTGATCCATGGCATCAGTCCTTGCGCTGCCGATGCTCGGCTGTTGCCCCTCATCCACTGCGTTGTTGCCTTTTGTACTACTGCCCATGACTCTGCCATAGTCACTGCCTCATCTATACTGCAGCTCCCTCTCAAATGTTGCATCGTGTTGCCCATAGCACTGCCACTGCTAACTGCTGCACTGCAACTCAACTGCGGAGAAGTAAGCAACTGAAGGACATCACCCAAAAATACTGACAAACAAGTCAGTTTGGTTGCATCTCGATACTGAAGCACCCTCCGATGTTGCTCTACGCTGAACCTCTGAAGCTCTGCGTCGTCTGCTGCTTTGCACTGCGTAAGCATTGCCTTTGCGCTGCTGAAATCCCATCAGCCTCTGCGTTGTTGCTGTCTCTCCTCTGCGCTGCTCCAGTCTTCAACATCCTAGCACTGCGAAAGTGCCTCCACGATCCTCTGCACCAAGTAACTCCAGTCATCCTTCTATTTCCTTTAAGGGCTCTCGTAGCTCGTATGTGATCCAAGAGTTTGGGCACCTCAAGGATCCTACACCCCTCTGCAGTTCAAGAGAACTACAGATCAACGTCGCCCCACCTCTTCTCTCGAGGTACATGAGCACTCATGGCCACATCATCATCACTGCCATCATCCCCCTTAGTTGTTGCAGCCTTGGAATCTGAATCTTCCTTGCCCTTCTTCTTCTAAGGACAAGTATTGGCAAAGTGTCCCAATTCGCCACATCTGAAGCACCAGACCTTTAAGAGGTCCTTCTTCTTCCCTTGGTGTTGTCTTTGTCCTTTAGATGCGAGAGCCGCATCTTCCTCCTCCTCCTTCTTGATCTTGGCTCCTCCGTTGTTGCTGCCCATCTTGGACATTCTCCTGATTTCCTCTTGACGAAGAGTTGCCCACATGTCCTCCCAATTTGGAAGTTGTGCTCTGCCCAAAATACTTTGGATAAAGGTCTCCCAATCATTAGTGACTGCATTCAGGGCAGTCCTCACCATGAGACTATCGTCAGGAGTTTCCCCCATAGTAACCAACTGATCTCGAATTGCCTTCAATCGAATGAGGAAGGGATCGATTTCCTCTCCTTTGTGCATCTGAAATAGTCGTAGCTGATTCTCCAGAAGCATATTCCTCTAGACAGAAGTACCTTGATACAATGTGGTCAAGGTCGTCCACATCTCACTTGCCATATTCTTCTCGGGAATGTGTGGGACCATATGATTCTTTACCCCGTCCATTATCAAGTACTTAGCCCTTGCTTGCGCTTCCTCATACTTCTTTAACGGATCAGCATCGACCGGGACAGCCACAGCCTTCTCAGCATAATCTTTGATGTGATACTCATCCAGGACAGATAGGATCTTGGCCTTCTAGATGACGAAGTTAAATGCTCCATCTATCTTGTCTTGATCCCTCAATCCATGAGAGGCCATCTCTGCTCAACAGTGTCGAAGCGGACGCTCTTCTCCCTTCTTCAATTGTTGCTCTCAGTAAGAGACAAGATTAGGATTTCTTGGCAATAGAAAACCCTCTAGAGAATACGATCCCTCTGAACAGTGATTTCCTTCTCGAAAATCCTCCACCAATTCCGCTGAATCAACCCTCTCCAATCACTCTGCTAATCGGATCTCAGACTTCTTGGCTAGAAAGTCTGTTGAGGAACTGCTTCCCCTTATTTTGTCAACCCTACTAGACACTGTTATGCACCGACAGAAACAATGCCCCACCAGCAACTTTTAAGATCAAAAACTGCACCTCCAGCCATAGCAACTAGCACAACGTCACCCCCTCTCAGACTGCGTCACCCACTTGGGCCTGCGTCACCCTCTGTGTCAGCTCTGCGTGAGTTAGACAGGCTCTGCGTCACCCTTTTGGGCCTACGTCAGCTAGACAGGCTCTGCGTCACCCCTGTTGGGTCTACGTTGTCCCTCAGGTGTTGCGTTGCCTCTTTCTGGATCTGGGTTGTCTCAGCCGCTTTCCTACAGAAAAAATCTTCGTCACTTCGTTGATGGCTTCAGCTCCCCCTGATCTGCAATAGCTCTGATACCATGTGAAAAGTTTAGAATCCACATTACATAAACCCTACTGCAGTATTCTGATTTACTTCTCCTACTTGTTTGATTTAATTAACAAGTTATTTTTCTAAAATATTCAGTAAAACATCATAGTAAACACTACTGCAACCTACACATACATATAGATCAAGAACTGAAGAATAAAGCCCACATGACAAAGGACACCATATTTTTCGGACAAATGTCCCTGGAAAAACCCAATGTGGGAAAACCGATGCAACAACTCTTAGAGGGTTTTATTATTATGCAGAATTTTGAATACATTCAAGGGCACCAGACATGGTTTGCCCAAAGAGACAAAATCTCGGCAGATGTACCTCTATCACTCGGAGACAGAAAATATAGTTGATTCAGCTGAGGCTTCACACCTTCTGGATATGTTGAAAACGAGCCCTTTCTGGCCTACTTGAACCCTAACGCTGCCTCTCCTAGCACTGCATCATCCTTATGGCCCTGCATGAGCCTCTGTGCAGCATAGGCTAGCCCTACATCACCCTGGCTGAGTCTACGTTGCCTCTGCGCAGCTCTGGCTTGGCCTGCGTCACTGTGGCTGAGCCTACGCTGCCTTTGCGCTGCTCTGGGTGGGCCTACATCACCCTTGTTGGGTCTCTGCGCTCCTCTGGTACGGATCTGCCTCTCTGCCAATGTATCCTCAGCCTCGGATCTGAAATCCCACTGTCAATCTGCCCCTCATTGCACTGCAATCTCACTTGAAAATTCTCAGCAAACCGCGCCCCAGAATTTCGACTTAGCTCAAGTGCTGCTACTATGTGTGTCTCCAACTGACCCCAAGCCTTCCTTTAATACTTTTCTCATTGAACAATCAACGGTCGTGATCTAATCTCTAATCGACAGCTAATATTAGAAAATATTTGATCCACGTTACTTAGAACATTCTTACCCACATGTCTAAATTAATTCACTTTAATTATTTAATTTCCCTAAGTTAGACTTGGAGTCTTCATTAAAATAATTAATATTTTGAATAACTTAGGTTCCAAGTGGAATTTCTCCAAACGATTTCTGGGTCTTGGAGATCTCATGTGTTCTAGCCCTCCACAAAGTTTCGGAGCTAGAGCACATCCGATGCTACCCAAAATCTCAACACTTCCATGTCTTGAGAGAAAACAACAAAGAGGTTGACAAGCATGCAAACAATGCTTGTATTCGTTCTCAAGGAGAATTAAAAATCAACAATGTGGTCTCCATTCATGCTATCCCTTAATTCCCTCCTATTATCCTATTCTCTACTCGTTCTCCTCGTGATCAGGGAATTCTCCTTTTGGATCTCGCACCTCCTTTCTCCTGTCAGCCTCATATTCCTTATCAAACCTTTTTTCTGCCAATGCTCCCTTCTCCATGCAGATTTCTGGATTGCATATCTCTGCATTGTCTGATTTCCTTTCCCTTTGTAATCATTCCCTGGTTGACTCTTGGTTTCCTCATTTGACCTCCCTCCTTTTTATTTTCTACCTCCCATTCCCTCACCCATGCTTCGTCTTCCTTATTCCCTGTGTTACGCTCTCCTCCTTCGCTGCGTCCTCGCTTTGAAGTTTGATCTACTCCTTCGTTGTGCCTCTTTCGCAGCGTTCTCACGGTGCCTCTGCTTCTCTCTATTCTCACAGCGCTATCTCCCTTCATCATCTGTGTCTTTGTTGCGCTTCTCCCAAATGGATCCTCTCGACAGTGCTTCGAAGACCCAACCGTGTCCACATTACAAGGCACACAAAGTGGCATTTGAACAGATCCGTTCCATGCAAAATCAGATGCGAAACCAAAGCTAATAAGAGGTGGATTTTATTCTACATCAGCTCAATGAGCATCGAAAATAATTTGAAAGGCTCAACAAGAAGTGCACCCATCTGGAAAACACGGTCAATTTTCTGTGAGATATCACATCCAAAAAGCCAGGTGAAAGTTTTAACTCTCTAGATCAAGGCAGCAGAAATCAACAAGAGGAGGAAAAGATAGTCAACAAGGAATAACATAAATCTAAGAATATGGAGCACCAGGATCTTTTTTGCGTACAGACAGAAGGATTTCTCTGATCTCGATCTTAAACCAATCATCATATTTAGTCATGAATTGCAAATGTGATCTGTTGTTACAGCAGTTTGTAAAGATCTATAAACTAGATACAATAGGAAAATTAGGAATCTATGAAGTCAATGTAGCAGCAAGAAAAGAAGAATCAAGGTTTTTTGGTCTCTCCTCCTTCCTTGATTGCTTCAGCCTTATGTAATCGGAAGCTTTGCTTCCATGCTCTTTTGGAATGAATATCAAATATCTGATTATGTTAAAAAAAAAATACAAAATGACTTCAATACCATAATACGTATATTTGAAAATATGCCTTTCTGACAACAAGAGAGGATGTTGGCCCACTGTTGATTAGATTCAGACTGTGTATAAATATATTCCAACTTCATTACTGTGAATATGCATATTCAGAAACTTCTCAACCTAGTGGATCACATATCACAGGTTCTTTTCTTTTACTCCATAGGTCGGCTCTCCCTTTGGTTGACTAGGCTCGAATCCAGTATATGTATGCTCAAAAAAAACTCGTCTTTTATACACAGAATTGTCACTTCATTGTGGATCTGCATTATGAAATCATGACTAAGGGTGAGTGAAGGTAAGTCTTTGCTTCTCTCTTGTAGCCTTTCAATTTCGTATCATCTATTTTCGTGCTCAAAACTTCGATGACTTGGTAGATTCAGTGCTTCCTTTACATGATTCGGACTTGAATTTGCAAATCATGCTCAGAACTTCAATCTTAGTATTTCGAACTTATGCTCAAATCTTCCAACGAAACCCTTAATGGATTCGGTATTTATGCACAGATAGAGCTTTTCGACTCTCTTTGAAAAGGTGACAGAGATTAGTATTTTAGGGCTTCCACTGAAAGACTTATGCACAGACCCAAATTTTGGACCTTTTGGCTTTTTAATAGAGATGACATTGCACAGGCATTTGATGCCTTGCAAAACTCAGAACAATTCTTCAATAAAACTCTTATAATGTACATACCAGAGATAGGAGTTGTTCAGAAATTCAGAATTTTAGATGATGGTTGCAAACCTTAAGAGACCTTTTTAGACCTTCGCTCCTGCATCAACAAGTGCGGCCTTCCTTAAGTTGTTTAGACTAGTCTTTCGGTTCTCAAGGACAAGGATTTTTATGCTCTTGCTTTGATACAGAATATTTGTGGCCGTTATCTAGTGATTAAGGGCTAGAAAAACTTCGATCTGCTTTCCAAAGAGTGCAGCGTTGAGAGGGATGCTCTCTTACTTATTTGATCTCTTGAAACAGAGCTAAGAAACCCTCGCTATCCTTGATGAGACCTGCAGCTTGACTTCTGCAATTAGGGCTTTCCCAGAACTTCTTCTACTAAGTATGCCTAGAAATATTCGATCTGCTTGTCTTGTGGTTCTTATTATCAGGGCTTATAAGCCCTCAAAATCAATTCGCTCTTGCACTGTATACTATGACCTTGTCTCTGCAATTAGGGCTAGAATATGTGCCCAGAAATCTACTCTAGTTGCCTCCACAAATTTGGTCTAGGATTATAATATTCCTCGAGAAGTGATGAAGCCAAATTGATCTTCTAACTGCCCACTGTTAAAAGCCCTAGCTCTGATACCATGTTGAGAAATCTAGGGCATAATAGTTACAGTTATTTAAATTTTCTCGTGACATTATTATTATCATTTAGTTATGTTTTATCATCAAGACAAATGCCAATAAGATGATCACAACACAAACACAAGAACACCAAATGTAGGAGGAAAACCTCTCCTAGAGAGGAAAACCCACAAAGTCTCTTCTTATAGAATTTGTTCAATGAAGACTTCCAAGACCATGACCTTAATCCAAGTGTTGGAAAGTGTAACTAGGTTCGGTCTTCATAATGACTATGTAATTATGTATTTATGTAATGAAGAAGACAAAGATAATAAAATATATTTCTTCTTAAGCTTGCTTCATGGATTTCATGAGCAAGGGATTTTATTATAGGTCAAATACTTCTTCTTGATGTCTTTTAGGATTTGTCATCTTGTCATAAATTTAAAAATTAGAGTCCACGCTTATAAAGTGCCAAAGAAACAATGTAAAAATGTTCAACGCCCTTGTCAACTTGCTGAAAGAATACTCCTTGAAGTCGGCCTCACAACAGTTGGTCAAGCCGGCTTGAAAACACTGCTAATGAACCGTCACACTCCTTCATGGTCAGGTCGGCTTAATTACAGGTTGAGACAACTATATATACTCAACTATGCTGCGCAAAACAGAGACAGAACAGAGCTCGGATCATCTTTAGTTTTCGGGTATATGCATCAGTGAATAGTCCGAGATTGCAGTGCGGAATAATCTGAGTTTGTGGTGCAAAACTATCTGTCTTATGGTGCAGAAGAATACAACCTAATGAAGAAGTCTCTCTCTAGAATGTAAATAAAAGAAGGATCAATCTGCAGAAGACTGACGGTAATCACACTAGACTGAAGGTAATTACGGTAGCTCTCACAAATCGGAGGTGATCTCAGGAAGCATCATATCTGCAGTAAGTGCAAGGGAAAGGTAAGCCTGCACAGCAAAGGGAAGACAGATTGCAAGGAGTGCAAGAAGAGGTTTATCCATAGTACGTTGAAGGTAGACTGCCCAACAAAGGAAGATAGAATGCCAGGAGAAGGCTATCTCAGACAAGAAACAAAGGATCTCTACTCAATGTTTCAAGGGTGCAAAAAGAGGTCTTTAGGATGCCTTGATTAGACCAAGGAAAGGAGGAGTTCACAGTTCAGATATAGGAACCGAGTTTCATTGTATTGGTGCAGTGCAGTGCAAGAAAGAAGGATCAGCAATAAGGAGCCAAGAAGAGCAGTTGACAAGGGTGTTGGAGGTACATTGAGGTCAAGGGTCCGTGTCATGGTCATGGTACTTCTCAACAAAAACTCTACAAGAAGAATTACTTGTGGGTTTTCCTCTCCAAGAGGGAGAGGTTTTGGCCCTGGCTAGAAGAGCCTAAATTTGTGTCTCTTGCATTTTGATAATTGACTTGATGAAAGACTTAATAAGCTAAGAAGAGAAGACATAAGTAAGAAAAATAAGCTCACAAGTAATTATCAAGTAGAAAATTTGAATTAAACTAAGCCCTTCAAATTCTCAACATGGTTTCAGAGCTAAGGTGCTAAAATCAAAGGGCTACTTGTCAAAGAGACACTCAAGGATCAAAAGGCAAGAATCAATTACTCTAGAAAGCATCAAAGTCAAAGTCAAAGTCTTCACTGAAAAGTCAAATCAGTTTGCAAAGAAGATTCTCAAGCCATCTCAAGAAGACCTTCAACCTCATTCAAAGGATCCACTCACCAAGGAGATAATCTTAGACATCAAAGATTCTTGACATTGAAGACTTTGTTGGAAGGCACATCATCAAGCTGCATCCAACACTATCCAACATCTTTGAAGACATCATCATTCTGAAGTAATCATCTAAGACATCCTTGATCCAAGATCACCTATATTAAAGGAATCAATCTAAGAGGGAGTTACTGCTATCATTTTCATCATCATCAAGGAAGTTAATGGAAGGAAGAAATCAATACACTCAAAGTAAGTATCTCTATGACCTCATCTAGATCTGTCAAAATTGTTTATTGCAAAGAGAGCAACAAATTGGTTGGGTCATCAAACTTTAGTGCATGGAAGAAGAGGACAGATTTGAATCTAATCGAAGATGAAGTTATGGGCTACATCAAAGGATCTACAACTCAACCCTCAAAAGAAGATGCTCCAGCTCATGCCACATACATGAAAGGAGAAATCAGAGCCCAGAGGATTCTCATAGAATCCATTAAGGACTCACTCATACCCTATGTATCAAAACTAGAAACTACAAAAGAAATATATGAGAAATTGGTGGAGCTATTCTCCGTGAGTACTGCATGAGAAATAATCTCTCTGAGACAAGAACTATACAAGATGAAATTGTCAAGAGAAAAAGGAATCACTTCATATTTTATGAGGATTTCTGAAATACGAGACTAGCTGCAGGAATTGGGAGAAGTAATGTCTGGTAGTGAAGTGACTACAGTGGTGTTGAATGCTCTACCAGAAGAATGGGGAAACTTCACTTCAAGCTTATATGGGAAGAAAGAAGCAACACCATTCCAAGATCTATGGTCTCTATGTAAAATAGAAGAAATAAGATTGAAAGCCAAAGCTGATACAGGATCAAGTGAAGGGAATCAATCCTTTGCAGCCATGTCCATGAAGAAAGGAAGATTCGGTAAATTTGGCCCTCATAATAAAAGAAGAAATATGTACAAAGTACAATGTTTTGGATGTAATGAACTTGGGCATTATAAAAGGAATTGTCCTAAATCTGGAAAGGACAAAAGGAAAAAAGAAGAAGCCCATGTCACAGATGAAAGAGAAGAACCTCATGCAAAGAAATCTAAGAAAGAAGAAGTGAAAGATCTCTATTATGATTGAGATCATCTTCCTCTTTAAGTGATTTATGTTGGTTGTAATATAGTATGATAGGGAACATTGTATATTAATAGCATCATGATAGAAGCATGGAAGGAGCACTTGTCTTAGAAGAAGTGACTCCTAGGAACCTCACTGATAACAACATTGATGGAAGATAGTCATCTGGATCAAGGGTCATCTATGAAACAAGTGCTGGCACTTTCTAATGGAGTCCTCCTTGGATTCACTAGTTAGAAAGAAAGCAAAAGGTTTCATTGGGAATTATATCTTGAAAAATTATGGGATTAGGATATGATGAGATATTGATGAAGCAGGTCAAGGGAATGAAGTTCTTCATTCTTAGGAAATTGTTGCAGGATGACTCAAATGGATAAGATAAGGTACATATATGCCAACACTGTATGTCGTGAAGTCATTCCATATGGTTGCAAGTGATGGACTTCTATCTTTAGAAGTATGATCAAAGAAAGGAGGATCTCTTCCGGTACACAGGTTGTCATTAACAGATGAAATCAAATACATCCTCATATGGAATATGAGGTGGTTGTATACAAACAAGGAACTATATGTTGGAAGTTCCTGGGAATAAATGAAATTGTGTGGAGAAAGAAAGGAAGAGATCATGAAGTGCAACCATGTCAAGAGGCGGTTATCATCTGGAATCCAAGAAGATGTGACTAGGAGATCTCCTGGGAAGATATGTAGACTTTAATATAAGTCTGATAAAGAAGAAGACTCTTTACATACAAATCTCTAGGAGATGTGTCAATCTGAATAAAGGATGTTGATGCCTACAGGAAGATGTCATGGTGAAAGATCATCACTGAGGTAACTTTTGATTTAAAAGTTCATATGTATATGTTTATCTAAATAATTTTATGCAGGGTTGCCAACCATGTGGTAGGATGTAAGATCCTTGGGAGATGGTTCGAAGGAAAGCAGCATGGCATAAAGGTGGACCAGATGAGAAAGACTAATGAATCACTCTCTGGTAGATGACATCACTCACGGATGAAGTGATGGATGATCTATGCCCTATGAAGCTAAATTTGAAGATTCCTCAAGATCGAAATCCATGACATCGAGGGGAGGAATTCTTCATGAGCAACTGGGTGTCTCACCATTGCTGCTGCAGGTCCCTGGTTAAGAGGGAGCCTGGTGGTAAGTTTCATACTTGGAAGAAACTTGGTAATTCCTAGGAATGAGCTTAGGTACATTCCTTGTATAGGAATGAGTACATTCCCTTCTGGAATAGGTCCTCCCTGGCTGAGAGGGAGAGATAGACACATCATTCTGGTCTTCAACTAGGAAGACGAAATGGAGGATTGGGTAATAGTTTGGCATCCGATATTCTTTGAGAATGAGATAGGGCATTCAAGATAAGAGTAGTCGTGGACAGATATACTTTGAGGGCTAGCTACCCGAGAGAAGAATAGTCCAAGAAGGTCATACTTTGGGAACACTCGGGTGAAGTATGTACCTTGGAGAGACAATGACGATGGTGTTTATAAGTCATGTGTCTCGCCAGCATTGTAGCCCATTGTCTCGTTGAGAGATGGGGTTGTTAGTCAAGGCCTTGCACTAGAACAATGTTTGTTGATATGATGCTATATAGATACGATTACCAATTCGATTCTTCTTATGAGATTCTTCAGATTGAAAGTAACCATGTACCATTATGAATACCTCCCTAGTTAAGAGGGAGTGTTGGAAATTGTAACTAGGTTTGGTCTTCATAATGACTATGTAATTATGTATTTATTTAATGAAGAAGACAAAGATAATAAAATATATTTCTTGTTAAGCTTGCTTCATGGGTTTCATGAGCAAGGGATTTTATTATTGGTCAAAGACTTCTTCTTGATGTCTTTTAGGATTTGTCATCTTTTCATAAATGTACAAATTAGAGTCATGTACATGAAGCAATGTTATGCTTATAAAGTGTCAAAGAAACAATGTAAAAATGTTCAACACCCTTGTCACCTTGCTGAAAGAATACTCCTTGAAGTCGGCCTCACAAAAGTTGGTCAAGCATGCTTGAAAACACTGCTAATGAACCGCTACACTCCATGGTCAGGTCAGCTTGATTACAGGTTGAGACAACTATATATACCCAACTATGTTGCACAGAATAGAGACTGAACAGAGCTTGGATCATCTAAATTTTTTGGGTATATGCATCAGTGAATAGTCTAAGATTGCAATGCGAATAATCTGAGTTTGTGGTGCAAAGCTATCTGTCTTTTGGTGCAGAAGAATACAACCTAATGAAGAAGTCTCTCTCTGGTACGTAAATAAAAGAAGGATCAATCTGCAGAAGACCGAGGGTAATCACAGTAGACTGAGTGCAATTACAGTAGCTCTCGCAAATCGAAGGTGATCTCAAGACGCATCAGATCTGCAGTAAGTGCAGGGGAAAGGTAAGTCTACACAACAAAGGGAAGACACATTGCAAGCAGTGCAAGAAGAATTTTATCCATAGTATGAAGAAGGTAGATTGCCCAACGAAGGAAGATAGTGTGCAAGGAGAAGGCTATCTCAAAAAAGAAACAAAGGATCTCTACTCAGTGTTTTAAGGGTGCAGAAAGAGATCTCTAGGAGGTCGTGATTAGACCAAGGAAAGAAAGAGTTCACAGTTCAGAAATAGGAACCAAGTTTCATTGTATTGGTGCAGTGCAGTGCAGTGCAAGAAAGAAGGATCAGAAATAAGGAGCCAAGAAGAGCAAATGACAAGGGTGTTGGAGGTACATTGAGGTCAAGGGTCTATGTCATGGTCATGGTACTTGTCAACTAAAAGTCTATAAGAAGAATTACTTGCGAGTTTTCCTCTCCAAGAGGGAGAGGTTTTGGCCCTCACTGGAAGAGCCTAAATTTGTGTCTCTTGTGTTTTGATAATTGACTTGATGAAAGACTTGATAAGCTAAGAAGAGAAGACATAAGTAAGAAAAGTAAGCTCACAAGTAATTATCAAGTAGAGAATTTGAATTAAACTAAGCCCTGCCAAATTCTCAACACCAAGACCAAACCTTCCAAGTGATGAGCTTTCCAAAACCCTAAACCAATTCTCTGCAAAATGATGACCAAGGAAACCCTAGTTCTTTCCACGGAGGCTTCTAGACATGACATTTTATATTAAACATTTTTCTTCTTTGACACATGGGCCTTCCAAGGGCTAATACACCATGACCTTGACCTTTTGACTTGTCAACAAGACCCCTAGAGCACTCAATGGGTGCTTTAACCTAGGACCACAACATGATGGGCAAGAAACCCATTTCAATAAGATAATTTTTCTTTTTACAAATAAATTTTCTTTTCATTTTTTTTGACAAGTACATCAAGTGATGACTCAAGTACAAATTATGAAGACCGATACTAGTTAAATTTCAAAAAACTCAACTCTTAGATTGAAATTTATGCTCATTCAAAGTTTGATCAACCAAATTGTGCCACATCAGTAAGGAACCGCCATGTGGCACTCGCACGTAACCCACGCAGACCTGCCATGTCATCCCTAACAGTCCCACACCTCTTATTGTTCTTATGTGGCATCCACGCAGTTGTGTCTTAGCCCATCAGCACCTTCCACGTGGACTTAGGGTCATGGTCCCACTAGGCCCACCCCTAGGGTTTTGCGACGACTCCCCGTTGTAACCGATTCTCTAACCATGTCATCGCGGTTGCAGGTCCCCAGGTAATTCACTCAATACCAACGTAAATTGGTTGGGCAGCCGATAATTCTATCAAATGTCATGGATTCTCCCGATAGTTGCGAGCCATTTTGTCGTTGCGTCCTAGGATCCTTATGATAATACAACCTCACACACACCCAATGGGTTTTTCCCCGTGAACACGTCATCCTACCCGCAGTGCTTTCAACTACGCATTATTTCAATTCTTCTTGGAGAGCCCAGGACTGCGCACATTTCATCCTGGTGGGGTCTCCTTCGCGCATTATTTCAATTCGATACTAGTTACATTTCAAAAAATTCAACTCTTAGATTGAAATTTATGCTCATTCAAAGTTTGATCAACCAAATTGTACCACATCAGTAAGGAACCGCCATGTGGCATTCGCACGTAACCCACGCAGACCTGCCATGTCATCCCTAACAGTCCCACACCTCTCATTGTTCTTATGTGGCATCCACGCAGTTGTGTCTTAGCCCATCAGCACCTTCCACGTGGACTTAGGGTCATGGTCCCAGTAGGCCCACCCCTAGGGTTTTGCACCGACTCCCCGTTGTAACCGATTCTCTAACCATGTCATCGCGGTTGCAGGTCCCCAGGTAATTCACTCAATACCAACGTAAATTGGTTGGGCAGCCGATAATTCTATCAAATGTCATGGATTCTCTCGATAGTTGCGAGCCATTTTGTCGTTGCGTCCTAGGATCCTTATGATAATACAACCTCACACACACCCAATGGGTTTTTCCCCATGAACACGTCATCCTACCCGCGGTGCTTTCAACTACGCATTATTTCAATTCTTCTTGGAGAGCCCAGGACTGCGCACATTTCATCCCGGTGGGGTCTCACTCGCGCATACATCATCCTAACCTGACTCCATCCAACAATCTGCAGGCTAGTTCCTTGAGAACGTGCAAGCCACGCATATGTCATCTTAAGCTCAGCTCCTTCCGACGTTACCCCTTTCAAATATGTTTGGAGAGCCCAAGGCCGCAAGCCTGCAAATAATATCAAGTCGCATTCTTACAAGCAAATGAACAAAGGGATGATCAACAAACTCTAGTCCTCTACGCTTACGGCACAAGGGCTCGAAGTCGAGAGGCCGTTAATGGAAAACGATTAACAACAATGAGGTCAAGGACCTCAAAATAATGGAAAACAATAGTTTCAGAGACAAGAAAAGGGACAAGGCCCCAACACCAGTGCACACAATTTTTATAGTTTAGTTTGGAAAATACACAAGTTACTTGGACCATAATGGCACCAATTACTCAGACCATAATGCCATATTGATAAGTTCATTCATAGAGTCTTGATCAAAAATTTGACTAAGATCATATAGAGTTATAATTTGATCATAAGAAGGGTTGGACAACATAGTCCAAATTCATATCACACAGATTCATGTCACATAGAGCATAGCCACACAGATTCATATCCCAATTACGAATAACATCAGTGAATAGCATCATTCAAACATTCATGCTTATTCATGTAGCTAACTATGTAGCTCATATTAACGACAGCAACACAGAGTTCTATGAAACTAACATAACTATGAGAACATATAAGCAAGCATTCATCATCATTGTGCAAGAACATCAGGTTTTAATCCACACTTTCATTTCACATATCAAACATGGCACAAGTATATACATGGGTAAGCACACTTATCCGATTAACTTAAGTGGTTGGAAACTAAGGGAGGGACTTTAACTCTCCACCCAACTATAGGCCAACTACACTACAGTCCTTCTTGTAGCTAACCATCCCCAAGCCAAATTCAAAATCTGAGGAGTTGACTGCTCAAGGCACAGATAACAAGTTAACCAAACCAAAGAGGGAGTTCACTACCCAGGTGGTTTATAAAATGTCTCATGCAATAAGCACCACAGTGACTCTTTTGCCTCTCTACAATCAATCACAGGGATTTCCAAGGCTCAATGAAGTTCTGCTTAGTCTAGGAATCTCACTCCAAGGGTGGTTTATCAATTGGATTTTCCAGGCAAGCACTGCAAGAGTGTGAAGCCAACTGCCCAAGTGGTTTATCAGCTTACTTGGCAAGAACTTAAGTGGTCTATCAGCCCCCAAGGCAAGCACTTAGTGGTTTATCAACCCTTTTCAATAAGCACCTGAGTGTCTCAGCCTGCCAAGTGATTTATCAGTGTTCCAACAAGCACCCCAATGGTTTATCAACCCATTCAGCAATCTCTAAGTGGTTTATCAACTATCTATTAAGCACTTAGAGGTTTATCAGCTAAGATAGCAAGCACTAAGTGAATAAATGCCTCCATCAAGCCTTCACTAGCCAACCATCACCAACACGCAACCATTGGCCACAACGAAATTATAGGGAATGCCATCCCAACACAGGGCATTGGCTTGAAGCCATCTTCTCTTCTCTTCTCTTCTCTTTTGCGCTTCCTCCTCACTCCTCTCAGGCTCTGTGTGCTCTTCCTCCACTTTTTGTGTGCTTTCTTGTTTAGCCTCTTTTCATCCCCTGTTGCGTAGTCTTGTGTGTTGACTTGCCAACACATCCCACAAGAAGGAAAGTTGCATGGGCCTTGTCCTTCACTTCAAACTACACATACACAACTTCAATGTCTGTTGAGCAGATCATTAATTCGCCAGGGAGATAGATGGGGAAAAAAATTGAAGTGGCTTGGGTTTTTGGGCTTAAACACAACACAAGTAACTTCCCCCTCCTAAGACCTTTGAATCTGTGTCCACTCCTCCAGCTCATCCATATTTGCATTTTTACATTTATTTACATAAACAAATATACATGGTAACATTTACATGCGAGGTAGCAAAAAAGGGATGTTACACTGATCACTTGATGCTCCACACCATCAAAAGAAACCCTTGCATGTCCCAATCCCGATGAGCGATAAAGTATCACATATTAAGAGGTAAAATTGAATGTTATATCATAAAGAGCAAGCTCTAACCCTTGAGTTATACACCCTAAATAAAAGCAGTATTATTAAGAAGTAAAAGGCATACTAGAGGGGTGAAAAAGTAGGCCAAGCAGGGTAACTCATTCCTTCGTGATTTCTCCCTCCATTACATCTATACACTCAAGATGTGGACTCCCATGAGTTGGTCCTGTTGACCATGGCACTTGGTCATGAAGCCTTTTTCCCTCCATTGCAACTCATCTACACCAACACCTATTTATTAAAGAGTTAACCTTGGAAATGCCACCTCCCCTTAGGGGCTAGAAGCACCTAATAGGGTTGACTATTAGCCACCTCTACCAAGATAGGGAACACCTTTATGGGACTTGGTCTAGTTATATATTGGGAGGTAATCCTAATTTAAAGTGTTAGCATTCCCTTAACACAAGTTTGTGTTGAAATTTGTTAGCTCGAAAGGTATTTCCAACTGGAAAAGCCCATGGGAAGTTTTGGTTTGGTTAATGGGCTTTGCACCCAAGGTGTGGGTGTTTGTTGGGGTTTTACACCCAAGGAAAAGCATTTAAATTTTTTATATCGAGTTGAAACTTGAGATAAGTCAACTTAAGAAATGGAAGGTCGACTCACGCATATGAAGGGTCAACTGAGAACCGAAGAGACGTGTCAGTTGGGCTACTTGCACCCCTTCGCATCCCTCATGACTTGTATATATATGTGTGGCAAGGTGTGCCACCAAGGAGGATGTGTTGAGCTCTGAGGTAAGGTCTAAAGGAGTAGACCATGGCATAAAGGACAAGGCCAAGGGTTGAAGAAAGAGGATTGAGACCAAGAAAGTAATTTTTGTGGGTTGGCAACACAAAGGAAGTTAGCCGAAGTGGAGCAAAAAGGTCGCAAGCTTGTGAAGCTCTGTGCAAGGGGGCCTAGGCCTAGAAAAGATAGGCCGCAAGCTTTTAGATGCATCTGAAGATCTAAAGAGGCAATCCCCAAGGCTTAGGGAGCTAGTCGTGAGGCTTAAGGAGCTGGCCACAGGGCTTCAAGAGTTGGTTTTTCCACAACAAGAGAAGGCTAGCCAAAGGTGAGACAAGAGGTCGCAGTAAGAAGGAAAAGGTTGTGGCTCTATGGAGTTGCTACAGGAAGAGCTCTGAGGGCCTAAGGGAGCAAGTCGAGGCCTAAAAGTGTTACAGTAAGTTGGCAGAGGTCTGTTAAAGTGCAACAAGGATTGTTGTGTGAGTGATGCATGCCAGGAGCTTCCAAGTCACCAGGGAGTAGTCCAAAGATGGTTGAAATCTAATAAGGAGCAACAACTAGTGTCGGAGTGAACAATAGCCTAAAAGGAGCTAGGCAATTGAGGAAGGAGGGCCATTGGGCCTAGGAAAGGTGCCAAAGTGACCTGGCAGCTTGTGCGAGGTATGTAAGGTGCCCTAAGACAACAGTTTGAAGAGAGAAAATAGTTGTAAGTTATTCTTTGTGTATTTGGTCTTTACGAAGGATTGTAAATGGCCACTTTCCCTAGTATGGGAGCCCTAAGTTTTTTTATTATAGTACTAATAAGAAATAAGTTTTGTAAATTAAATTATGTGTACTATGCATAATCTAATCCTTGGTATATTCCATTGTACAAAAGTTTTTAAAGTTGGAAATTTTAGTGTGTTTATGTTTTTTGTTGTGTGAAACTACCAAAACAGAGACTAGACATGAGGTGGAAGGATTTCTAACAGTTTGGCCCACGTAGATGCTTATATGATCTTAGCCTCTAATGAATGGATGCCTTCACATGTGTTTAAGTTGGTCTTGCCAGGTGGCCCACTGTAGAACAGGCCTTGAGGGCACCGACTCCATAGGTACCAAGGCCTTATAGAGAGGTTGATGAGTTAGCAGATTGCCAGATGCACGCTTCCCACTTACACCAAAGCATTGGGTAGTATGATGACTTGAGTAATTGATGCACATTCTAGAGTACCCACAGGACCTCAGAAGGTGATCTTATTTTTCCTAGCATGAGGATTTTTTACGGTTGCACCACCGGACATAGCATGCCCCTAAGCTAGCCTTGCCACTACCTGATCGGAAAGCCATGATTCAGAGCCCAGATGAGAATGGTCTTCCATGAGATGACTAGGGAGGGCTTACTACACCTTATGGAACCGTAACGCTAGAGAAAGAAGGAGCTACATTGACCAATGGAGACCCATGGAGATGACGTGGAGGAACCGCAGCTTGATTTGGTACCTTTGGAGCTACTTTGAGGTTGGATTTGACGGCTATTCCTCAAATAATGGATGATCATGATGCTTGGAGACACCTTCAGCCTTCTATTCACCATCGCATAGCATCTGGAGCCCAAAAAGGGCATGACATATCATTTTTGAGGCTTACGGCTCACACATTGATCCAGGTGGATATTGGTGGCCACCCACCTATTCCACTTGGACCCCCACCATCGTCTCTTTCAGTTTTTCAGTTTCACCATAGTTTACTATTTTTAGCATTTTTCGGGTCCTGAACTTCCGAAGTCATTTTGAGGCCCTAAACAATGTTTTTTGGGAAAACCAAGAGCAACATGGAAGTTCCTTTGATGTTGTTCACTCAAAAGTTGTAGTCCTCGGATAGATATTTCTAACGAGGTATTGAGCGCGTCAAATGGAGATCATATGTCAAAGTTACGTCCATGGGAAGTTGATGTACCAATTTACCCAAACGGGGCCCATAGTTTTGGCACTTCATCTCCTAGGGTTAGGTTTTTGGATATTTAGGGTTTTCCATTGTTCCTCAATAATAAATAGGCCTTCAAGCCTCATTGTAACACAATTCAGAGGCATGTAGCCGCCACATTCCTTCTCATAGATAAGTTACCAGTGCCCTAGCTAGTTTATTTCCATTATGTCTGTAAGCATATTTCAGTCATTTGATTTTAATGAAATGAAGTTTTATTTCCGCTGCATCTTTGTATTTATGGCTATATGTGTATTCTGTTGCGTTCCTGTATAAATCTGGATCAACGATATCAAAGAGGTCTGCTCTTTCTCTATTTTTCTTTGCATGTCCCCAACGAGGTTAGGGTATAAGGAGTTAGGGCTCGATTTCTTTGAACCCTTGCAAGATCAGCCTCACAAACCCCAACAACCTCCCATGGTAGAAGAAAAGGAAGACGAGGGAGCATGAGATCCTATCAAATTATTGCTCAAGGAGGCCCAGATCCTTCAATGGCTGCCCACCGGCAGTGCATATGCATCTAGCAGCCACTCTGGAGGCGCCACTCCTTTCAAGGTACAGGACAACTTCGACATTCCTATATTTGAAGGCCAGATAGATGCAGACATCGTAGATAGATGGTTGAATTTGCTAGAAGGCTACATCTCAGTCCATGATTTCTCCAACTGAGAAAAGATTACTTTTGCAATCCTCAAAGCTGCCACCCATGTCAAAGACTGGTGAGAAACCTACTGTGAGCAAAAGGACGGGAGGGAACCCTCTGTGTTCTCGGCCGCACCCACTTGGAATTCGTTCTGAGACGACATCAAGGAACAATATTACCTTGTGAGAAGCTATGAGGACAAATACATCCAATGGACCACGTTGCGACAGCAAAGGGATCAAGATGTGCACAAACTAACGAATTTGTTCCATACCCTGCGCACAAAGTTGCATATTAAAGATTCAAAGAGACATTTGGTGCTCAAATACCACAATTGTTTGCACACATACATTCAGGAGGAAATAGAGTTCCTCGACATTACCTCACTTGGCACGGCATATCGCTATGCTGCCAACATCGAGCAGAAATTTAAGCAGAAGAAGCGAGACTTTGGATCCGCGAATCCGAAGCTAGGGAAAGGCGCCCCCGAACAGCAAAACAAGGGGCAAAGCCAAAGCGGGGCAACTCAGAACAACACCACAAATCCAAAGAAGGACACGGGGAAGTGGTGTGAATTTCATAACAGCCCCACTCACAGCACAAACGAGTGTCGAGCCAAACAATCTCTAGTGGTCGAACTGAAGGCACCTGAAGCAGATGCATGTTCTCATCCTGAGTCAAAACCAGACAAGGGCGATGATAAAGGGAAGCAAATCATTGATGCAGAACCCAGTGCCATTGTTGCCACCACCAAGCTCCAGAGGGAGGAGCCCGAGGATCTAGAGGAGGGGGAGCACCTCTTCCATTTGCAGATGTGGGTGAACGGTTCTCCACTACAATTCCTTGTCGATAGCGGAAGCCAAAAGAACCTCATTTTAGCAGAAGTCGTGAAGCGGCTCGGCCTATCGACGACAGTACACCCGCAGTCGTATGCCATTGGGTGGCTTCACCAAGGAAGAGATCTCTACATCCACCAGCAGTGTCGCCTTTCATACAGCATTAAGCCATTCACAGATGAGGTATTGTGTGATGTTGCTCCTCTTGATGTGTCTAATGTATTATTGGGCCAACCATACTTGTGGAAGCGACATGTTTTGTATGAGTCTAGGCCTTGCTCTGTTGTTATTACTTTGGGAAATAAATTGTACAAGATATCGAAGGTAGTACTGCCTCCTTCCTTCTCTTTGACTACTACAAAACAACGCAGTAAGATTGTTTCCCAAACCAAGAAATTTATTTTCATTACAACTCGCCCACAAGGCAAGAAGAATCCCCTGCACGGCAGCAGCAGATTGACAAAGTCATGGAGGAATACGAGGAAATTTTCTCCTCACCCACAGAGGTTCCTCTATACTGTCAGGTCAAGCACTCCATTGATCTGACCCTAGGCGCGTCGCCACCTGATGTTGCCATACCTCATGCGACCACACAGACAGAATCCACACATGTACTGTCTGAGGCTGATAAAGCAACCAAATTTATTGAACGCATCCAACACGTCTGCCAACAAGTCCACGACATCTTGGACAAATCCAATGCCAAGTACAAGCAGCGCCATGATCAGCATTGGGTGCCACACAACTTCCAGGTGGGTGACAAAGTGTGGCTACATTTGTAGAAGAAGCACCTCGCTGGACCCCACCGCAAGCTTCGCTCGCTCCAATATGGGCCATACACCATCACCAAGGCAAGTGGCTCACCGGGGACCAAGTTTAGCAAAATTTTCCTCATCTCATGGAGGAACTCAACGCAATGGGGACCATTACTTCCTAGGGGGGGAGGAATGATCCAGGTGCATATCGGTGGCCACCCACCTATTCCACTTGGACCCCCACCATCGTCTCTTTCAGTTTTTCAGTTTCACCATAGTTTACTATTTTTAGCAGTTTTTCAAAGCTGTTTTGAGTCCCTAAACAGCGTTTTTTGGGAAAATTGGAAGCAACATAGAAATTCCTTCGATGTTGCTCACTCAAAAGTTGTAGTCCTTGGATAGATCTTTTTAACAAGGTATTGAGCACGTCAAACCGAGATCATATGCCAAAGTTACGTCCCCAAGAAGTTGATGTACCAATTTACCCAAACGAGGCCCATAGTTTTGGCTCTTCATCTCCTAGGGTTAGGTTTTTTGATATTTAGGGTTTTCCATTGTTCCTCAATAATAAATAGGCCTTCGAGCCTCATTGTAACACAGTTCAGAGGCCTGTATCTGCCACATCTCTTCTCAGAAATAAGCTACCATCGCCCTAGCTAGTTTATTTCCATTATGTCTGTAAGCATCTTTCAGTCATTTGATTTTAATGAAATGAAGTTTTATTTCCACTGCATCTTTTTATTTATGGCTATATGTGTATTATGGTGCATTCCTGTATAAATACGGATCACACATGTGGGTCTATTTTGGCATAATTTCATGTTGAGCTAGTGGGTTGGCTTGTAACCCTAGGTTTTCTTGTGTTTACTCATTGTCAAACTTGTTTTAGGTGTTTCTTAGCTAAAATTAGGTGAGGTAGACCTATATAAATAAAAGGTCACCTCACATTTCATTTCATCATCACTTGTAAAAATATTATTTTGACCTCTTAGAAGATTTTGGCCTAGCTCTTGTCCTTCCTACTCTTGTGGAGATGTGATCTTTATGGATATTTTGCTATTAGGGACTAGTCCTTATTTTGGGGACGTCATTTTGGGATAATGAAGGATTTTTCATTGATATCTTGTGAGTATTTGTGAATATCTTTTTATGGTTATTGTATGCAATCTATTTTTCTAGTGTTTCTATATTCCGTATCTAAATGCATATCTTTATATGAAATTTTTGGTGAAATGTTGCATGCTTTAATTAAGAATCTTGAACATCCCTTGAGAACCTCCTAGAGAGATTTTCTCTCACTTTTATCCCTATATTGAATGATAGCTAGTGTTTTGAAAGTGGAAACTTAGGGTTTCCCCCTTACTGCTTTCAAGAGTTTGATATTTCCATAGTAATTTTCCCTTAAACTCCATCACCCTAGTAATTAGTATGTGTTGGCCTCCACATATATGGTCAATACTATAAAAATCTCTTTCCTTTCTCACACTTAATCAATTTCAGCCCTTCATGGCAAGCCACTAGGGCTAGGGCATAGGGCCGAATTCAACTAGGGTTGAAGCATTGGCTTATTTTGAAGTCATTCTTGCTGGTTGGACCTTACAACACCTATATCTTGTATTTTTCATGGTTGGAATAACCTCCTTAAATCTAACATCACAAACCCTAGGAAACCCTAATCTAGCATCAAGGCTTCAACATCAGTCTTGTTGAAGGCTTATGGCTCCATTTTTTATCATATCTTTCTTACAAGCCTTTTCTTGGTCTTATATGCCTAAGTGTGCCATTGTTGTAGCATATCATCCAAACCCTAGGCTATAAGCCTTCCTTGTAAACTCCTTGGAGGGTACGCCATTTCTTATCACATTAGATTGAGCCTTGTTCTTAGTCTAAGTGCCCTACCTGAGCCTATCAAAGTTGTCATCATTGGGCTATTGACTTAGAATATTTGTTGGGTGACTTATACCGAGAAGCCTCCCTTGTGGTGAAACTCCACTAAAATAAATGGAGTGTTGAGGTGACAATTGCCCCCACCCCATAGTTGTATCTTGGTCTAGCCCTTACCTTGTGAGGCCCCTCACAAGACCAAATAGATTTTGAGGCAATAAGCACCAAAGCCCCTAGTATATTCAATTTATCTTCTATCTTCAAGATCATAAATGAGCCCCCTTCACCTACCTCCCCATAATAGAACCAAAAAATTAAACATATTGGATACAATGTTCCAAGAATCATCCCCCCACACCCATGCATCAGACCTCGTAATGCATTATGCAAAACCGTGACCGAAGTGTGCTCGGAACCCTGTTTCGGGCTACATTTCCACGATTCCTGGAATTTTCAAACAACTATGACAAACTGTGCTTCTTAGGGTCTAGGTGCTCCCTTGATGTTCCCTAATGGTAATGTTAAATTCTTAAAATAAAGTGGCATTCTCCTTTATCTTTCATTTTCATCCTTTTACTTAAATTTTTACTATTACCATTAATTGAATTTGGAATCTTTGAGAGTGGTTCCAACCTCATCAGACTTCATATGGATAAAATAGAATTTCATATCCCATTCAAAAATTAGCAAGCTTAATAGTTTTCAAGATTTCAAGATCAATGGGATTGCCACATTTCATTAGATTCTATCACATATGAAGGTATGTGATTGGAATTTAATCAACAACACCAAGCCCTATATGTACCCCAGTGTTGGTGGTGTTGAATGTTGAAATCCTTTTCCATGGCCTTAACAAAAATGTATAATTCACTCCATTACCTACTCATATGCACATGGTAGCGAACGAAGACCCCCATTCCCCAATGGATGAGGCACTTATCAAAATTTATGAAGATTGAAAGTCCAGCAAGGCATTTATGCCCCTTCTTCTCTCTCCTCTTCTCTCTACTTCTCTCAAATTTTGTACCCCTGCGAGGGAATTGTAATAAATGAATGGTAGCATGATGAACTTATGTAACAGACTTAGGCAACTTAGGACTCGATTACTAAGTGAGTCAACTATAGAGTGTTTTTTTCACTTGACTAATTATTTTTGCTTTCCAGCGATAAAAAATTAGTCGATTTTTTCACTCACATAACCTTCAAAGCTGGAGTGCGGCTTAATGTCTAGGTTCGATGTATATTACCATGCTAGGTCATATCCAATCTTACAGAATTTGACTAGGTCTTTCTAGGATTTTTTAATTAATTAATAATTCCCACAAGACGGGAATTTTAATTAATTTCCCATGTATCGATGTAAATAAGTGGCATTAGGAGATGCTGGTGGCATGTGAGAGCTTGAAATTCATGCTCAAAACCCCAACATTATCGTAAGACCCACTTTGGGGGTCCAAAAATGAATAGTTCCCCGTGAAAAATCACTTCCCCTAATAAAAGCAATGTTATCAGAACCAAACCGGTGATCGAACCGGAAAACCTTGTGGACCGGGAACCAGTTGAAACTAGACTAGAACCAGTAAAAAAACTGGACCAAAAAACCAGTTTACCAAAAACACATGAAATATCATTTAAAAAAAAACATATATATTCATGTGCATTCATATGAATCCAAACCATTTATACACAAATATGCAAAAGTTCTCATTTATATAACAATAATGCATATAACCAAAATAACACTTAGTGCAAAACATTGCTAAACCAAAATACATCAAGAAGCAAGCTCTAAAAGGCCTCTATAGTCCAAAATAGCATGATACTACAATACTACAGCTACAAGTGTTAATTGTCATCATTAGAATCCCTATCCTCCTCATCTGCAGTATAAGTAGCCTCCAAGTCTGCAATGGGATTACGGCTCGATTCCCCTGGCCCTGAAGGAGGTACTTATGATATATTTGCCTCTGCAACTTGTGGAGGTGGGTCCAAGTCCAACCAAGAAAGGTCTTTATTGTCAAATTTTGATGCCTAACTCTCCACAACCCATTTTGATGTTGCATCAAAGTCACTCAAGACAATGTTGCTTGATTCAAGGGTTTTGTTCAGCGATTGGTTGCGCCTCAACCTAAGGTTGTATTGAACATAAACCATGTCATTCAACCGTTTTTGCTCCAAATGGTTCCTCTTCTTAGTGTGTATATGATCAAACACACTCCAATTCTGCTCACACCCTAAAGCACTATATGTCTGGCTCAATATTCGAATTGCAAATTTTTGCAAATGAGAGCATTCACCACCAAATTGTTGCCACCAATAGGTTGCAAAAAGGGTGGAAGGCAAAGAAGTATTAACAAATGACTTTGAAAATTGGACTCAACAATTGCAAATTGAAATGAGTAATATAATAATTTACAAATTTTGACAGGTCTTCCCTGGGGTATCCCTTGCTCTAATTCTTACAACCATAGAAATGCCAAAGGTACCGATACTCTCATTGAAATTCAAGAGTTTGATATGAATTTGATCTTGAGTCTTGGGATCTGGGACCATGCACTCAATGCATTTATGCAATCCCCCTCCACCCCCTCCCCCCAAATCTGCCTCAAAACTTGTAATGTAATGGTACCTTCAAAGTTCAGAAAAAAGTATTCATCAACCAATTTTGAATATTTGGTAAAGATTTTCGAATCAATAATGAATGACTAAAGTTAAAAGTTATAGCTTATAAGCATTGAAATCCAAAATTACATACCTTGGATTTAAGTAGTAGCTAGCTTCATGTAAAGGTCTATGGTGTTGTGTGTTCCTTCTTTCATCAATGATTCTCCATAGAGAATGTACTTTTGACTTTTATCCCCATATATTGCCTTTATTTGTTTCTTGGCCTAATCCATGGCCTCATAAACAAAACCCATGATAGGTTTATCATTATCCACCATCTACAAAACTCTCACAAGAGGCTCACTAAATAGCACAATCTCCTTTGCTTTTGACCAAATGTCAAATACTCGGTCAACCATCTATTTCCCTTCATCCTTTTTGCTCCATTGAGATTCATTTCATTCATCACAAGAAAACATCTTCCTCGAGTTGGACTTTTGTTGAACATGGGACTACAACGAACTAAAGTTTGTTGCAAATCATGTAATGGTTGATCAAAAAGTTCTTTAACCCCAGTGTGCTTTCTCATAAGGTTCAAAACCCATGAGTGGTTGTAGATGTACCTAATTATGGATTTTGCTTCATCCACACACTTCTTCACCCACTCAATTTTGCCAATATCCTCAAGCATGAGGTCCAAATAATGGGTTGCATATGGAGACCACCAAATGGTGGGGTGTTTTTCCTCCAACATCTTTCCAGTTGCAACATAGTTGGAGGCATTATTTGTGATCACTTGTACAACATTTTCAAACCCTACTTCCATAACTACTTCATCCAAAAGACGAAATAGTAATTGTGCATCCTTCACCTGATCAGATGCATCAATAGATTTGAGAAACATAGTACCTTCTGGACAAGCAATTAAGAAATTTAATATGGTATGAGATCTGTTGACCACTCTATGTCAACGACACCATAGCAGTACACCCCCATTTTTTCAAATGGGACTCATCATGTTCGAGATGTTCGCACCATTCAGATTTCAATTGTCAAACGATAGTTTTATAAATGATGTAAACCCATTCTGCATGTTTATGATGTAAATGATCTAAGTAAGACCACCATGTATGTAACAACCTACGTAAGCCTAGTATTTTGGTGATGATTTCTATCCTATGAGGCTTTTTGTCTTACTGATTCATTTGTGTTTCTCGACACAAGTGATCGGCAAAGTTTTCCCCTCCAGCCTCACCCCAAAGCTAAGGTGGATTTTGTCATCAAGATGCTAAGTGAGTCCTAGTGTTTTCTATCGAGTCTTTGTAAAAGTAGTTTGGGAATAATCCTAGCTAATTGGCTAGATTATTTTATTACAAGCTGCTTGATCTACTAGATCATGTTTTGAGTCGCAGAATTGGGTAGCTATTTGAGGGTCTATACGAATGGGTATTCCCCCTTTATGTGTCTAAATGTATTTATCTTATGTAAAAAGGGTTTGAAAAATAATTAAATCCCCTCTCAGCCAATTAATTAAATCTCTGGCCAAATTAATTTAAAAATCCTAAGCCAGAAATTTAATTAATTTTAAGTCCTAGGTGAATTAAAATTCTTCATAGGCAAAATTCGTGGGTCCTTGAAAAATAAATTTTTAAAGATCCCAGGCCAAGGGAATATTGAAAATTTCAAGAAATTTTGGACTCTTGGGCCTCGGTGGTTAAGTCAAAATCAAAATTTCAAGGTAATTAACACAAAAATATTATTTTTGAGTTAATTAAAATGGAATTAAATGATAAATTCGAATTTCCTCAAAATTATAATTTCGACGGTCCAGATTAAAAGATAATTAAATCTTTTCAACGGTCGAAATTATTTTGACAAGGAACAACTAGATAATTAAATCTTTTCGACGGTCGAGATTATTTTGACAAGAATCAACTGAACTAGCCGTTGGAGATTTTATCTTATAAATTAGAGGTCTTTGTCAGTCTTTTGATATCTGATCTTTGAATCGTACACTTGTTCTTGGAATATCTTGTAATTTTTTTGATGAATAAAGCATAAAGACTTTGGGGTTACAAACTTTGGTGTTCCTTTTCCAGATCTATGTTGTGATATTGTCTCTAAACTCTGCTACTTCTATTGGCATTTGATGGTTGATGGCCTTTATGGATTAATCTGCATATAGGTATCTTGTGCAGTTTTCTGAGTTTCTAAAATCGCATTTGATTTAACAGAAATATTAGTTATCTATTTTTCTGAAAAATATCATGTTTATTTTTAAATCTCTATCAATCTAAAATTCACATCTAATTGTGCAGAGATCATTTTTAAAGGTTTGAGCGTTTGGGGAAGTCTTCAGTTAGACCAGCCAGCTCTCAGATTTCATAAAAATCTGAAAAAGCTCATTGTTTCCTAATTCCCAAAGTTATCTTACGAAATTTTGTTGTTGCAGGGTCTTCTCGGCTTGTGCCTATTTTAATTTCTCTTTTTTATTTTTTGTGCAAAATGGTTTTAAATCTGACCATGAGGGCCTCTGATCTGTAAATTAGCACTGTAAATTTGCAAATATTCTCTAAAGTTTAAGGGTTTATTCTCTGTGCATAGTTTGGGTTTTTTCTGGTTTTGTGCAGGTTTACAGGGAGATTCTCAGAAATTTTTTAGATTTGAGCCAAATCTAGGCCTCGGAGGATAAGATCTGGCCTCAGGATTGAATCTGGTTGCAGATCTGAGCTTGATCTCTGTTCTAAAATATTTAATAGTTGCAGGTGTTTTTATTGAATTCATTTCTGCTGGGAAAAAGGGAGAAATTCAAGTATGCCTGCCAATCTTCTATTTGTTGGTTGTCCATATTTCTCTGTCGGCTGTCCTCATCGCTGCCCCAACGTGCTTCATCATCCATCATAGCCCAGCGTCTTAAATTCTGATCCTCATTCCTGGCATCCACGCAGCCTTTTCCACAACCTCTACATACTTTCTGCCCTCCTTGCCGTCCTCATTTTTCCCTTTGTCCACATCCTCCCGTTGGTTGTTCCCTCACCCACGCACTTATCCGTTGCCTTTGCTCCTCTCTGCAGCCCATCCTTCTTAGCTTGCAAATGCAGCTGCTCTCCCTCTTTCATTTCTACGCTGTCATTTTTTATTTGTTGTCCAGCCTTGACCCTTGATTGCCGTCCTCGCTCAGCCTTTACACCTTCACTGTCTCAGCCGGCATCCTCCTCACGCTGTCGTTGCCGTCTTTTCCTCTCCCTCCTTTACCGTTGATTTCTACCTGCATAAACATAACACTCACCATATATGTGATTTCTCATTTTTTTTAGTTTGGTTTTAATTTTTAGATTTAGACTTTAGATTTTTAGAGCTTTACATTAGATTTAGATTTTTTAGTTTTAGTTTTAATTAAAATTTAGATTTTCATTTAAAACTTTTCTTCTTAGTTTTAATCGAAATTTTCTTTAGTAGTTTAGTTAGCGTTAGAATTTTTTTTTTTTAATCTGTTTTTTTGGGATTTCATTTTATTTAGACTTTAGAAACTTTAAAATCAAAACAAATAAAACATCTAACTTTAGATTTTTCGATTTTTGATTAGTTAGCTTAGATTTTATCTTTTTTAGTTTGACTTCTTTTTTTGTTTTATTTTTAGAGATTTTAAAACTTAAAATAAAAATATATATATATAAAATATAAAAAAATTAAAAATTAAAAAAGGTCCAAAAATTTTTAAATTTTTAACTTTAGAAAATTCTCAAAAAACTTAAAAATTTTACATAGTCAAGGTGAGCTTTAAATTTATTTCTATCTAAATTTTGCTATAGATTTCTGAATTGGAATTATCTGGAATATCATAAATTCGAAAATATTGGAAATATCTGGCATTTAAATTTGATGGTACCCTCATGATATATTTTTGTTTCGAATTTAAATCGCTTGTTCAAAGTATTTTTATGCTTAGCTGTGGTTGATCAACTTTAATTATGGTTTTAAATTACTTGAAAATCAGTAATTAATTGTTTAAGTCAACTTTGGGAATATTTCAAGTGATGATAAATTGCATGTCTTTATCGAACATTGTTAATGCATAATTGTGAGGGTGTTTTATTGAATATCATTGTGGTGGATTGATTTTTCATAGCAGCAATTGCATATCAATTACTTGACTTTAATTTCATAACGAGATATTTTGACTCCACAAGGCACTGGTTTTGAAGTTTCAAATCTAATCGGATCTATAAAATCTCGTTAATCTTAACAAGTACTTGATCATTTAACTGTGTCTCCTGAATTGGTTGGTTTTCAACCAGTTCTCCTTCTTCATTTTCATTAGGGTCTAACTCTCTTAGTCTGCAAGGAGACAGCTTAGATAGAGAGATTGGGGATCAGGGTGACAGCTCCCGATCTGAGCCGTTGTCGCGGTGCCTAGACATTTTGTGCGACAACATTTTTTGGCGCCATTGCCGGGGAACAATTTATTGGACTTTGGCTTTACGACATTCGTTTTTTTCTTTGTCTTTCATCTTAGATATTTGAGTTAACTTCCTATCCTAGTGGCGACTCCATTGGCTTCATCTTCCATAGGAATTTGCACTAAAAGACATCCAAGTAGCTTGATTAATCCTACTCCAGATCCTAAAAAGGTTCTGAGAGTCTGATTACACAAGCTCTCTTCTCGTACACTTCTTGTTAATCTCGGCCAGGAAGCTATCTCTGATATCATGGATTTATATGCCCCGTGTAATTTTGCTAATATTCAAGGTCAGCCCCATGATTTCCCTCAACATGGAATGGATAAGTTACCTTCTTTTCAAGGAAATAATGCAGTTAGTGTCAAATCTCATTTAAGTGCTTTCACTGGTTGGTGGAATAAATGGGCTAGAAATAATAATTTCGAGGATGTAAAGATGTGTTGTTTTATTCTTACCTTTGAACAGGATGCTATGGATTGGTTTACTGAAAAGCTTGATAATTCATTTGATACTTTTCAGTCAATTCTAGCAACCTTCAAGGATAAGTTTGGTGATAAAAGGGAAGATAGGCATTTGGTGAAAGATATCAGTACCATAAAAAAAAAAAGAATGAAACGATGGAAGAATTTAACAAGAGATTTAATGGTATTCTTAGGGAAATATCTCATACTCATAATCCTCCTGATGGGTCTCTTCTAAATTTTTACATTGATGCTTTTAAATCTGATACTTCATATGAGCTAAGACATGCTAAGACTGTTGATTATAAAGCTTGCCAAACTTTAGCTGAAGAACTTGAAAAGGACAAAAGGGCATCGGGAAAATCTGAAATTCCTGGTTTTGATAGGGCTGCAACTAAGTTGAAAGGACCTAAAGGTAAAGAGCCTCTGGAAAATGATGATGACCCTATGAAAAAGTTAATGCAAAAGCTTGAAAGCATGGAGCTTAACCAAGCGACATTAATCTCTGACCATGCTAAGGAAATAAGCACTTTGCAGTCTAGGTTGGTCCAAATGGAAAGGGCTCAAGCGCAAAATTCCCAACCTAGGAATCATAATAATGATAATCGAGGTAATAATACTTGGCAGAAAAAAGGTCAGCCTAGTGAGCAGAGACCTCCTAATCCGCTTGAATCTACTAATATGGTTGATGAAGCTCCACCTTATTGTAGAGCTTGTGATGCTCTTCATGAGGAGGTTACTTGTCCCACTGTTAAAAGAATCATAAATAGTGGAATGTTTGGGGCAAGTAATCAGATAAATGTTGTTGGTCAGGAGTTTTTTTTGTCTATGGAAGATTGGATGGAAGTGAAGGAAAATAGTCAGGAGGTTAGGCCTTTTACATCTTCGCATATTATCAATAATTTTGATCATGAGAGGGATTTGATGATTGAATTATTTGGTGAAAAGCCTTCTCCTGATCAAGTTTTGGAAATTGCTAAGGACAAAGGATCAACTTATCAAAGAAGGGATAAAGAGCAAGGTAATAATCTGACTCCCCCTCGATTTTTTAATCCTAGTCCTGGTTTGAATATTGATTTGGGCGCATGGTTGAATAATGCTAAGATCTTGGTACCTGTCACTAAGATGTTAAAGCTTCCCACTCAGAGAGCTAAAGTTTTAGATGTTCTTGGAGTTTCGCATGTTAATGTTGCTCAAGATAAGACTCCTGAAGTTTCTTATCAAGATGCCCCTATATATCTGCAAAAAATGGAGTCGGATAATAAGGAGCATCAACCATTTTTTGTTACTTTGATTGTTAATGGTTATAAATTGAATAATTGTATGCTAGATTCCGGTGCTTCAGCTTGTGTCATGACCAAGAGGGTCATGGAACAACTTAATTTAAGAGTTTCCAGACCATACTACAACAGATGTGCCATGGATTCTACGAAAATTGAAGTTCATGTGTTAATCAAGGATTTGCAAGTTCATTTATTGGTTTACCCGGATATAATGATTGTTATGGACATAGTTGTAATTGATGTTCTGGATGCTTGGGGTATGTTGTTATCTAGAAAGTGGGCCTCTGATCTAGGAGGAAGTATTCAGATGAATTGGTCTTATGCTATGATTCATTCCCCTAGAGGTGAAGGGTTTGTGAAGCTAAATAGAGAGCCTGAAATAAGATTCCATGTGGAAGATCCTAAAAGACCTCATAATGAAATAATTAAGGAACAACCTGACATGGGGAATTATGCTATTATGTATAACTTCATAGTTCCTTTAGATGACAAGGTTGATGAGAAGTTTGAGGACCTAGGGGATCAGGTTTGGCACATGCATTTTGATGGTGCGGCATCTAGGCATGGTAAGGGTGTTGGAATTGTATCGAAGTCTCCCCTTGGTCATATTTTTAAGTTTGCCTATAGACTTGAGTTCGATGCAACCAACAATGTGGCTGAATATAAAGCCTTGTTGTTGAGTTTTGAGTTGGCAAAAGCTTTAAGAATCAAGTTACTTAGTATCAAGGGAGACTCTGATTTGGTTATCATGCAAGTTAAGAATAAATTTACATGTAAAAATCAAAGGTTAAGGAATTATCGGAATGTTGTGTGGGATGTTATGGAACACTTTGATGCCATTAACCTTGAAGCTATTCCAAGAGAAAAAAATAGCTTGGCAGATGAGCTTGATGTGGCCGCTTCTACTTTACAATTATCTGATGAATTAATTAAAGATAAGATAAAAATGGAAATTGTTTTCAAACCGTCAATCCCAGATAATTCAGAGCATTGGCAAGTTTTTAATGATGAAAAGAAGGTCATTCGTTTTCCTAATTATTTGGATGAGTTTGAAAATTTTCAGATAAGTTCTAGGGAGGATGGATCTGATGATCATGATGATATTATAAATCCTACTCCTGGGAATATTGTTGCTTTAGAGCAGCACTTTGATCGGCATGATGCCACAAAAAATGAAAGAGGAAAATAAAATGGATCCTGGTGAATTCATTGAAGTAAATATTAGTGCTTCTGAGGACCCTAAGATTGTCAAAATTGGTAAAGGTACTAATGAAGAAGAAAGGAAAAAGATGACAAATTTACTTCATGAATATAGGGATGTTTTAGCATTTTTGTATAATGAATTAAAAGGATATAGGGAAGATGTCATGCAACACATTATCCCTTTCAAAGATGAGAATGCTAAACCTTTTCGTCAAAAGCTTAGGCAAATAAATCCTAAGTTAGCCCCTTTGGTTCAGAAAGAGCTTTCAAAAATGCTCGCAGTTGGAATCATTGCTCAAACTAGACATTCAACATGGTGTTCCAACCTGGTGATTGTCAGAAAGAAGAATGGTACCATTAGACTTTGTGTCGACTTTAGAAACCTTAATCTAGCATGTAAAAAGGATAATTACCCTTTGCCCAACATGGAGACTATGTTGCAAAGAGTAACAGGTTCAGGAATGATGTCATTGCTATATGGTTTTTCTGGATACAATCAAATTTGGGTTAAAAAAGAAGATTGTCACAAAACTACATTCACCACACCATAGGGTACTTTCGAATACATTAGAATGCCTTTTAGGTTGACTAATGCTGGGGCTACTTTTCAGAGGGCTATGGATTATGCTTCTAAAGGTTTAATTGGAAAAATTATTGAAATTTATCAGGATGATCTTACTGTTTTTTCTAAAGATGGTATTTCTTTCTAAAGATGATATTAGTCACATAGGTCACCTTAAGCAAGTCTTTGATAGGCGTAGAGAATTTGGTATTTCCTTGAATCTAGCTAAGTCCGTTTTTGGAGTAACTGAAGGGAAATTACTTGGTCACATCATCTCCAAAGATGGGATCAAGATTGATCCTGGAAGAGTTGAGGCAATCCAAAAGATTCCTCTACCTCATAATCTTAGATCCCTTCAGTCTTTTCTAGGAAAAACTAATTTTCTTAGAAGATTTATTCCAAATTACGCAGAAATAGCTAAGCCTATTCAAAGTCTTCTAAAAAAGGATGTAAATTTTTTGTGGAAAGAAGATGGTAAAAAGGCTTTTCAAGGAATTAAGGGTGCCATTGCCAAAGCTCATGTTTTGGCAAGTCCTGATTATTCTAAGGATTTCATGATTTTCTCTTTCGCTTCTGAAGATACCATTGCTGATGTCTTATTACAAAAGAATAAGGAAGGTCACGAACAGCCTATTTCTTTCATGAGTAGAGCGCTTCAAAATTCTAAATTAAATTATACTACTATGGAAAAGCAAGTCTATGCTTTGGTTAAGTCTCTTAAGCATTTTAGGACTTATGTGGGTTATTCTAAAATCATTGCTTTCGTCTCGCATTCCGCGATTAAAGATATCTTAACTCAAACTGATTGCTTAGGGACTCGTGCTAGGTGGGTTACTAAAATTCAAGAGTATGATTTAGAGATTAGGCCCACCAAGTTAGTTAAGGGTCAAGGCTTGGCTGAAATGATGATCGAAGGTAATGAGAAAGTGCTTGGTTTGATTTGTCTTAATGATGTATCTTCGCCTGAGCTGCAAAGGTTAGGAGAGCATGAATGGTATAGGGACATTAATTATTATTTGTTAAATCTTACATGTCCTGACCATTTTGTTGCTCATAGAAGAAGCGCTCTTAGATTAAAAGCCACTAAGTATTGCCTCATGAAGGATGGCCTTAGATGGAGAAATCTTGAGGGGATAATAATTAGGTGTGTTGATGAGATTGAGTCTAAGAAGTTGATTTCTGAGTTTCATTTAAGATTTTGTGGTGGTCATTATGCTGCTAGAACTATCGCCCACAAAATTCTGAGAGTTGGTTATTATTTGCCTTCGATTTTTTCAGATGTGCATAAATTTGTCAGAAGTTGCCAAGCCTGTCAACTATTCACTAGGAAGCAGAGCCTAGCTGCCCTGCCCCTACAAACTGTGGTTGTTGAGGCACCTTTTCAACAGTGGGGTCTGGATTTCATCAGAAAATTCCATGAAAATTCTAGCAATGGCTACTCGTAGATCTTAACTGTGACTGATTATTTTACAAAATGGGTTGAAGCCATTCCTGCTAAGAATGCCAATGAAAAGGTCATTATGGACTTTATTGAAAATCAAATCGTTACTAGATTTGGTGTCCCTGCCAAGATCACCACTGATAATGCCAAGGCTTTTAGTTCTTTTGAATTTTCATCTTTTTGTTTTAAGTATGGCATTACATTATCTCATTCATCTAACTACTATCCTCAAGGTAATGGCTTAGCTAAGTCAAGTAATGAAAATCTTATAACCATTATCAAGAAGATAGTAGGAGATAATAAGCGATATTGGGATAGCAAAATCAAGTATGCTTTGTGGGCAGATAGAATTACTAAAAAGAAAGCTACTGGTAAAATTCCTTTTGAATTAATTTATGGCTTAGATGTAACTTTGCCTGTGCACCTTAAATTACCAGCTTACCAACTCCTTCAACATTTTTCCACTGATAAAGATGTTGTTCAAAATAGAATTGATCAGATTGTGGAGTTGGATGAAACTCGCAGGAAAGATTTAGATAATATGTGTAAGAATCAATCTAACATTAAGAAAAGTTTTGATAAATCATCTCGATCTAGATCTTTGCAGGTTGGAGACATGGTATTACTTTGGGACAGAAATAATGAAAAGCCCGAAAAACAAAAGAAATTTGACAGTTTGTGGCTAGGACCTTATATTATCAGAGACATTGTTGGACCAAACTCATTCCACTTGAGCACGTTGGAAGGCGAACCACTTCAATAACCTGCGAATGGCCAACTGCTCAATTTGTTCTTCAGAGATGACATCTAATGCCATTGGGCATCCTTTGTATTGTATTTCTAACCTTACTCCTTGTCCTTTCAGCATTTCATTTTGTAGTTAGATTAGATTTACTTTTCATGTCAAGTAGAATAATAAATGATAGAAGAGCTTCTATTTTTCATGTGCCTAATGTTATATGATGATATTTGGATGGATGCTACTTATGTGATTTTGTGTGTTGCTTGGATGCAGATTCTGGATTCTCACATTCCTTCAATGAAGCAACGTGTCCCCAAATAGAGCCAGATGTTCACCACACTTTGTCAACAACTCCATAGCAGTACACCCCCATTTTTTCAAATGGGATTCATCATGTTCGAGATGTTCGCGCCATTCAGATTTCATTTTGTCAGACGACAATTTTATAAATAATGTAAACCCATTCTGCATGTTTATGATGTAAATGATCTAAGTAAGACCACCATGTATGTAACAACCTAGATAAGCCTAGTATTTTGGTGATGATTTCTATCCTAGGAGGTTTTTTGTCTCATTGATTCATTTGTGTTTCTCGACACAAGTGATCGGTAGAGTTTTCCCCTCTAACCTCACCCCAAAGCCAAGGTGGATTTTGTCATCAAGATACTAAGTGAGTCCTAGTGTTTTCTATCGAGTCTTTGTAAAAGTAGTTTGGGAATAATCCTAGGTAATTGGCTAGATTATTTTATTACAAGTTGCTTGGTCTACTAGATAATGTTTTGAGTCGCAGAATTAGGTAGCTTTTTGGTTTATATGAATGGGTATTCCCCCTTTATGTGTCTAAATGTATTTATCTTATGTAAAGAGGGTTGGAAAAAATAATTAAATCCCCTCTCAGTTAATTAATTAAATTTTCTAGCCAAATTAATTAAAAATCCTAAGCCAAAAAATTAATTAATTTTAAGTCCTAAGTGAGTTAAAATTCTTCAAAGACAAAATTCCTGGTCCTTAAAAAATAAATTTTGAAAGGTCCTAGGCCAAGGGAATATTGAGAATTTCAAGAAATTTTGGACCCTTGGGCCTTGGTGGTTAAGTCAAAGTCAAAATTTTGAGGTAATTAACTCAAAAATATTATTTTTAAGTTAATTAAAATGGAATTAAACGATAAATTCGAATTTCCTCAAAATTATAATTTCGACAGTCCAGATTAAAAGATAATTAAATCTTTTCGACGGTTGAGATTATTTTGACAAGGATCAACTGAACTAGTCGTTGGATATTTTATCTTATAAATTAGAAGTCTTTGTCAGTCTTTCAGGGATTCGATCTTTGAATCGTACACTTGTTCTTGGAAGCTCTTGTAATTTTTTGGTGAATAAAGCATAAAGACTTTGGGGTTACAAACTTTGGTGTTCCTTTTCCAGATCTATGTGGTGATATTGTCTCTAAACTTTGCTACTTCTATTGGCGTTTGATGGTTGATGGCCTTTATGGATTAATCTGCATACAGGTATCTTGTGCAGTTTTCTGGGTTTCTAAAATCGCATTTTGTGTTAACGGAAATATTAGTTATTTATTTTTCTGAAAAGTCTCATGTTTATTTTTAAATCTCTATCATTCTAAATTTCAGATCTAAGTGTGCAGAGATCTTTTTTCAAGATCTAAGTGTTTGGGAAAGTCTTCAGTTAGACCAGCAGACTCTCAGATATCAGAAAATATGAAAAAGCTCATTGTTTCCTAATTCCCAAAGTTATCTTACGAAATTTTGTTGTTGCAGGGTCTTCTTAGGCTTGTGCCTATTTTAATTTCTCTTTTTATTTATTGTGCAAAATGGTTTTAAATCTGGCCATGAGGGCCTATGATCTGTAAATTAGCACTGTAAATTTGCAAATATTCTCTAGGGTTTAAGGGTTTATTCTCTGTACAGAGTTTAGGTTTTTTCTGGTTTTGTTCAGGTTTACAGGGAGATTCTCAGAAGAAAAAAATTTATCTGAGACAAATCTAGGCCTTGGAGGGTAAGATCCGGCCTCGAGATCAATTCCGCCTGCAGATCTGGGCATAATTTTGCTGCATAAGTGTGAATCTCAAGTGCATCTAAATCAATATTTTGAAAATCTGAGTTATACTGCCGAAATTTTGTTGTTGGCTTAAGAAAATTATTTGAAATTCGTGTCCCTGCAAATTTTACCAGCTGTCTGTTGCTGCCAATTTTTTGTTTTTCCGCAGTCTTCACGCTATCCGTACGCTGTTGGCTGCCCTCATTCCTTATCTCTACATCTCATCCCTACGCTGCCAGTCTTGTCCGCAGCTCCCTCCACAGCCTCTATTCCCCTCTCACACATTCCCATTCCATTCCTTTCCGCCCTGCATAGCTCTAATCTCCCTTCACGCTATCCGTCCCTCAGCATTAACCCTCGAAACCGTCATCTCCCTTTACGTCAACCTGCACACATAAAGCCAAAACTCATCGTATATGCGATTTCTCATTTTTTTTTAGTTTGGTTTTAATTTTTAGATTTAGACTCTAGATTTTTAGATTTAGACTTCAGATTTTTTAAGCTTTACGTTAGTTTTAGATTTTTTTTAGTTTTAGTTTTAACTAAATTTTAGATTTTCATTTAAAACTTTTATTCTTTGTTTTAATCGAATTTTTTTTAAGTAGTTTAGTTAGTGTTAGAATTTTTGGGATTTCATTTTATTTAGACTTTAAAAACTTTAAAATCAAAACAAATAAAACATCTAACTTTAGATTTTTCAATTTTTGATTAGTTAATTTAGATTTTAAATTTTTTAGTTTGACTCCTTTTTTTTTTTGTTTTATTTTTAGAGATTTTAAAATTTAAAATAAAAATTAAAATATAAAATATAATAAAAAATAAAAATAAATAAATAAATAAAATTTAGAAAGGGAAAATTAAAAACAAAAAAAAGCCCAAAAAGTTTTTTTTTTATTTTTTTTATTTTAACTCTAGAAAATTCTCAAAAAATTTAAAAATTTTACATAGTCAAGGTAAGCTTTAATTTTCTATCTAAAGTTTGACTATAGGTTTCTGAATTGGAACTATTTGGAATATCATAAATTTGGAAATATTGGAAATATCTGGCATTTAAATTGGATGGTATCCTCATGATAATATTTTCTATGTTGGACGAGTTTCCGATACATGGGTGCTTTGGGTACGTGGGAATAAGTATCCGGTACAGCTAGAAGCTTTTCCCAAATTTACAGGAAACGTCAAGTTGGGAGCGGCAATAATATATTATATAATATATTAAAAATTAAATTTTAATATATATATTTTATAAGTTTTTTTTTTTAATAGTGTACATATTAAAATTTAAATGTACATATGTCATACCAAGTTGATTTTTTAAAAGATTCAAGACCATAAAAAGTTAAAACCAAAACTAAAACGCTAAAGTGACAAGTCACACAAATCATATTGATGTTCATACTGGAAAAAAAGGCAAAAGCCTAAAGTAGTACATAAGTCAAAATGCCCAAGAGCCAAAATATAACAACAATACAAATATTAAGATGATCATAGAGTACGATCTTCAGCATCAAAGATATCCACATAAACTTGAGCCTCACTGGGTACTGGATCAACATAATCATCATCATCATCATCAGAAGCAACAATGTCATCTAAAGGTATGCCAACCAATCCTGCATTTGGTAAAGGATTGTCATCATCATCGTCAATTTGGGAAGCATCTTCAACATTAACATCCCATCGTGCAACAGGTCCTTCTAAATATTCAGGCAGCTTCCTTGAACAAAGTCGAAGACTACTATGCACATAAACAAGTTTCTCCGCTCTCTTAGAGGTAAGTCTATTCCTCTTAACAGAGTGTATGAAACTATAAGTGGACCAATTTCTTTCAGCAGCTGAGGAACTGGCAACCTGAGATAGCAAACGTAAAGCAAGCTTTCGGAGCTCTGGGACCTGGCCCCCATACATTCTCCACCATCCAAGGGGTTTCTTCTGAGCATAATGCTTGATGTCTCTCTTTGCATCTTGATTGAATGCAGGAGGGCTTAATGTACCAAAATCAATAAATTGTTCTCGTATCACACTTGCTTCATCAACAGTGTACATCTTAGCTATAGCATCAAGAAACCCATGTTTTACCTCTTCATCATCAATAGGAATAATTCTATTTGGTCTTTCCATATACCACTTCGGATTAAGGGCATATGCAGCCATGTGAAGAAAGATATTGAGTTTAAGCCATCTTTTCTCTATCAGCTTGTGGATTTCATGGAAAAACTCCAAAGAAGGGTTTCTTTGGCGAATGATGTGTTTTATCTTGCCCACCATGGTATCAATACATTCATATATTTCTCCAAGAGCAGGAGAATCTGAATCAGCATACCTGATCAACTCCACAATTGGAGCTGTGAAAGAGACAACATATGTACAGTCAGCCCACCAATCCTCATTAAGAAGCATTTCTCTTATCTTCTTCGCTTGAGGTGACTTAGACTCATTCCATGCATTCCACTCTGAAGAAACAACAGTCGCTTGTAAAGATGCATAGACCTCAACCATGCGCTCAAGCAAAATAAAGTATGTGGCATATCTGGTTTCTGCAGGTTTTAAAAAATGCTTCTTTGAATACAACCTGTAAATTGCCAAGGAAGCATGGTGGTTGCAGATGAACATTTGTGCCTCCCTCGCATCTGAAATGATTTTTGCAATCCATTGTATTTTACCAATGTCTTTTAGGAGATTGTTAAGGGCATGTACACAGCAAGGAGTCCAGAAAATATGCCTATATCGACTTTGGATCATCAATCCCGCTGCTTTACAAACAGGTGCTGCATCTGTGATGACATGTACCACATTTGAAGGACCAACTTCATCAATTGCATCCTTCAACATTTCAAACATAAAAGTAGCATCATTTTTCTTTCCACTACAATCAATTGCCTTTAAAAAATAAGGCCCTGCTGGTGAAGTGACAATAACATTCAACAAAAGTCTTTGTTGAATGTCTGTCCAACCATCCATGACAATTGAACAACCTGATTGAACCCAAGATTGTTTGAGATCCTCCATAAGTCCATGCATTCTTGTCACCCCTCTATCTAATAATGAAGTCCTCATTTTGTTGTAACCTGGGGGTGCATACCCTGTCCCTGCAGCTATGATTTTTTGAACCATATCTTTATAGTATGGTGAACGAGTGGCATTAAATGAAATGCCATTTGCCATAAAAAAATCTGCTATGGCATCATCAGCTTCATCCCTATGCACGACATTGTACATTTTTTTAATTGATTCACTTACAGAAGTCCTCCTAGAACTAGAACCCCCTTCATTAGTCTCGGATTGAATGTGACTTTTTTCATTCATACATTGAGATGAATCTTCGTTTCTACCTCTCTTATTAGGAGCTACAATACTACTATCACATTCATTGATTCCATTGGCTTTCATATGAAGCTTAGTCATCACCATTCTTTGTTCAAGGCTGCATGTGCAACCCTTCACTCCTAAACCAGGGATGCTCAAAAGATGATGCCATACTCTTGTATAGCTACCCTTAAATACATGATCACATAAGGTGCATTTCCATTCCTCACATCCCCCACTATTTTTTGCCTTGTTCTGTGTTATCTTTTCCACAAATTGTATTAAGGGCTTTTTCGAAATGGTGCTTGATTGTCTATTGGTACCTAGTGTTGTCTCTTCATTATGTTCTTGAACTTGTGGGGCTTGTGGAGGTAGTGGGGGTCTCATCCTGCTGTTGATGTCACCAGATTCACTGCCCAATCTTCTTTCCATGGTATCAATACTGAAAATTTACATCAAAATTCACAAAAATTAGAAGTAGAACAGAGAACTAGATTTTAAATTTTTATCATTTTAAAATGTACATAACTATAAGTCATGACAAAGAATCAAAATGAAAATTCAAAATACTAATAAATTATAATAATAATTTAATTTGCATAAAAGAATAAAATTTTAAAATGTACATATATGAGTCATGGCAAAGAATTAAAATTGAAAATACTAACAAGTACAACTAATGAAATGTATATGCTTTCCTTTCCTAATACTCATCTTAAAGAGTAAGGATATTGTTTTATTAAAGTTGAGAGAACTGATGTAGTGTTGTTTTCCTTTGAATGATATTAGTGGCTTGTTATGTGTTCAGTGTTTTATAATTTATTTAAGCAAATATTGAAAGTTTTGAACCATAAGCCTTATTCTAGTTTAATGAACATTGAATATCAATATATATCTTTTAGAAAAATCATTTAAAAATTAAAATGATATTTTTGCAAAATTGTTATGATGCATAGTCAAATCTTGTGTGTCAAGTTGTCAACTATATCAGTAACACTAATAATAAATATTTTATTTAATTTTCATAAAAGAAGAAAATTGTTAAATGATTTTAATTTTTTAGAATTTCCCACAAGTCGAAAATCGCAATAAAAATTGTAATTGAATTGTAATAAGTGTTGCTAAGAGAAGTTGTATGGGGTATGAGTAATCAAAATTACACCTCTCACGCTCAACTTTCACTATGACACACTTTGAGTGGGTTAAAATGTATTTTGAACCCTCAAAACCCACTTTTCATAAGTTTAGTAGGAAATCAGGCAATTAATTAAGCCAAATTAAATAAATGGAGAAAAAAATAAATATCCACACATGCTAAATGAGGTGGAAATGAGGTGGAAAATTATGAGGAGTTAAAGTGAAGTCACAAGGTGATGTGGACTCCTAAAAACATGAAAAGATTTGCTCAAATAAAATTGAATTTCTCGGCATTAAATGAGAGTCAGCTACTTGGAAATTGAATTTGTGAAGTTAGTGCATATTTGGAAGGATTTGGGAGAATATTTGGTGGAGATTTTGTGGGAAATTGTCCCCACACAAGTTACCAACCATATACACATGTCATTCCATCATAAAATTCGAATTTGGCACATAAGGGAAGAAGAAAATGATGTCCACTTGCCAAAAATTCGATTTTTACACTTGACATTGAGCTCCACTTACCAAATTCGAATTTGCATTGTGATTCTCCTCTCACCACTTGGCATATGGTTCTTCATTGGAATTTGCTCCCAACTTTCTATATAATGGGGCCATGGGCTCTCATATCGATTCATTGGATACGAGCTATCGTGCTTGGCAGCAGCGCTCGCTACTTTGTACACTTTTTCAAGAATATCAATAAAAAGATCAGAGTCCATTCATGGGTGTTCTTCCGGGAGCATGGTGCATTTGGAGCTATTAGCATAATTTTTTCTATGCTTCGCTATTTCATTTTCCATGTATTCCCTCGTGAATTTGCTAGTGCACGCCTATCTTGTATTAGCATTTGATTTGAAAGTAGGCCCTAGAGGTTGAGTTCTAGTTTATTTTCAAATAAACTTCTAGAAGTTTCAATTCATTGTTTGCTTATCTAAATCTACATGGACTAATTTGTGACTTGAGTATTGTAGAAGAATTCTTTTGATCAAGCATGAGGTTCTTGAGAGACCAACCCACTCTTTGAAACACCTTCAAAAGAACTCTCATTTGTTATTTGGATTTTCATTGTTTATCTTGCGAAAAGTACTCTGTGCAGTGGATTCGTTTGGACATAGCTTGTGTGCATGCAATCATTTAAAATATTACTTTTCATTGTGCTGTACAAGAGATCATATATCTTCATTTAAAAGTTATGATGGTTGGATGAGGAGATGGTTTCACTCTTTGCTTAATGCTTGTGTATTTTTGTTGTGCACATTTTTATTTTTCTTGTCTGAATCACTTATTGGTTTGTCTTTTCTAATCTTGTTTTCTAAAGAAAAACTTGTGGATTTGACCACAAGAAATCACCTACATCAAATTGTTGCAGAGACCTTTGAACGCTGAAGTGCCAAAACGAGAGGAGTCTCTTTTTCTCTTTGGTCGTGGCAGTTATGAGTTTCTCGAGGAAGGTTGGGAGTTCCTTGTGGCTTCTTCTCTCTTTACTGTGACGACGAGGCTGCCTTCTTTCTTCGTCTTGAAAATCTGGATTTCCATTGAACTTTGTGGGATGCAGAATTTCTGCCAAGGATAAATCTAAGACATCAAGTTTCATTTGTAAAGGTTTTCCTTGAGCTTGTAGGAGGCTTTAAGTTCTACCTCTAACAACCAATAAAATTTGTGATTTTGGAGTGTGGGTTTTACCCATTGGCATCCCAATCTCTCCACTTTTGGAGAGGAATTGTGGCGTGATTTGTTGATCTCTTTAAATACCATGCATATTATTTAATTGGTCAATTAACACAACCATGCATTTCATTCATTTCACTAGCTATTCACTTTGATTTGCTACAAGTTTTGAAAGCATTTGCTTTCATAGCAAATTCAAAATTTTTTTTTAATTTGCAAGCATCTTACTTGAGCTTATTTAGCTTGAATCATACTTCAAATTTGCTTATGCTTCACCATTGAGCACACTCTATAATCTTAAGTTTGATGCATTAAGTAAAACTACATTTTATTTCATGACAACAATATATTTCAAGTTGGTTGAATTTTCATGTTAATTTACTTTGTGATCTTACATGCCCCAAGTATCATTAAAATTCACCTCCAACTTAAGTTGGTTGAATAGACATTTTAGAGACCTCTACTCGCTATGGACTCCTCACTTTGAAATTCAAATATTTGGGTTGAGGGTGAGGTTTCAGTGGATTAGGAGTTCAATTGTAACTTTTCTTTAGAACTAATTAATTAAATAAACCAAGAGCACTATCTCATCACATTTACTTGCAAATTTCTCAAAATTTATGCTATCTTGATGGTTTGAAGTTTCACATGCAAATATTATCTCAAAAGAACTTTGGATGCAAGCATTTTAATTCCTTAAATTTTGCAACAAGTTTAATTCTATGGTACTTGGAAATTTGTTACTTTGCAACTTCATTGCATGTTGTCATTTTAATGGTCATTATGCTTATGGATGATTGATATATCTTGTTTCATTTTCAAATACCTCTTTATTTGGTGTTGCAAATTTAATTGCATGTTGTTATCTTGATCTAACATTTGAGTTTTTCATCATCTCATTTACATTCTCCAAAGTAGAACACTAATTGTTTCATTCTTGAGCAAGATAGTTTCTCATACTTTGATTCATAAATCTATTTATCTTGAAAGCATTTACAATATCTTGTGCTAATATTTTCTTGTTTCACTTTTTAGGATTATTTTTGTTTTCCATTTGAAAGCATTTTACTTCATTTAAGCAAATACATTCTCATTCCAAAGAGCAATACTTTGAAGGCACCGGTGTTCATATGTTTTATGCTGATTAAATTATGTATTGATGGTTATTGCTCATATCACTTTTTGCTTATAAATCTTAAGGAGTAATCTATTTAACTCTAACAACTCTCCTAGAAACTCACATCTTTAACTTAGTTTTTTCTTTAGGGACCACCCCCATAGCTAACCTAAGAGATAGCTTAAACTAGAGAGAGTTTCCGGGAATAGGTGACAGCCTCTCTTCTCTCGACCTTGCCACCAACTACACACATTGTAGGGTTAAAGGCTTTTCTCATCAACTAGCAGTACGTGTAGGCGGTAAGCGATAACAGAGCCTGTGAACAATTTCAGCCTTGTATTAGAAGAACAAAGCAGTTTTCTCTTAACATTGATCCGGATCTCCAAAACTAAGAGCATCAAGCCGTGAGGACAGAGTGTTATGGAAGTTGTAGTCACCTTCTAATAGATTTTGTCATTTTACATTGCGTACAATGAACAGAGATGAAGTTCATCCTCAAATACCATGTCTTTATCACGGTTTACATATCAGAAGAGACATCGCTATGTTTTTCTTGACTGCTTTCACCGCATTGTGAGGTTAAACATGTTTATTTGGATTCCGAATGTATAAAGACTAACTCTCAAGTACCTCCTACAACAAAAATCACCAAAAATCGTTTCCCGCCCTGACAAATGTGGCATGTTAGGCTATTATCGACTGCATTAAACTTTCCACATCCAAAATACCCTAATACATGAGTTGTAATTCGAGTGCCAAACCTTGGCTTCCACTTTTCGCTCAAGATATAGTAGGATCATGAATCTCCTAGCAATATTTAATGAGAGAGATACAATAAAGGATGGATTAGCCGGCACAAATTCAAGAATGGGACATCTTGGCATCCTTCGACCTCGGAAGGGGATGCTAGGTTCTTTTTTTGGCAAGGGGTGGGGATTGGTAATTCTATTGTCGAGTGGCAATCTTGTTGGCTAGCCCTCCTTGTTGGGTTTGTCTTCTATGTCTTGGAGTCTAAAACATTCCAAACTTATTAGTGGTGTCAAGAAAGATGAGTGTTAGGCAAATTATGGAAATCGCGCTGCCATGTCGGGCGTATCGTACTTCATCATACATAAGCAATAGAGGCTTTGATATCCAAAAGGCATTGGAGTACTGGCACAATTGTCCTCAGCTCAAAGATGAGAATTTAAAGGCAAAAATGGATGAAGGCTTTTGTTCATGCTATATATAAAGCATTTGCCCTCTATCCATGAGCATACCTAGAAATCTTAAGGGTGATGAATCAAGATGAAAGCTATCACCAATGGTTGTGTCAAAGAAGATAAACTTGCTTGTTGTCAGATCGCTTAAATAAAACTTCTAATCATGGGAAGGAAGAGGAGAAAAAGGACAGACAGGAAGAAAGAATGCTTTTGGCATTATTTGTTGGTGGAGCCAAGCTGGTGGGACTACATCTTCATCGTGTCCAACATATTATCCAACATCAAAATGGTGGAAAATTGACCTATGATTTCACAAATCAAGGAGTGTCTTAACAGAGCACCTCATCATGGAAAAGTTGACATTATTACTTAAATATCTATGAAGAAAAGTTGCCAATCACTATGATTTCTCATTCTATCTTTTTCCTCGGTAAGTTGGCATTATTATTAAAATCTTTTATGGTAGGGTTTCATTCTTCTTTCCCTAGTGCAATTTTAATAGTTAATATGTGTGATTAAATATTGAAATTTCAACAAGCATCTAGGTTAGGATGACTAATATATATTTATAAAGAATAAATAACTATATCTACGTTTTATATATATATATATATATATATATATATATATATATATATTATTAAGAAATAAATAAATTCGTACATAGCCACCTTGGTGGAATACCTAGTGCAAAGAACTTAAGTTTCCACACTTATCTTGGACTACCTTTCATTAGGTGTTGTGTATAATAGGGATAGCTAGAAACAATTAATTTAAATATGTCCCATGAGACTAAAAAAATTGGGATAAATAAAGTGCAAGCAAATTGAAGACATCTCAAAGTCTCTAACCAAAACAACGTATAAAAAAGAGCAACTAAAATCCCTTAAATTATATAGAATCATAGGCACTATACTAGGATGAATGATCACATCAAAGAAATAACTTAGTTTCCAAATATTTTGTCGAGATCTTGTGTTAATTCTTGGATATCACCGCCTTATTTTCATAATTATAGTAACCATCATAATATAACCCCGGGTTTATTAATGAGTCATCCTCGATAATTCTTACCCAAGGTATTTTGTGTTATGTAATATTCAATAACAAGGAAAAAGGTTTTTCGACTTTTGGAAGAAAATGAAGCTTGTAACAATCATGATAAAATGAAGTTTTATATAATTCGATATTTGAAAGCTATGAAGCCTAGGGTGATACATTTTATTAGAAGAGATGGGATAATTAATGTGAATGTAGGTATCAAAGACATATACCAATTGTTCGTATTATGGGTCTTTGATGATAACAATCATACCTCCACTAAAAATAAAGAAAGTTGTATTTTCTAAGCTCAATCCCACTCCATTGCTAAACCATTACTTTTATTTTACATTCCACCGACAAAGGAGTTGAGCTTAACTCGTGGATATCACCGAAAAGTTTTCCGTAAAGAAGTTTAACAATTTGTATACCGTGCAAGTAAAGTTTGAAGTACATTCAAATTATTATATTAAAATGAGCACATTGATATCACTTTAGACATTAAAAGTGTAGGTAACTTTTGAACATTAGAATGGAAACTATCCTAATTGTTTTTTATGCAATCGAAACATTTCCATTCTTCAAGTGACGAGCTTTCCATATATATATCTTACTAGTTGATAACTATAACCATTGATGATATGAATTCATGCAAATATTTTTATACCGTTTTCTTATGTTAATATTTTAATTACTATCCAAGTATAAGTGTAAGTGGTTTAAGGAGTAGAGTGAAGGCTTGAATTATGGTTTAATATACACTACATTGAACATTTTGATATTCAACCATTATGTCGTTATTGAGATGGATGATTAGCCTATTTGCAACCGTAAAGATATATTGATGTCCGAAACAAAATAATATGGCAACATAGCATTGTTCATGGAATTTAAATACCCCTTAGGGATAACAATGTGAATTAGGAAAGGGGAAATTTATCGTTGATATGAACAATTGAAGCTATATAAGATGATTCATGGTGATTATTTAGGCATATATAAAGATTATTTGACTGATTTTGCTCCAAAGAAGTCAACTTTGAAGGGAGGAAGAATGGTAATGAAAGCATGACTATGGACATTATGACAAGACTCGTTAGGATGTAAAGTAAGATACAACCACCTAAAATGAAAACCTAGTTGAAGGTAAAATGATGGATGGAAGAAGCCACTAGCCATTCGAGAAATGTTTGGAGGAATTATGAGTAATCAAATTGAGAGTACAAGTTTAGTTCACTAAAGGTACACATAGAACGAAGACAAAATGGATGAAACATATGTTAAAACACCCCGTAAGTTGGCAAACACACATGGAAAATTTTCTAAATTTGATATCGAATAACATAATATCATCGATATAGTTACCTAGGGAGTGATGGGAAAAGAAAGAAATTACAAACTTCTAATGATGATAATGAATGTTAGTTATCATATCCTTGATCAACTTAGAATAATGAGATCAATAAAAATAGTACCCGGTAGCAGTGAGTGGAAGTCTCACAAAGCAATATAAGAAGTCAAGGACATTACATTAAATAGTGAATCTATAATAAAATTGATCAATTATAGGATAATTTATGTGCATGGCAACATCTATAATAGTTTCTCCTCTAATGGGAGAGTCACATTATAAAATTTTTCTCAAAGTGATGAACTATATCGATGGATTATGGACATCATGGAGTCTAATTAGGAAATTCTATCCGAGATGCCTTAAACCTCGAAATGATAAGTAGATTACATTCAACATCCACGTTATTGAATTTATTTATAGGGTCTTACCCAATAGAATAGTAATGACATTTCCAAGTGCAATAATTTTATGCATTAACAGAGAGAAGGGAAAGAAAACCATCATGACTAGAGGTGAGAAAACAAAGTCAATTTGATAATATGTTCTTTTTCAAATCAAAAATACATGGAATATTAGAAGACCGGTATAACGAAGTGAAGGGATGTTTTCTATCAAGAAGAATTTTCTCAAGGATATGAGCAACCCGATTGGTTAGGTTCAAAGCAATGACCTATAAGAGTTGTGAACACTCCTAAATTGTTAAGAATAACAAGTGATAAACTCGGGAAAATGTTTAAAGGTAAATATTAAAGATAATAATTGTATACATCGTTAAAAAAAAAAAAAATTTAAAAGATTGGTCGTGGATCCATATATAGTTTTGTGTTTGAGTTCTTAATCAACCTATATCAATAAATGATCAAAGTCAATCATGTTAGCGTGGTGCTCTTTGTTTCAATACATTTCGTTTTATATATGCAATCATAAAGATTGGAGCATCCATCCATTTTGATTTAGAGTCTCAACCCGTGACTTTTTATAAGGTTAATTCCGGTAATATAGTATAAAAAATAGTAGCTACACCTTTATTTGTATATCCATGTTCGATTATTCTATGTGACATTTATAATTGAGTTATATTTATAAGCATTTAAAAACTTATTTTGTATAACCTTATCTTATTTTGATGGATACTTAAGACTCGTCATTTTGTACTATGACATGTAAGAATATATTATCTCGTTAAACATTGTCAGGTACATGGATACCAATATGAGGAAAGTTTTGCTTGCAATAATGTTGGTACATAGATACCGATATAAATTATGAATTATGTTATGATATGGTATCTATAATTTTTCATATCAACATAAATGATGAGATAGAAAATAAAATAGTGATTATAATTTGTCTATTTAAGGTGAAAATTAATTTACAAACCCATTGGATAAAATACAACTCAAACATGTTATATGAAGTTTGAACTCAAGGATCAATATCGTAGATAGCAACATATTTGAATGTAGAAATTGTTATTTGAGTAACAATTTGCTTTGAATATATTGATACATATGTTATAATTTGTGACAAGTGTTTACATCGCAGATGGTATCATTACCAAATCGACCGCGTAATGACAAAACTCCAAGAACAGCCTGAGATTCATCGAGGTTCCATGATAGGTGTTAACCTTGGTCTCACTAGAGAGGTGGAGGTGTTTCCCACCGTTTATCCTCCAAAACCCCGACGTGGGAAGACTATGCGAGTCACGCTCCCCAGACATGTCATGATGACTCACGAATGCTCACGTTTTCGTAACCGAAATAATATAGCGACGTTGTAACCCTTGGAGGTCTATGAAGGATAGGGTCAAGATAGTTGACGCTATGTCATATTCTTGTAGAGGACGTTAATAGGATGGGAGCTAGAAGAGATTAGGAAAGATCTGAGCGATTCTAGAATAGCTTGGGAACTCCTCGTCATTGGGGCAAGACGTGACTACTAAATTTGTAAATCAATAAATGTTAAAGTGTTCTAACACATAAACGAAAATTCAATTATGATACACCACTCTTATATGATTATACTAATCACTTAAATAATAATGATATACGACATAAAACTTAACTTCGAGACGAAGTTTTCTCTCAAAAGAGGGTGTATGTAATGACCCAACTCAAATTATAGGGAACATATAAATATTAACATGCATATGAGACATACATATGATAGCTACATATGCATGTATCACATGTACCGCACTAGTATATGCACTAAGCAATTATGAAAAGTCTCAATGTAGGGTAATGAGTGAATTATCGAAGTATTGAGTAAATACGTAACCACCGTAATACAATGAATGTATTGTGAAGTAAAAGTTATACCTACCACTATCATAATATAACTAATATATTGTTCAAAGGAAAGTAAAAGCATTGACTTTCAAAATAAAAGATGATAATTGATAAAATCAAGATATTTACTAAATGATGATATTTAATAATAAATCCAAGATATTTACTAAATAATGATATTTAATAATAAATCCAAGATTTTTCAAGAATCCAAGATATTTACGGAATAATAATATTTTAATATAAATCTAAGATATTTATTTAAAAGATGATATTTTAAATAAATATCTTGAAAGGGGATTTGACTAAGATATTTATTAAAGGAGGATATTGAATAAATATTCTTTAAAGGGGATTTGTGTATAAAAGGAGAAGGGGGAACTTGTGGGCATGGGTGAGTGAGGTGGTGGGAAATCGTACTCTTGATGTCATGAGTGATTTCTAACCATGGGAGACATAAGGTGAGTTCTAACACAAAGCCATAGAGTAATCTTGATTGTTAATGGGAGTTTTGGGCACTGGGGCCGTAAGACTTGCTCTCTAGATTCCTGGGACCTAGAGAGGTTGGACCCGTATAGGGTCACTGGGAGGAAAATGGCAATTTGGTAATGGGAGCTGGAGCTATGGCGGTGAAGAACATCTTCAAACACAAGCCTGGTAAGTATTCAATAGTGAATTGATATATTCTTGCTCAAAATTTCACGTTGAATTGTGTAGTATCAATTTTGTTAATGATTGTTAATTGTGAAAATTAAGGGGGTGATTACGTAATTACTCTTCAATTGTGTGGAGATAGTGTATACCATATCAATTTATGTCGTTCAATTAGCTCGCTTTTCCTATAAATTTCCATTGTGGAGAATACTCTAATTGGTGACCAATTTTTCCAAGACCAATTAAGCACTTCAATTAATGTACAAGATGTTACTTAATTAATGCATATATATATTATAAACGTGCAGCACTTAAAAATCAAATCATACGACGTTCCAAATTTGATCATATAGTGCAATAAGTAATGGGTTAAAATGTGCGCATTTTGTTCAACTTGTATAGATCAATACTAATTTTACAATTAGTATATAATGTTGTATAACGTAGCAAAGAGACTCCTGATATAGTGATTACATCAGTAGATGCTATGGTGATACATAGTTGTAAATCTCAATTTGATGCACAAATCCAATGTGGCCGACCGTTGATTTTGGTAGCACCTGACAAGCCTAGCCCAAAACTTTAGGAACGGCTAGAACACATGAGATCTCCAAAATCCATAAATCGTTTGGAGAAATTCCACTCGTAGCTTAAGTTATTCAAATAATTAATTATTTTAATGGGGGCCCTAAGTCTAAACTTAGGGAAATTAAATAATTAAATTGAATTAATTTAACATGTAAGTGAGAATGTTCTAAGTGACGAGATCAAGTCTTTTCTAATCTTAGCTGTCAATTAGAGATTAGACTGCGGCCGTTGATTAATCAATCGGAAAAGTATTGAAGGAAGGTTTGGGGTCACTTTGAGAATACCCACAAGTTGGATCTAAGGGATCGAATTTTTCCGACGGAGTAGTGCTTTCCTGGGATTTAAGATTAGATCTAAGTGATTCAAAGGTAAATGAGGGGCGCTAAGTGGGGCCGGATTTTCATCCAAGGCAAGAGAATACAACAGAAGAGAGTGCGCATCAACACTCGGGGGGTCGTCACAAAGACAAAGAGGGTGACCCAGAGAGCGCAGGCTCACACGGTGAGTGAAGCAGCAGCCAGAGGTGACGAACCACTCGAGGAGCATTGGGCCGGGGTTTCAAGGACGGCAGCTATCCAAATAGACGATTTAGCCCGAAGGCTCACAAAGAAGGTGACACGTGCCCACTAAGAGAGGTGACGTAGTCCCAAAGACAAAGTTAGTCACAGCCCATCACCGCGCAAGATCGGGGACCGTGTAGGCACCGTGGGGCTTCTTCATTCTCAAGGCCGGGATCCGCCAAAACATTCCGTTCTGGAGCAGAGTGCATTTCATGAAGTGATTTTTCCCCGTTCGGTGAGCCGATTTGCACCCTAGATTGTATTCATGTAACCGCTTTAACAATATAAACCCTTAGAACAATTGCATCCTGCCTTCCCGCAATGGGTTTTTCCCAGGGACATTTGTCCAAAAAAATTGTGTCCTTTGTCCGTGTGCTTTACTCACTTTTCAACACTTCGATCCGTATAATCGTGTAGTTTATGTTGCATTGACTGATGTTTTTCCGAATTATTTAGAAAATAACTTGTTAATTAAAGAAATACTCGTAGGAGAAGTAAATAAGATTCACCGGCAGAGGGTTTTCCGGTTTGGATTCAAATTTTCACATGGTATCGTAAATATTGCATATCGAAGTAGAGTCAAGCCGTCAATGAAGAGACGAAGAGAAAAATTTTGTTGTGGTGGAAGGCGTATGTCCCGACCGAAAGCGCATCCGTGAAGAGTAAGGGTGGCATACCACCAAAGGGACTCACGCAGCCTGCGAGCCACCAGCCTAGGTGACATCGTAGTCGTTAGCCGCAGGCAGCTGCATTGTTTGTTGGGTCGGTCACAGCAGGTTTGCCTCCGTCTTTCCCGCCTGTCGTTATCGGGTGCGCTCTTCGTTTTTCTCTTCAAGAGTTGTTGGTGGGGAACTGTTTCGTCTTGCAAGGCATCGTTGCCTAGTCAAGCCGTGACAAAAGTAGAGGAATCGCTCTCAAAAGACTTCTCTACCAAGAAGTCTAAATCCAAGGGTTGACTTGGAAGAAGAGTGACCCGAGAGTGTTGATTCGACATCGCTGGTAGAGGATTTCCGGAGGGAAATCATTTTTCGTAGAGGTGGTTCCTTGGAGGGTTTCTAGCACCAAGAAACCCGTATCCGAGTTTTTGGCTGGGCAACAAAGCAGTATGAGGGAGAAGAGAACCCGCCCGACATCTTTTGTTGAGCAAAGATGGCCACACATGGATCGTAGGATCAGATGTTGGATGGAGCATCCAAATTTGTCATCCGGAAGGCAAGAATCCCGGCTTTCAAATACTAGTTGAGCATCGTATCAAGCATCTCGCCAAGAGCTGCCAGCTTGTTGTCTTCGTTGACGTTGATCTCCTTAAGAAGTATGAAGAAGCTCAAGCGAAGGCTAAGCGCTTAATCATGGACGGAGTCAAGGATCATGTGTCCCATTGGCTATCAAGTTAAGAACAACACAAAGACATGAGAGGTAGACTTCGACTATCATCAGTGGCTTGTTTAGAGGAGGATGGAGAATCACTCTCCGAATATTCGAGATGTCAAGGGGAGAAGAGATCGACCCTTCTCATTAGATTGAAAGTGATCCATGACGTACCGTTGGTGTGGAGTCCATGTGAAAATTTCTCGAACAGAAACCCTATTGTTAATTTTTTGATTACTTCTCCTACTTACATTAAGTTATTAATGTGAAATATTCAAAGATTAACATCGAAGTAAATACATCAACAACCTACACACAGATCTAAATTGAATACATGCACAATGACAAAGTGACACACAAGGATTTTCCGGACAACCGTCCCCTTTTAAAACCTGTAATGCAGAAAAACCGGTCTTCTGCTACCGCAGGTTTTATTATTAAACAGAGTCTAAGTACAACAAACTGGGCAACAATTGGTTAACCTTGACAGAGAAATAAAATGCAAGCCTATACCTCCGTTCTAGAGAAAACTCGACTACCCACACCCTCAAATGGGATAGTACTCGCCGTTTTCTGCCTTCAAAACCCCAATGTTGGGCTCGAAGCCCTCTACGTCAACTATGTTATTTTGCGTCGCCCCGTGTCGCTCAGAAGGGCCTCGCATCATCCTGCATTCAGGGTTACGTTGCACTTGCGTTGCCCCGGTTGGGCATGTGCGCGCCCCCGGCGGCCCTCTATTGCCCCTACGTCGCCCTACATAGCCCCTAAAGCCTTTGCGTCCGTTGGGTTGTGGCCGCGCCGCGTAGCCGGCTACTCCCTATGCACCGCCACTGCTAAGTCAGCCTCTTGTTTTACTCGTCCGGGATCGCATCATCCCTTCCGCCTGTCACTACCTCGCCCAGCCTAAAACACTGAAATCTTTAGCAAACCATGCCCTAGAATTCCATCTTAGTCTCGTTGCTCGCCACCGTGTGTGTCTTCCAACCGACCCCAAGTCTTTCCTTTATACTCTTTTCGTTGGGAAACCAATAGTCGCGGATTCAATCTTGAATCAACAAACAAGATAGAAGGAAAGCTTGATCCGTGGTGACTTAAGTCATTTTCATCACATGTTTAATTTAATTAACCTTAATCTTTTAACCCTCCTAGTTTTGACTTAGGTCCTTAATTAAAAAAGATTAATTATTAAATAACTCTTTAAACAAGATGGAATTTCTTAAATCGCTTCTCGGGTCTTGGGAGATCTCATGTACCATAGTCCTTCCACAAAGTTTGGGAGCTAGGAGCACATCTCATGCCAACCCAACACTCAAAATCTCAATAGTCCACACCGATTAAGGTCTTATGAGACCTGCTTCCGAATGCATTTTCCGATGAGGGAAAACTTGTCTGTCAGGCATCTTTGGGCGCAGAGTAACGTCTCCAAGTTGGGAAAACATGTGGGGTGCCTCTTCGACAAGAAGAGACCGTGAGGATGACCAAGGCAGTGCATCATGAAGAAGGATCAAGATCAAGAAGGAGGACGAGGAAGATGCATCTCGCATCCAAAGGACAACATGGGTAGTAGAGGAAGAAGAAGAAAGACCTTTTCAAAGGTCCGATGTTTTGTGTGGTGAATTAGGACATTTTCAAGACAACATGCCCTATGAAAAGGAAGGCAGTGAAGATTTTGATTCAAGGTTGTTGCATGCAGACGATGATGGAGATGATGACGATGTGTCATGAGTGCTCATGTTTTTGGGGAGAAGAGATGGGGTGACATTGATCCGTAGTCTTTTCGAATCGCAAGAAAACGGCCGTGCCGTAGGATGCTTGAGGTGCTCGAACTCCTCGACGGCTACTACTCTAGCCACTCTGGAGCTCTTAATGACAATAGCAGGATGACCGGAATTATGCTGGGTGCGAGGGATGATGGAGCAACATTGGCGCAGCTAGAACGTCAAGACCGGAGCAGCGCAGCAAAGGCGGCACACGCAGGCCGATGGACTTCAGTCAGTCACAGCAGGCGTGTTTTCAGCAAAGGTGAGCGCAGCAGTTGTGAGAGTGGGCATCGGAGGGACAACACAGATTAGCGGTACAGAGGGTGCTTCAAGACGAGGTGCACCGCACTAAGTTGCAGCAAGGAGCAAGGGGTATGGGGCATATAAGGAAGATGATGCAGCATTTGAGAAGGAGCTACAATTACGATGAGTGTTGTCGCTGGTAGTGACATGGGCAATAGTACAAATAGCAACAGCAGCATTGATGAGGGCAACAACACATCAACAAAGGCGTACGACCGATGCGAGGGATCATAGCATGTTTCTCCGGTGAGAAGTGTTGGTAGAGCACATTCCTCGCGAAGAGGGAGGTTGATTTTTGGTAACATTGGATGCTATAGCCCGAAACTTTGTGGAGGGGCTAAAAACACATGAGATCTCCAAGACCTAGAAATCGTTTGGAGAAATTCACTGTGAGCTTGTTATTCAAATAATTAATTATTTTAATGGGACCCTAAGTCTAAATTTAGGGAAATTAAATAATTAAAGTGAATTAATTTAACATGTGGGTGAGAATGTTCTAAGTGATGAGGATTCAAGTTCTTTTCTAACCTTAGTCGTCGATTAGAGATTGGATCACGTTGATTCATCAACTAGAAAAGTATTAGCAAGCGTCATGGAGTAAGTTGGAGAATACACACAAAGGATCTAAGAGATTGAATCTCCTTAATGGAGCAGCTTCTCATTAAGATTAGATCTAATTGATTCAAAGACAATGAAGGGTAGTTCGACAAATCTAGATTTTTCATCCAAGGCCGAGAATACAATAGTGCGTAGAGGCAAATCAAGACTGGGGACAAGGTAACCTGGCCAGGGTGACCCAGCGCAGTGGCTCACGCAGAGTGACGCAGCCGCAGAGGGCGATGGCAGGCAGTCGAGGAGCAAAGAAGCAGCTGGTGGGGCGCATCATGGCCTATCCAAACAGAGCTGATTTCCTCGAGCCAAGAAGGTCGAAAGAGAGGGTGACGGCGCAGCCCACTAGGAGGTGAAGTGGGCCCCAAATACGTAGCCAGTTGCGCTATCGTTGCGCAAAGATCGGGGACCGCGTACACTTTCGTGGGGTTTCTTCATTATGTCGTTGGATCCACCAAAATATCCGTCTTCGGATAGAAGTACTTTTGCCGAGTATTTTCTCTATTGGGTGAGCCGTATTTGGCAATTCCCAGATTGTATTCAAAAATTTGCTTAATAATATCAACCCTCGAATCCACAAGACCGATTTTCCCCGCATTGCATTTTTCTCGGGGGGACATCCTCATTCAAAAAATTTTGTGTACTTTATCTCTGGTGGTGCTTTACTTTATTTTCCAAGACTTGTTCGTACAATTGTGTAGGTCGAAGAAGGTATTTACTTTGATGTTTTCCCCGAATTATTCAAGAAATAACTTGTTAATTAAAGAAACACATGAGGAGAAGCAAACTGGATTTGTTGCGTAGGGTTTCTCGAAGTTTAGATTCAAAAACTTTCACACCGACATGGAGAGTCGAGCGATGACGTTTGGACGGATTTTGGCACAATGGCAATGGTACAAAACAATGGATGGGTATGCATTGGTTAGTGACTATGTACAAACAATCAAAAGGTGGGTGTACAAGCAACATAATCGTACGACAACTTGGCAAAGCATGTTGTGCATCAAAAGGTAATGTTGGAGAGCTTGAATTGGCATTTGTTTAAGTGGTTAACTATCTCAATTTGAAGCTATACACATTCTACAAATTTTTCTCTTCTTCCGTCTTGGTTTGTAACCTCTGTTTTTTTCTTTTTTGTAAGCAAAATTTCTAGAATATAGACAATAAGGACCAGTTATGGTTAAGGCCGACATATAGAGAAACTCGAAAATTTGTTGGGCAAAATATGAATTATAAAGGCTCGATAAGAGCATGGACAAAGGATGGGATTAGAAACGAAGCTTCGATACCAAATGTGATAACCAATATGGCTCGTTATTAAGATATCGAAACTATTTCTGTATGAAGAGATTCATTTTGGATAAAATGGTAATATATTGAATAATATACAAAAAATGATATGATAGGATTACAAATGAGGACCTTGTGATACATACCTAAGCGAGAATGCCTTTCCATTAAGAGTCAAGTCCTTTAGCAGAGAGATGTCCTTTCAAAAGATGTATCTCTTCACTAGCTCTTTATTGATTATTATTTATTATTTATTGATATTATTACATATGTTGATTACCAAAATTGACCAGCGACAACCCTGATATGGTCAAAGAAGCAACATTGAGAAGAGTGCCCAATGAGAAAGTATCCGCATGTAGTATTTTTATTTTTTTTTCCTTGGATAAACTTTTTACATCACTAACTTTAGTAGTGTGCAAGAAGCACGTGTATTGAAAAAGGATCCATTGCTTTAAGAAATGTCGAATTTTATATTAACATATGTGACATATCCACCTAGTAAGGAGTTTGTTACTATTCCAAGGACATGTTCACATCGTGAGTTAACATTATAAACTCATGTTAATCTATAGTTCATTATTCATGAATATCAATTGTGGTCAGTTTATTGTTATAGAATTTAATATTCATCATTCAAAGTTCCTAAATTCATCAAAGGGTGAATGGCTAATCGATCCATTGATGCAACATTGAGAGTTCATTGAGTGCCTTTCAAATTTTCCAGATGATCGTGTGTCATTGTTATTCAACGTACGATCGTTTGAGAAAGTTCAAAAAGGTTAATCCTATATAGGTAAATGCATATGACACATCAAAGGCATCTATTGAAGTTCATATAATTGTAGCAATTGCCCCATGCTTACAAATTCAATGCAGTATTCTAAATCAATATGGGAGATCAATGACCCCAAAGAGTGTGATCAAGGTGACCCATTATTTTTAGAACCTACTACAATTAAGAGATTTTGGAAAGTGTCTCGTTATCGCAAAATATAAAGAATGCAGAGTGCAAAGCCTCCCTACAATCTAGACCGAGAGCAACAACCCAGGATTAGCCATCACTATCACCTTAGCAATTATTCCCCTTCTATTCTATGTTTGACACGATCCCACAAGGGGAGGCATCTCCAACATATATTAAGGATCAACGAATCCAACTAATTTAGAATAAATATTCTAAGAATTCTACCACAAAATCACCAAGGATAAATACCGAAAGATAAGAGTTTCAGGTGATTGTAGTATAATTCCCAAATAGTGTGTTCAAAGGACACCATGGCTAAATCTAGAAGGCTGGTAAGTCATGCAAAGAGGCTCAAACACATTCCAAAACACATGTAATCCCAAAAAAAAGTCTTTTTCTTGTTATAAACTAGGGTTTTTAATTAGCAAAATAATAAATTACATGTAAATATTTATAACAACAGCAATAAAACAATCCCAAAATCCTATGATAAACAAAATTAGGGATATCTAACATAAACAAGGAATTAAGTTACAACCACATCTTCAATAGCTAAAAACACAAAAAACAGCTATAGAAGCTCTAGACGCCAGCCCTAATTAATGACTGAATAAATGCATGTAAAACAATATTTTCATTTGTCCAATTGGATGCATGCAGTGTTCAACCCCAGGAACAATAAGGTCCAAGATAAATAATGTTGATTTTGTTATAACTTAACATAATATACCTTAGAAAACATTAAAAAGAAGATTTGGAGTTTTATTTTATTAATTTATGGGATCGACCCAAATAATGGACTATTGTGTTTCTCAATCAAGGGCTAATAGAGTCTAAGGCTTAAAATCTATGAAAGATGACCAATGGAGACGATTCCAAGGAGAGAGAGAAAAGCTACACTTTGTTTCTCAATCCATTAAACACTAGCGTCCTTCTATATATTTTGTAGAGATAAAATGAAGGAAGTTGGCACATAGGTTCCTCGAGAGAAACTTGATGACAGTCTTATTAAGGAAATGTCAGAGCCACAAAAGGTTCAATGACACTTTGGTGAAATTTTAATTAAAACCGTATATTCTATAACAACAGAAAATGGAAGAAGATACAATAAATTGCCCCAAATCATCATAGAATCATTATAAATCATCCAAGAGAGAGAACCTTCAATCACAATATCTTCCCCAAGACATTTTTTCTCATTTAATGCTCCACAGCAACCAAGAGAATGAATAAGCTAGAGGACACTACTCTCCAAGTGTGTGTGACAATCATCCAATGATAAATCGACTTCCCTCTACTTAGATGAGGATAACTAAGTCGTACTTAGTCTAAAATTAGACTAAAAGCCATAAAAATAACATAAAATATGATTACAAGTTTGATAGATCACAAGCCGACCCCCAAACATAGATAACTCAATGATAAAACACAAAAAGAGCCTCTTTAAATCCACATGCGTAAACTAAAATGCCTCCAAGGCTAACATCAGCCTCCAAAAAAAAGGTGTGTTTCTAATCCAAGAGTGCCATGGATGACCTAGGAGGAGCACCTCATCACAAAAATCACATGCAATCAAAAGGTTTCCAATCACCAAGGGAAGGTTCTCAACAAGGCAATATCATCAAATCCGCCCATGTCAACAATCCAAGCCACATGAAGGCGTCATGGAAATAAGGCAAGGACATTATCATGTAGAGAAATGTACCATCCCCACCAAAAGCATCTCAAATCATCATTGTTGTCAAATCATCTCTGGAAGAGGGCAATGCCAGCCTAGGGCACCCTATCATCTCTAGAGTACATCAACTCTCTATGGTTTTTCCTCTACGCAGATTTGCAACATATCAAGCTCCGAAGGGAAAGGAGAGTGTCATCAATAGTGTTGAAGGAATCTGAATGTCAATGCTCCTTAAATGATAAAGCATGTCACTCATTTGAAAGGAAACATTCCTTTCTTTACCGACAGCATACATCTCAGAAGAGACTGAAGAGAATGAGTTTTTGTGGCAAAATATGTGATCATAGGATGCACAAATTCTTTGCTTTTTGTGAATTGTCTCGTTTCTATTAGTGAAACAATATTTTGACTTAACAATGAGAAAGATGAATTTATCTCCAGTAATATTAATGTATCACAACAATTACTAGAGAAAGAAAAAAATAGAAGAACATGAAGCAAAGGTTGTTTTGCTAAATAGCTTACTGTCCAAATATAATAACAGTGTCTTTAATAAGAAAATACTCATCACAGAGTTTGAAGACAATGACTTCAACTCTTATCGCAACAACAAAACTTGCAGTCTCATGAAGAAAAAGTTTCGTTATCAAAATAAAAAGAAAATTTGCTAACAAAGAAGACAGCAACAACAGAAAATTGGGAAGATCCTCCAATTATTGTGGGAAACTAGGCAATACTACCTTGGATTGTAAACGTTGGGAAATCATGTAAATAAAATCAAGAGCAAGAAAGGTGGAAAGCTGCTATATTGCTTGGAAATCAAAAACAGAAGAAGAACCAAATGAGGCATGATTACTTCCAACAAAACATAAAACTGGGCCGACAGCCTAAAGAAATGTCCAACAGTGTAGTGAGTTTATCTCCATCATTCAAGTTGAATGCAATCATGGTTCATTAATGAGAGCTAGCTAGTTGTTAATGTATTAAAACTTCATTATGAAGAGATGACAATATGTTAGGTGGATTCATGATGCAGTAAGAACAGATGGCAACAAAATTCCTTAGAGGGGTCTACATAAAGTTCTTCTTTGAAAAAAGGAGGATACATTAGTTTGATGAAGCACCAATACAGGTTGCAGTTGTGGTTGTGGGGAAACGTATATCCTTTTGACTAAAAGGAAGGATATATCCTAATACCACTACATGCTCAGCACAGGACCCATGCCAAAATACTACTTCATCTTGGTTGGGCCAACCCGCACTGTGTGGTTAGGATCAAACTGCTGCATCCGCAGGTACAAGATATATATGAAATCATTAGAAAAGTTGATCCTGATGTGAGGAGAAGTTAATCGCACCTTGAATTAGTATACTTCTGGCTTGCACCGGTTTGTTGGGTTCTTGGTATGCAATGGAAGATAGAGATGATTATGCTCTCACATGGTGGAAAGCATACATAAGACATACTTTTTTGCCAAAATTGGCAAAGAAAGTTCTCTCACAAAGTTGCAAATACTTCTTTTTGCAAAAGAGGTGTTGAAGCACCTACAACTTCATCCATAATGTGAGTAGAATACTAGAAAACAGATTCAATGAAACTTGTTATAAGGTTTGGTTTAGTGCACTACAACTTGAGGTTCTTGAGTCATTATTGTGATCAAAGCCATGGAGATCTATCATATAAAGTTTGGGACAACAACCTAGAGGCCGATAATTTGAGGATCTACACTAGACATCTAGAAGAATTGGAAGCAAAACTTTTGAGAGATTTGGATGAAGCTAAACAACAACCATGCCACCGCCACACCCACCATCTGGTAGCAGCAATAACATGTTGTTCGGACTTTCAACTATTGTTCCTTTGATGACGCAGCCCACCTGCTATCTCCACGGGAGGGCATGTGCCTTCTAGTTATGACGTCGTACTATGGGACGAGACCTGGCTAGAAGACCACCATTACCACGAACTACTCAAAAATTATACATTTCTGCAGCGGGCAAGGGGCCCGCCGCTTTCGCACAATAGATAAAATAGATTGACAAACTTACATTAGTCTTTTCTATTTTCTAGTAGTTTTTAACTTTTAAGTACCTATTGAAATCCTGACTCTTCTATATTTATAATGATAAATTTGTAAACAATTTATGAAAATTTAAGTTTGAAGCCTGAAACTTTAAAGTTAGCAATTATGAGTTTATAAGTCATTATGAAATTATGAATATGATGCTTCATGAAAGTCGAAACTTGTTTCATTTCATTTCATTTTATAACATTTCATTTCATGTTAAATATTCTTTTTGTAATGGTTACACTCCCAGTTTAAGGGCACAACAATGGTGACCAATGAATCAATGATGATAAATGTTATATATTGAATTTTAGAAAGCTGAAACTTTAAGATTGATGAATCATGAGACTCAAGAATCAATATGTCGTATGTTTCTAACTTGAAACGTCGATGAAGATTTAAACTTAGATGATTGATGTTATATGGTTCAATCTATTTTTTTATGTTTTTTATATCTAATTCATCATTCTACATGCTGCTGGATACATATGTACTCCAAAAGCAGAAAATATATATATTACAAAACGCTCCCCGAAATGCTCCCGGACCAGAGCTTCCAAAATGGTGCTCCCGCTCCCGCTCCCAAGTAACCTTGGGTCAGAGGATTTGAAAATACATGCTTCCCAAAAGATAAAAATAGTGTTTATATTACCATAGTTACCATCTTCTAAGATTTTGAATCTTTGAGGTATGGGGCATAGATAGCTAAAAAAATAGTATTGTCATGTTAGAGGGGGTTGTTAGAGTTTAAACCCAATACAAAGTTCAAAATGCAACAATGTCACAATATTATTGTCATTAAAGAGTAAGTAGTGCAAAGAGACACAACAGTTTTTTCTAATTCATGTAGTCTTCTACATCCCTTTTAAATGTTCCAAATGACCATTTGATTTTGACAATAACAAGAGTAAACTAGAATCAGTTACATAGTATATGTATTCAATCCTTGTCCCATGTGCACTAACAGAATAATTTGAATTAATGTTTTAAAATTGCTTCCAAGGAAAATGTTGCTGTGGGCCTCACAATATAGTTTTACATGGATTATGCAGTGACTAAAACCAAAAAAAATCACCGTAATAAGAAAATACGTCACTTTGCATCATCAACATCTTCCATAACTAGATTCAGCCCCCGCTAATAGCCAGCCAGTTGCTCTTCGATTCTGCTTTAGAAGGAGGAACCTTTTCAAGGTCATGGAACAAATTTATAACACAACTTCTAGCTGACCTCTAAAACATATATTTTTCTTGTAATTGCAGATATGGATCACTAACAGAGATTTTAAAACTCCAATCAACTCTATACAAGGAGGTCTAAACCAAAACTAAATCCTATGTATATAAATACCATGCACCATGAAATCTTGCAAAATTCTGAAACCAAACCTGTTTCTTAACCAAACTAGCTCTTTCTTCAAGTTAATAAGTGTCGCCATGTGCTCAAAGCCAGCTATGAAGCAGCTCTCTCCTACAATATCACTATATCCAAATTAATAAAATTTTGAAAATCTGCATTCCTCCCATAAAAAGACATTCTCACCAATTTTATCAGTTCCAAAGATATAAACCAACTGGCAAAAGAACAACTACACTGGATGCTGAATAAAGTTTTAAAAAAAATGCATCATTTTTAAAGTACTTAGAACTTCCTTTCCAAGTAAGTATTATTACCATATGCAAAAACGTGTATTTTTTAAGCAAGCATCATTTACTCCTTAGCAACATACTTCATAATCTTGCCAACTATTTCAACTGTTTGACATCAAAGTTCAGATCATCTAGAAGAGATTAGCCTGTTAAACTCTCTACTCCATTTATTTTGCACTGCGAAGTGCAAATGAAATCAAAATATAACCGCAAATGCAGTATCTATGCAAGGGCTCCTGAGCAATGCTGGAAAGAAATAATTTTCTAGCACAAATTACAATACAAGGCTAAGCGCTAGAGATCGAACAGAAATCTCATGGTAATGATAAGGACAAGCACTGCATTATAAGCATGCTGTTCCAGATATACACTGGTCTTCAACCAATCACAGCTGCCCATATCTGTCTCTGCTAGACTCTCAACAACCTGGACATTCTATCCAGTGGCTGATGCTGTCCTAGCCAAATCCACATCAATACATACAGTTCTTGTATGGAATGATCCACACAATATATAACTGTGGGGAGACATTTGAAATACCATTCACAAGTTGCCTGTACCATGAAACCTTTCAGGTGTCATAGAAATATACACGTAAGATTGCCATCAATTATCTTCTCTTTACATCATTCCCAAGTATATATATCCAACTCTATATATTATTATCAATGTGATTGTTTTCTTATATCCACTAGCATTTCCTACACTACTAGAAAACCCATCATTTGGCCACAAATGGATGACTCCAAAATATCTAGAATCATTTCACGGGTACAAGTATTGCTCAAGCAAGCATATCGATGTTTGTGCATGTTACCCTTAATCAAACATGAGGTTTAGTCCAGATAAATTTCTTCTCCACTTATTTTATTGAGTTTTTGGACAGTGGGAAGACTTGCTTCCACTCTGCCAGGCTGAGCCTGACGATTTGATAGCATGTTGGCTGGCCAACAAGCAACAGCACCAATGTTATAAAACCGGAACCGGTGACCGGACCGGTGGCCTAATGAACCGGGTTTCTTAACTGAACCGGCTCCAACCGGGAGCGGTCAGATGCCAATGAACCGGTTTAAAAAAATACATTAAATAATTATTTTTTTACTAAAAAAACTATTTTTTAAGATTTGCAACCATGATTCCAAGCCAATAGAGACAAAATATGCAAAAGTTTGCTCATTTATATACCATGCAAAGGTGTGCATATATCAAAATGGCACCGAGTGCAATACATATCATCGAAAAATACATAAGCAATGAGGCTCCAAATGGCCCATAAAGTCCAAAAACAATGCTACAAGCTATGAGGCCATTGGCCTAATACAAGACTACATATCAACAACATGATCACTCCTCATCATGATCAAAATCATCACCACTACTAGACAAGGGATCATCAACATGAGCTACATAAATAATATGGCTCAAAGTTTTGAGGACTCAAAACTCCCTCTACAACTTTAGTAGTAGTAGTAGCAAAAATAGACATCAAAACTACAAATCACCGAGCAACATGGTCTCTCATGAAACCACTGGCTGATTCATCGCTACTAGAAATGGGATCATCAACAAGAGATACATAAACATCATCTAGCTCAAAGTCTTCAAACTTGGATTGCTCAACCTTATAAATACGATAGAAATTGGAAAAGTTTACGATGCCTAACCAATGATTTTGGTTTGAGTGAAGGGTTCATTTCCTCAACCTTAAAATGCGATAGAAAAAGATTAGCATGTTCAACTAGTTGTTTTCCTTTGATTGAAGGGTACATCAAGGTTCTTAAAGGACTTCATGCTCTTTGATCAAATGCCAATATCATACCCTTACACATGATAGAATCAAATGGAAACATTGCAAATTCCCAAACCATGAAACCCCGAAAACCATTAAGTCCGCTGAATTTTGAGTGAAACCCAAAATTCAGTTTCTCCATATGAAATCCAATGAGGTCGAAACCACTCTTAAACATCTCGTAGTCATTTCATGGCAATGTTGTGACCACAAAAGGATGAAAATGAAATTTCATATTACCATGAAATGTCAATGTTTCCCTTACCTCCACACATCAGCCTCCCAAAACTCATTTCCTCGCCGTGCGTGGGTCTTATTATTAGGAAAGAGTAGCTAAATGAACCTCTCCCATTGGCTCCAAATCAGCCCCAAAACACAATCAAGCGCCGAAAAAATGTGGGTCCGCGGATGAGTTAGCACCTAACCGGCCGGTTAGGTCCGGTTTTTTCAAAAAACAAAGCAAATGCCCCAGTTAGCCGTATGTTCGGCCGGTTTCGACCGGGTGGGCTATCTAACCGGCCGGCTTGGTCGTCATCAAGGTTCAAACCTCTGCCTGCTTTTAAAAAATGGGTGCTGAGTCATACAATGGGGCATAGTCCTTTGTTGAGATGTCTTAATTTTTGAAAACGGAATTGCTTTCACTCAGATTTCCTGGACATTGCACATCAAGGTATGTGCATGCAATCAAAATAGTTTGGGGTTATTCTTTTATGCATTGGACTTACCATGTCATAGTTCCACATTTTAATTTCCACCATGTTGGCACATTTGGGGCTGCTCATTCGAAAGCTACAGGAAAAGGCAGCAGTAGTATAGTCCAGCAATGAAAAACTTATTTTGATTGATCCAAGATGAATTTTCTTTCCACTAAATTGTGTATCAGTTTTTCATATCCTGACTGGCACACCCAGCCTAAATGCAGTATCTTTAGCCAATTTGTAAGGAGGTGCAGTATACAGCTGGAACACATTAATTTTGGTTTCGTTAGTATGTAGCATGTTCATACTCTTGCTGCTTGTTTGCAGAGGGCTGTTACTTGAAGAAGCTGTGGAAGGTACAAGATTATTCATTCATTTTAAGCTTGTTTAGAAGCCAAGCACTGTTGATCCAAGAAAGCAAAAAAAGTGATCACAGTGCCACTATACAACCTGTCCTTAAATTTTGCAAATTTCCAATGCTAAAGAGCTCCATAGTTTAGTTGTCAAAGGAGGCACCAACTCTTTGTTAAAGGAAATAAGGTAGGGCTCTTCAAAGTGCATAACAGAAGCAGTTCTGACTGGAAATGAACCCAGCTAATGTAAAATAAAGATCATCTTTTGAATAGGTGAAGATGTTGACAAGATTTGAGAGGGGATTTTGCTCATGATCTAGAGGAACATGCCACCTTAGAAGGAGACATGGTGACCCTTGTACGATTTGGGGAGGCTGCACCTTTGAAGCCTTTGGAGGCTACACATTGCACCTTGAAGACTCCAGATTCGACATCCTGATTCCTAATGCTGTGTCACGAGGGTTGTCCACCTTAGAAGGCTATAGTCATTACTTGTGGAGCTTTCCTCATCTTTCAAACCTATGTGTGTTAAATTTTGCAATTTTGAAATTAATTATTTGAGATCTTCAACTCTTTAGTGCAGACAGTAACCAATAACCATATAGAAGACAGTCAATGAACAGTAAGACAGCAGATTTGGTCCAAGACCAGGAAAACCCCACTGTGGGAGAAAACTCTTTAAGAATATTCTTCTATTAGATCTTCATCAAACGTTCAGCAGCGATATATACAGAGTACAAACCCTTTTCTCAATGACAGCCACATTACTCTTTTTCTCAAACTAGGGACAGATATTCTGAAGTGTGAGATCTGATCACAAATGTAGAATAACAGATCCTTCAATCCTTCAGCAAAGATCGTGCTTCAAGATGTGTAGAGTGTTAATGAATTTAAAATCAGCTTCAGAATTGCAAGGTGAGAAGGAGATAACCTTTCACAAATGAGATAGACAATACGCCTTCACAATAAAACGATCTGGCCACAAATAATAAGTAAATCTTTCCAGGTGCAAGAGGATGAAACTTGTAATACGAGATCTTGAAAAAACTGATACAAGGGAGATTTACAAATGATAATACAAGATACGAAATCTGCTAAACAATAATGCAAGAAAGAAATCTCAAGAAATGCGAGAGAGAAATCTCCACTAGATCTGCCAATGAAACAGGTCAACAAATCCGCTAACAGTGAGAGATAAAATATTGATGCAAGGGCTTTATCAGCAATGTGAAAGAGATCGCCAGTGATGATAAGAGATTCTCCACTGATAATCAGATCCGCTCAATGGTGATAAGAGATCTGCCACTGATAATTAGATCTGCCAATGATAATAAGGGATTTACCACTGATAATCAGATCTGCAAATCTACAATAGATCTGCTAACAATAAGAGAGATAATTACTGATGCAAGGGCTTCATCACCAATGCGAGAGCTAGATCACCAAAGCAAGAGAGAGAGAACTCGATGTGCTGTAAATGAATGCTTCTCTTCAATATATAGGAATTTTGAGACAAAATCCCCAACTCGAATTAGGTTTTTGGAAGCTCCTAGAGTGGTCCATTTTTGCACATGTCTAATTAGATAACTTAACTGATTTTATTTTTTGCACTTGTTTAAATAACTTTATAAAACAATTTTGAAATAACTTTGTAATTACAAAAATAATTTTCACTTTGAGAAATAATTGGCCCAAGGATGGAAGGGGTTAACCATAGAGTGTTTTTCTAGGGAAATTTCTCCCTTAGTTGCACAAAGTTCAACAATGTTCCTACTGGGATAACCTTAAGAGCTTTGTATTGTACATTCAGTAAGGTTTGGTGCAACTTCTGAAATCTTCACCCTTGGATTTTGTAGTTGAGGGACCGCCCCATTAGGAGTGGTTGTAGGTCAATGATTTGGAGGAACACTTCACCATTACAGGTCAAATGTCCACCTTGGAGGATACTAGGGACCCTGTTGTACAATTTGTGGAGGAATTCACCCTTAGGGAGGCTCTAGAGACTAGACATTGCACCTCGTAGCCACTCACTTCTACATTAGCTGAGACGTCCTTCTCTTTAGAGATTATTTCCATTTGATTATTATACCAGTGTTATTGGAACAAAAACTAGTGGAACCAGCCAGTCTCACCCAATTTGAAGGCAAAACTAGTCCAAATATAAGTGAAAGGATGAAAAATGAAACATAGCAGAATGTCACTTTTACTTCAATTTTAAACATTGCCATTAATTGTTTCGGGATGTTTGAGAGTTCTTCCAACCTCACTGAATTTCATATGGAGAAAGTAGAATTTTAGATCCCATTTAAAATTCAACAGACTTGAAAAATTTTAGGGTTTCAAGATTGGCAAGATTCTGATGTTTCCATTGGATTTTATCAAGTATGAGGGTGTGAACTAGTATGTTATCAATAGCATTAGCTCCAATATGTACCTCAATGTCAGTGTATTGATTGTTGAACATCACAACCCTAGTGAAAATGTACCTTCACTCAAGCAAAATCATTGATTCAACATGTTAAGTTTTTGTATCTTATTTTTGTATCTCATGTTGTGATGAGGATCCCAATACAGGAAATATTTGATGATATGAACTTAGTTGTCAAGTGAAAGCAATATATTTTTTCGACTTCAGAGGCCATTTAAAGCCACTTTGTTGTTGTGTTTCTTCATTCAAAGATGGATTGTACACGATCTCAGCTTTTGGTTATATGTGTCTTCTTGTTTGCTATATGCACCGTGAAACTTTGCATATTTGGGTATAGTGGTTTGGATTCATATGGATGCACATGAATATATATGTTTTTTACAAAATTTAAATATTTTGTGTATATTTTTGGTTGACCAAGCCTTTTTGGTATATTTTGCCTATTTTGTATATTTTTGGTTGATTCATATATGTGGATGCACATGGCCAGTCCAGCTCTATTAACATTGCATTATACATGTGGCTGGACCACTTGATTTTTTAATTGTATTTTAGACGAGATAAATGGAGATTAGCCTATTTTACTTCTCCTGTAGGCTATATTTGTGGATTTCACATGACATACTAATATTTTATTCTAGAGGAAGCTGAGCATCCTTTACATATAGGATGCATCATTTGTATTGATGGATATTGGGGCAAAAATTTCTTAGCATTTAAGTAGAACATGTTGAAGACTCCTATCATTTTTGTGCTATGGGTGCCTAGCTAGAGTGATCTCATGAAGATGTTATCTTCCCGTATGCTTCTCAATGAATGGATGTTCAATAGATGACTTTGAATATCAAGAAGAGCCAGCACCAAAAGAGAGGCGTCCATCTTTTCAGAGATATATTACTAATTCCTTTTCCATTATGGGAATCCATCAACCCTAGGATTTGACCAATAACACTCCATCTCTCTTTGGAGGGCTTTCACTCTTGCCTTTTGACTTACCACTCATAATGGATATCATCTTTGCCCCTTTGACTTACTTTCATCTTTTAGTGGACATTAAAAAATTCATTATACATTTGTTCCTTAGATCTCGCACAATGTCGTTCAAACCCTTCATTGTTTTCGCTTTCATGACATGAAACAATAACATCCCTTGACGTATCACCCAATAATTACGAATTTTCATCACTAATGCTATTCACCCATGTTAAATATCCCACCAACACAAATTTATTTTCTTGCAATTATTAATTCCCAGAAATTTTTATTGTTATCCAAATAAATTCTAAATTGTTGAAAATAAAATCACTGGTATTTTAACTTATAGAAATTTATAAGGCAGAGGAAATAAAATCAAAGAGAGATCAATCACACAATACAATAGATAAACACCCACAACGATTCTCCTTCATTAATTAATCTCAAGAAAATAAAGGTTTCGACCAACAAAAGAAATTCTGTTAATAGATATTATGCAATGGCTCGAACCCGTAACTCAACCCCACCAAAAGAATTTGACCCTCTCGAATTTCAACCCATTGGAAATTAGCCTATGAATAATTATGGCCCTCGGAGATTTTCGACCACCTCACCAAAGAACTCGGCCTAACATCTTCCCCTTGAGTAGCCTTTGCATTTCAGGAAATTCAGCCCTACAAAATCAGCCTCTCCAACAATTCGACCTCTTGAAATGTTCTCGAATCCACATGCACTCTTTCTCGTTGAAGAATGTAACTAGGTTCGTCTTCATAAAATGTATTTGAGTAATTATGTAATGTACTTGTCAAAAGAATAAAGAAAAAAGAAATTTTATTATTATAACAATGACTTATTGTAAGCATGGGTTTCATGCTTGGGTCATCTTTTATATTAGTCAAAGTCTCCATTGTGGACTCCTAGGACATTGAGTCAATAGAGTCATTGTACATTTAAAGAGACCCTTTCCTTGGCTTTTTGAATCATGTAAAAATGCTCATTATTGAGTCAAATATGAATGATGTGACCTCCACATCAATTCAATATAAAGAGGACCAATTCGACCTCATCCGGAGCCTATCGATAGAAGGAGATCAATTCATTTGGAGCATCTCATCTCAAGCTAGTTCGATATCTCTATGGGGTTTTTAAATAGTGCGAAGTGGGTCAAGCGCCAAAAGGAGTGTGAGTTGGGTCAAATTCAAGGAGAAGAAGAAAATCTAAGTTTTGGTGCTACTCTCTCTCTCTCTCTCTGCGTTCGGTTTGGGAGATCGAAGTCTTTTTGTGTTGTTGATGCCGCTTGTTGCATGATGTCGTAAGTCCGCATAGTTGAAGTTGTTGGATCAAGATACCGTTGTTATAGAGTCGAAGATCCGAAAGGCCGACTTGGTGCAAAGGAAAGGTTTGGTCTATGTCTAGGGTGAAGAGTCTCAAAGAAAACTATTGAAGGAAAAGAATTTCGTCCGGGTTTTCCCCCCTAGATAGGAGTTTTTCCCTAGCATAGTGCCTTTCCAGTATCTTGTGCATGTGTTTTTGTGATCTTCATACACATAATTTGGTAATTGTTAATTTTAGTTAACTGGGTATGTTCTATGCTTTAGAGAAATTTACTTCAATTCTCTCATTGGCCCAATATTAATTTCCAAATTAGCATTCACATTAACTTGATAGTAAATGCAGACAGAACATAAACAATAAGGTAAGACAAGCCAAGACAAGAGGAACAATATTTGGTAGATGTCAAAGGTAAAACCCCAATGTGGGGAAACCCTTTGATCAAATCTTCTTATTATTCTTCAAAAGTTCAACAGAGAGAGAGAGAGTAATATACAAAATTTACTTCTCCTAATCACCGTAAACCGTCCCAAATAAACAATAAATTAATAGGATGCCCTAACCAAAAAGTCAATGTTGGGTCAAACCAAAGAGAAATACTCCTCCAAATCGCTTCTACCAAACCTACCAATTCGCTTCCAAAGACAACAAGTCAGACCCAAAACAAAGGTCGAAAATTTTGGTCGAATCAATCAACACAAAGTCAACACCGAGGTCAAAGGGTCTCATAAGAGAATGCAAAGTCAACCTACTCCAAATGCCCTCGGGTATGTGTGCCAAAGAATGCGGCCTCAATAAATCGAACTTCCCGCTTAAAAACAAAGTCATCTATGGTGTTGACTCCTTGGTCAACGCTCGCAATTTCAAATTTCGAAATTTTCAGCCACCTCTAGCCACATGTGTGAAGAGAGAAGAGTTGCTCCTTGCTGTACGAACCAATGAGGAGAGGAGAGAGAAAGATGTGTTTGAAACTTCGAGTGATGATGTCCAAAATGAGGAAAAGGTCTCTCTTATTTATACAATTCATTGAGGGGTGGAGACACATCTATTGGGGCTTCATGAGCCTACATTAGACTTATGGCCGACCATGACAATTTGCGTGTGAGAATTATATTCAAAAAATCACACCTCTTACTCAATATCCAAACAAGATGATCTTGCATCAATCTTGACCTCTCGGAAAGAGGAATCCAATAAAAATATCATCTTCACAATGTGAGTTGTCCAAGGTGGAGTTTGGCCCTAGTTGCCAATTTTAACACTCCCTCTAAACTAGGAAGAAACTAAATTACCAATCCATCTCGTCAACCAAAGCACCATCATTGTCTCCATTCGCTTCGTTGAACCATGAAGAAATAATGAAGAAGAAATGATCAAAAAGTGAGTCACAAGACCTTGCCACTCTCCATCGACCCGAAGTCAATTTCAATTGATCCCAAATCAATATCAAACATCCTAGCATAAGGAGTACGACAAAGATACGATGCGTCCATCAATAGTGTTATGGTCTTTATCCTCATTTCCCAACTCATTGGTCGATGAGAGGTACTTCCCACGCAGTCTCTGGACCACATGGGTATTATGTATCAACAAGAGAAGGTGAATCACTCATCCTACTCATATGCCATAGAGAAGGTGAACCACTCATCCTATGTATATATCAACCATCATGGGGTGGCAACACAGGGGAGGTGAAATCCACTCACACCGTACATAGCGCACCACTAGGGGAAGGTGAACCACTCACCCTATGATCGCTCATAGGCTCAAGAAGTACCGTTTCCCTGCAGCTCTAGTCCATCCTTATACAGACCCTCATAAGAGGGTCTCTACGACTCCAAGTCTCTCACAAAAGGTTAAGAATTTGACCTTCCCTAGGGGCTTCGTGAGAATAACCTGCACTGCTCATCAACATCAAATGTGATGGAGCCTTATTGCTCCTTGTTGTATCATATCTTAGATCAAGTGGTACCGATATCAATATGCTTGGAGAGGTCATGGAACACGACATTCTCGTAAAATATGAATCCCACTATGGTTGTCGAAGATCACTATGGGTATCCAAAGACATGCCCAAACAACTCACCGAAGAGATTCCCCGTTGAGATTTTGTGTATTTGGGGTAGCCTCAACAGCTTCAGGTCCCAAATTTTGAGGAAGGACTAGAGTTCACTTGATCTACAAGACCTAGAAATGGATTTGGGAAATTTCATCCGGTTAGGAGATATTAAATTAATTAATTAATTTAATGTATTTCCTAAGTTAAAACTTAGGAAAATAAAATAATTACAAAGAATTTAATTAAACATGTGATGAAATTGTCTTAAGTTCAACACGAATCAAGCTTTTCTTTCAATCTTAGTCATTGATTAAAGATTTAATCTTTGGCCGTTGATTTGTCAACGAGAAAAGTATAAAGGAAAGGCTCTGGGTTGTTACTGCAATGTACACAGAGGCAAGAGTGCATCAAGGTAAGTCGAGATTCTAGGGCGTGGTTGCTAAGAATTTCTCAAGTGTTTCAAATGCAGTAGAGGGGAATTTAGACTAAGGCGATGATCTAATCTCGGGTTCAGAATACACAAGAAGCAAGAGAAGAGATCGGTGAAAGACAACAGCAGAGGAAGGCAAGAGTGTTGTTGAAATTTGGTACCGTGAGGACAAAAGGTTCCCAAGGCTTTGATCTTTGGCCTAGGGAAAAGTGTCCAAAAGAATTTAATTTTTCTTTCCTAAAGTGACTTTATAATTTTTATAAAGTCAAATCTAATTTAAAAGTGACTTTATGTGATAAAGTTATTAAAGTCTAATTTTAAAGCAAGACTTTAATAAAGTCAATGTAAAATTAGAAAGGAAAAGTGACTTTGGAAATAAATGACTAAGTGGGTCTTTATTAAAGTGGGGTGAATTAAAAAATAGAAAGTGAGATTTAAATGAGCATTTAATTCTACCTAGATCTCAATCTATTTCCATTGGATTTAGAGATTCCCCAAAAGTCACTTAGGGTTAGGTTAAAGGAGGAAAAGGTCATTCATTCTTTCATGAGCAAACATTGAGAGGAAGAGAAGGAGAGCAAGGGAGATTGCGCGCAGAGGAGAAAGAGGACGACCGATAGAGATCAAAGAACCGTACGTAGCAAAGAGTACCTGCCTCCCAAGATGGTAAATCCGTACAAACAAGTGTTGGGCACATTTTTCGAGGAGAGAGGCACAGCTTTTCAAGGAAGACCATACAAAGAAACAAAAGATTTATTTCGGGAAGACTCGGGCATGGAAATCGAGGAGGGTTTGTCAACCTCAGACAGTCTACATGCCAGCACGGCCGTACAAACCGGGCACACATTTCGAGAAAGCCGCCCGCATTTAATGCCGTAATAAATGTCGTAAAATTTTTGTTTTTTGGTTTTTACCGTTCCGCACATTTTCCAAGCGCTGAAAGTGAATGCAATTTTAAATCGAGATAAGTACAGCTTGTTTGGTTGCTGAAATTTTTGTTGTAATTTCCCCCCGCCCACCGTAAAAGCATTTTTTCGAAATAAGGAGGAGCTCTCAACCGGTTTTCCCAAGAGTTGTAGGGTTTTTCTGTGGTCATGTTGACCAAAAAATATCCGTGTCAAAAAATGTGTGAATGATCGGCTTTATGCTTCGTTGATTTTTATTTCTGCATTTTCCAAAGATTCTGAAAAAATTTCCAGAATTTGTGTTTTCAGCAAAATTTATTTTCCAACAGTTGAATGTATGGATATGGGAAAGGGCATTTAACTATTTTGAGAAATAAGGTGAACCGAAAACCGGGGTGGGAAATGAGAAATTTCTACATGGTATCGCAGCTTGAGTGTCGAAGTGCGCTAGACAGAAAGGAGGAAAATACGTACCGCTGATTTTTCACTCGAAAAATCTCCAGTAAGCTGATTTTTTCACAAAAATGTATCTTTACTCTTACTACGTTAGTTAAGTATTTTTTCGCTTTAGGACAGCATGATGTCTTTGGGACGAGGGTGGAGGATAGGTTGGATGGGCATACCAATTATAGTGTTTCTGGAAGGAGAGAATGCAAAGAGTATCTTTGAAGAGGCTAAGTTCTGAACATAATTGTGCACACTGCATTTAACCCCCGTAAATGTGCCTACCGATGTTACTCAATTGGCAAGACATAATAAAAAGAACAACAAGGGTAAGAGATCGATTCTAGACTAATCAAAGACCATTGCATTCCTCATGTGAGAGGAAAGAGAAATTTTCATGAGATGTGGGACAAAGATTGACTAACCTCTACCAGTCAGTATCAATGAGAACCGAAAATGGTCTGAAGGAGAAGTCAAGAACATTAAGATGTAAGACCGATAGTGCACTCGGATATCTCACAAAGATTACTAATGTGGGAGATGAGTTGCGCGATTGGAGAGGCCATTCCACCCGCGCAGTTGGTGCGGATTGCGTGAATGGCCTCCCGCCCGATGAACGAACTTTATTGATAGGGTTTGTGCACGTGAGACCCTTCCCACATGGGAGAGGTTTTGGGATGATTGGCATTCAAACAGTAGATCGTGAAAGGTCGCTTGGGGCAGCCAAGCCGTTGAGCAGATGAGAGGATGTAGCACTGCTATGTGACGCAAGAAAGGCAAAGGGAAGAAGAAGCCCACAAGCAATGGTGGGGGCAAAGGCAAAGGTAAAGGCAAATGATAACACACGTGTAAGGACTATTCCAAGGTGAAGTGTTGGAATTGTCGTAAGATGGGACACTATGCGCTGGTGTGTCCTGGAGAAGAAGAAGAAGAAGGGGAAGAACCGAGCATGGCACTTTCCGGGCAGAGGGTTGAGGTCTTTGCGATCGTTTTGACCAGGAGTTTGGGTTCATTGCGTGTGAGTCCTCTAGTGAAGTGATCATCTCATAGAGGTTCGTAGGAGTATGCATTTCCCTCGACTCGCGCAGCATCTTCGGTATCCGGTATGTGATGAAGGGGGCTCACGTCACATGACGGTGAGTCCATCAATTCCTAATCCTCTGGGAGAGTGGCACCGATATAGAGTAAGAGTCCCGTGATGACAGTTGTTAGAGCAAATATGGGGACCCCGACATTTCGCAGGGAGTCTAAACCTCCCTTTGAAGGTGTCGATGTTCTTTATGTGCCAGGATGAGGAAGAATTCCTACATCCGTCTCGCCCTTGGAGGACAGAGGATATGAGACACCGTCTGGGGAGGACAAAGCCGATGTATCCTGGGGCACTCACCGTATCTGCCTAGAGTGATAGGTGTACGCCATGCAAAGGTGTACAAGTTTGCATTTCACCCCCTTTTGGCATTGAGTAATAGTACCCACAAGCAGCAGCTTGGAAGGGCTTCCGAGCTATGTGAGATTTGCCACCTCAGGATGGGGCATATGTATCATGGAGCCTTGAGGAACTTGCGAAGATCACTGTGTGTGCCGTATTTCGCATCGATCACTTTGATACTTGCAAAGGATGTGCGATGGGTAAGTTTGCCAAATCCCCTTTTCCCACAATGACGCAGTGACCGGGATACTTGATCGGATTCATTCCAATGTGAGCGGGCTCGATGTCTCATGTTTCCTCGAGGATGGTGAGTACTATGTCTTATCTATCGTGATGATCACTCCAGGAGGACCCTCGGATCTATTTCTTGAAGACCAAGAGTGAGGTCTTCAAGCGGTTTCAGGAGTTCGGTAGCCTCTTGTGGAGACACAAGACAGTCGAAAGATCAAGTCCCGAGGCCTGACAATGGAGGAGAGTACACCCCTGGAGAATTTGTTGACTATTGTGCGAGGCATTAGGAGGGAGTTCATCGTTCCTTACAACCCCCGTAGAATGGGGTTGCGGAGAAGAAGAACAGATCCATCGTGAGGTCGCCAAAGCCATGTTACATGATCAGGCTGCTATTGTTTTTGTAAGAGGCCCCGCAACACTCGTTTATTTGCGTAACAGAATCCGCATCGTGCCTTGGGGCATGACTCCTGAGGAGGCTTTTCCTAGAAGAAGCCCGTTATTGGTCATATTCGTATCTTGGGTGCATCACATACTCCTACATACCCAAGGAGAAGAGGACCAAACTAGAGCCCACTGCAGAAGGTATCTTTGTGGGCTATAGTGAGACCTCTAAGGCCTTTCGGATTTACATTCCCCGCACAGAGGAAAGTTGTTGTCGTGGGATGTGAAGTTCGAGGAGGACAAAGCCCCTGTGGGAGGTCACGGGAGTGCCAGAGTATCCGGACCGCCCGCACCCTCGGTTGTTAGCTGAGAGCCGCCCGCGGGATCCGCGGTGGTTCGTGAGGATCCGCAGGTACATCTATGACGATGTCAGTCCGTCGCTGCGCGGCCTTGCAGTCGCAGGGTGGTGCTGGCCGCGCATGCGTAGCAACTACGTAGCAAGCTCACTAGGGAGTCCACCGATGGGATGCTCACACCGCACTTCAACATCACAGTTCAAAAGGTGCAGGAGGACACAGAGCGTACAACAGAGTTCGTGCCCGATGATGATAAGGAGGAGGAGTTTCATTCTCCGTTGCTGGGAGAAGTGTGCTGGGGAAGAGGAAGCCCAAGTGGCTTCAGACACCTTGAGAGATGCCACATCCGTTAAGCCGAGCCTAAGAGGCCTGGCCGAGGAGAGCGTACCTCACCCGAGAGGCTTTAGCTACATGGCAATGGCTACTTTTCGCATCCTTGACTCCGAGCCTTTCTGTGGCCTATGAGGAGGCACTAGCCAAATGTGTCCCAGAGAGGCCACAGGAGGAGTATTCTTCTATCATGAAGAATGATGTTGGGAGGTGGTGCCTAGGTCCGAGGGCAAATCCGTGGTTGGTCTCGCACAGTTTTACAAGGTAAAGCATGTTGCGCATAAAGATTGAGAAATTCAAAGTGAGGTTTGTGGCTAGAGGGCTCTCCTGTGTAGAGGAGCTGATTATGAGGACTCGCTCCCGTGGCCTCGACATACTTCTCGATCCGCTCCGCTCTTATCGATAGCGCAGTAGATGGGTTGAAGATCCACCGTACGGATGTGAAGACCGCATTTCTCAATGGCTTCACATGGGGGAGGAGGTAAATCGAGCAGCCTGCTGTGGCTTTGAGGTGCATGAAGGAGTCCCATGTGTGCAGACCAAGAAGGCCCTTTATGTCCGAAGCAAGCTCCCGCAGCTTGGTACTCAAGATAGATACATACTTGCAGAAGATGGGTTTCACAAAGAGTGAGGCATCCGAACCTTACTATATTGTGATAGGTGAGGAGCCTCTCATTCGGTGTCGTACAGGGATGACTTGTCATTACGTAGAGATCATAGAGCACCGCAAGCAGAGATTCGTTATGAGTTTGAAATGAAGGACACCGCCCGGATGCATTACTTTCTTGCTCTGAGACGTGGTTATGAGGAGGGGGCATTTCTTCCTCAAGGTGGAAGTATATTGTGGACATCCTTGCGTATTCCACATGGAGGATCGTAAACCCATGTCGACACGATGATCACCAACCGGAAGAAGCTCCATGTCGGACCTGCTGGTGGATCCCACATTGCATGCAGAGCCGATTGGTTCCTTGATGTATTTAGCCGAACACTAGGCCGATATTTGTTTTGCAACAACACGATGAGTCAATTTATGTGTGAGCCTAGGAAGGTTCACCGGGTGGCCGCAAACACATTTTGCGTACTTGGTATGAACAAGTGGATGAGAATCGACTATATATGTGGGGATGGAGTGAGATTGGCGGTGTTACATCGATTCTGACAAGGTGTTGTGCTTCGATAAAGAAGAGCACTTCAGTATGTTGTTTTGGGTTGGGTTCGAAATAGCTGGTAATGTTCACCCGAAAATGCCAGGCCGCAGCATTGAGTTCGAAAGGCAGCATATGGCAGCCGCCTTAGCTAGTTGTGAGGCCATCCTGCTTCGCAAGATGTTGTTTGGCTTATTTGGTCAATCGTTGAGACCTTCTCAGTTGATTTCATCGTGATAATCGTAGTTGCATTAAACTCACGGAGAATCCGTATTTCATGACAAAGTCAAAGCATATCGAGATCAAATATCATTTCATCGCAGACTATGTTCGTAAAGGAGTCATGGAAGCTTGAGTATATTTCACCCATGAGCAGGTTGGCAAGTATATTCTTACCAAAGCTCATCATCAGGGCAAGCATGTCTACTTCGCAGACAAGATGGGTGTGGCAGGAACACCTTCCTTGAAGAGGGAGTGTTGAAATTTGGCACGGAGACGTGGTTCCCTAAGGCTTTGATCTTTGGCCTAGGAAAAGTGTCCAAAAGAATTTAATTTTTCTCTAAAGTGACTTTATAATTTTTATAAAGTCAAATCTAATTTAAAAGTGACTTTATGTAATAAAACACAGTCTGATTTTAAAGTGACTTTAATAAAGTCAATGCAAAATTAGAAAGGAAAAGTGACTTCGAAATAAATGACTAAGTGGGTCTTTATTAAAGTGGGGTGAATTAAAAAATAGAAAGTGAGATTTAAATGAGCATTTAATCTCAAAGCCTCTAGATCTCAATCTATTTCTACCATTGATTTAGGGATTCTCAAAAGTCACTTAGGGTTAGGTTAAAGGAGGAAAAGGAGGAAAAGGTCATTCATTCTTTCATGAGCAAGATTGAGAGGAAGAGAAGGAGAGCAAGGGAGATTTCGAGCAGAGAGAGAAAGAGGACAAACATAGAGACTTCAAGAAATCCGTACGCAAAGAAAGAGGCACTGCCTCCCAAGATGTAAATCCGTACAGCAAGTGTTGGGCACATTTCGAGGGAGAGAGGCACAGCTTTTCAAGGAAGACCGCATAACAGTTTGATTTACCGGGGCAGATTTTGGGCATGGAAATCGAGGAGGAGGGTTTG